>JAOTRH010000020.1:500124-529362 GCA_034768845.1 Heliamphora exappendiculata | reverse complement strand
CCTGAAAATCAATAGCCGCTCATGGCTGTTGGTTTCCAGGCTTCAATTGCAATTGAATGGCCAATTCAATTGTAATTGATCCAGTTATTAAAATTTGAATTTTAATGGTCAATAAAATTTACATATTCCAACAATCATTTGAAAGAGAATAAAAAAATCTCCCAACTAAATATGTCTTATGAAAGACTATCCAAAACCCATGAAAAGGTTTGATTAGTTAGTCTTAAAATTATTTTGATTATTTTTGTACATAAAAAAATTTAATCTCACTAAAATTATGTCAAACCAAACAACGTATTATTTATTCATAAATTATCCTATTCTCAACCAAATATTTTTTGGTATAAAAAATGTTATACTAATAATTCAAAATTCAAATATACCAATTATCTTATAAAAATAATCCTTCAACCTAACAAGCCCTTAATGATGCACGGGCTGAAACGGTCACATACCGGTGGCCTCCAGCCATATAAATGCCACGGTATGTGAATTTGAAACCAGGAGGAAAATAAGAATGAAGCCATATAAATGCCACGTAAATGCCACGGTATGTGAATTTGAAACCAGGAGGAAAATAAGAATGAAGCCATATAAATGCCACGGTATGTGAATTTGAAACCAGGAGGAAAATAAGAATGAAAACTCGCACAAGTAAATCAACTACTATGTCATTCATTCTCATCTGAGAAAGACAGCCTCTGCTCTTCTCTCTTGTCCAAAACAAGCAATGAATTTACATCGAGCAACAATGCGGTTTTCCTCTTAGAACACACACACACACACACACACACACACACACACACACACACATAAATATTACGTATGTGTCCGAGTAATAGATTATGATTATATTTATCTAGAAAACAAAGAAGGAAGAGGAAGAGGATGATTGTATTCGAAAACACGACGAGTGATGCACACCATATCATACATCTGCAACCACTTGCAGGTGTAACGGTATAGTATCCTTGGTTGGTCCTCAACACAATTAATAAGGAAACTAGGTTACCCAACATTCATCTTTCACATTGGCACCTTCAAGCTAAAAGTTTTGAAGGTACAAAAACCTTTTACAGAAGAAAGAGAACAAGCCTACATAATACATAGAGCTTACCGCTTGTTTCTATTAGAGTTGTGAGACCCAGAAACTTTCAGGACACCACCTATCAGGCAATGCTTTCCAACCCGGGGATAAACTAAAAATGAAATTTGACAGCTACCACCAGCATAAAATGAAAACAGAGGTACATCAAGTAAAATGATGTTTATACCGGATGGAGTGAAGACAACCATTCCAGCCAGTTTGGATTTGCTTCTTTCGAGAGCCAAAAAAATGAATATCGGACAATGCCATTTGTATTTCCTAGGTTTTAAGGTAACATGGTTCTCCTAAAAGAATGAGACACAAATTTCTTCTCGTGATCTGTCAAAGCTGATGCTTCTACAACAGGATGCGGACTACTGCAAGACCAACTGCAGAGATGGAGACAAGAGTACCGATGCAGTATTTGATCACATCATACTTTGCTGCTTCCAACTGGGCCCGTAATGCATGAATTTCCTGCAGATGAAATAAAGAAACCAAAATTAATGCTTTCAAGTCAAAGAAGAAAACAGTCTATTTCTCAAAATGCGTATCCATAAAGCTCACTCGGTCAAGCTTGTTAGTGAGGTTGGAGGTTTCTGCATTCTGATTAGCAAGTTCATCCCGTATGCGCCTGCACATAGTTGAAACTTACAATCAAATGGAAGTGAAAACAAAGGGAGCTCGGCTGAAACAGCAGTAGAAGGCAGGTTTTATGATGGGAAACAGTTGGATGGAAATTTTTTTTCCTTACCCTCTTTCAAGATTTAAATCCAAACGCTGGCCAGCAGTGACCTTGTCAATCTCATACCTGCTTAAGACCACAATAGCCTTGTACTGATAACATTGCGATTGAAAAGATAATGGAAAAAACAGAAAACACTACAGAAACTTAAAAGGCAAACCTAAGTTCACTGCGCATTTTCTCTATGTCATTCCGAAGCTTTTCAGTCTCACGTTGCAACAAAGAAAAATGATGCTCCTGCAGCAAATATTAATCGTAATAATTCTTCACTAAGGTGCAACGCAACAGGGGCTACATAAACTGGGAGTGCTAATTACCAGTGGTTGAATCACAATTTAATCAAATATATGCGTGCTATGTAACTAATCCATAATGATAGTTTTACGATCATTCAGTTAAGACAAAAGTACAATGTTCACAAGAAGCAAACTTTGAATGAATGCGGTTGACACAAACTAAATTGTCTGCTCCAAGGGAACAATGGTCCAGCAGGTATGATGGTGCTTTGATAGAGATATTATCGCTAATGTGCAATGAGCTTGGTGGGATGTATTGGAAGAACCAAAGTTGAGCTTACTTGACTATTGGGAATCAAAGGTCGCCTGAAACTTGGCCATCCTTGCAGGCCCCATTATGTAGCAGATGATCATGCATATGGAACTGTTATAGAAGAGTGCCAGCTTTTTGGAATCGAGAATCAAGACTTAAGGCTTTTAATTTCAAACCAAAATCTGAGACAGAGACCAGTGTTTGAGTTTCTTGGCACATAAAGGCCTTCAGATGGAGAAGAAAGTAAACACCACATGCACTCTCAGACCCCATCTCCCCTTCCGCCCTCCCCGAACCCAGAGAGAGAGAGAGAGAGAGAGAGTTGATTTCAGAACCAATGCACGCCAACATTTGAATGGAAGCCAGCAATTTCAAACTCAAAGCCAAATTGCTGCCACTGGCCTTATTGGCCAAGTAGTGCCCAGTTGGTTCTCAACCTTGAGGTTCGATAGAAGAAAAAAGATAAAAACATAAAAAGGAGTATTCCCTAACAAAAGCATAGCACTACAAAGGCATATATCTCCCTATGGTAACTCCCTAACAGGGGTTCAAGCACTTGAATAGTTTGATATGAGGCAAGACAACCGTAGGAGGAAGGTTCTTCAAATAGCTTGGAAAACCCTAGACTTCATGGATGACGGAGATCGCAAGGGAAATAAGAGATTATTGAGAGGGGTAGAGGCTTTCGCCATTCCATTCTGATGGAGGATGAAATCCATGGGGCTTGCGATATGTTGATGGCGGCAATGAGTTGAAGGCTTTCGTCATTCCATTCTACTCTCATGATTTTGGTACTTATGAGGAGGGTTCCCAAAGGAATTTCTTGCTAGTTCAAGAGGTCAAAGGCAAGCCGATGCTTTGTCTTCCTTTTTGTTTATTGTCGTGATGGAAGCTTTGAGCATAATGATTAATAAAACAGCAGGGGGATGGACATATGAGTGGTTTCTGCACGTGTGAGAGAAGGATCTTTGCTTTTGGTGTCATATTTGCTATTTGTGGTTGACACAATGATTTTTTGTAGTGCGAATTTGGATGAGCTGAGATTCCTTAGGAGCATTCTCCTTTGTTTTGCATTAGCTTCTGGCCATTGTGTCAATCTAGCCAACACTGAGATTATTCTAGTGGAAAGCATGGTGAACGTGGGTGATTTGGCTGTGAACCTTGGTTGTTAGGTTAGAGATCTTTTCCTGACCTATTCGGGATAGCCCTTAGGATCCTCTACAAATCAAAGGTGGCTTGGGATCCGATGGTGGAGAGGTTTGAGAACAGGCTTGCTTCTTGGAAGGGCTAATATCTCTCCAAAGGAGGTAAATTGACCCTTGTGAAGAGGCACTCTGTCGAGCCTCTTGGCCTTTTTCTAAATCTTTATTCATGATTCCTTTATCGGTGGTCTGTCATTTGGAGAAGTTAATGAGGAACTTTCCTTGGAGGGGTGTGAGCGAGGAGTTTAAATATCATTAGTTGGATAGTGGTTTTTCTACCCAAGGTAGAGAAGGTGGTATGGGCATAAAAAAAAATTCTATTTTCAACCAAAGCTTTATTAGGCAAGTGGTTGCGGAGATATGCTTCTAAGAGTGAGAATGCGTGGAGAAGAGTAGTGGTGGATAAGTTCAGGTGCTTAAGGAATGGGTGATCTACGAGATTCATTAGAGGAGCTTATGAGACGGTGTGTAAGGGCATTATGAAGGTGAAGAGACCCTTCCTCCATCGAGTTGCCTTTAAAGCTAGACGCATGGAGGAGAGTAGTGGTGGATAAGTTCAGGTGCTTAAGGAATGGGTGGTCTACGAGATTCATTAGAGGAACTTATGAGACAGGGTGTGTAAGGGCATTATGAAGGTGAAGAGACCCGTCCTCCGGCGAGTTGCCTTTAAAGCTGGTATTGGGAGAAGGCGAAGTTATAGCCTATGTTGCAGGAACTCACTAATTTTGGCAAAGTACCTACGCCAACATGATTTGATACAAGTACAAATACAAAATGTGTCGGGTGCGACTACTTTATATCAGACACGGCTAAATTTTCAACCATGAAAAAATAGTGAATAGTAAAACAATATACGTCAAATAAGTGGCGTATAGTTATTATGTGCAACCAAACTATTGAGGATGAAAATAAATGCCTGATGTGAAACATCAGTATGTATAAATCAATAAATACATAAAGAAGCTGAAACACTGTTTTGTGGATTGCACCTCGACTCATTTCTTTGCTTACTGCATTCTAATTTTTGTTGTATCCACGTACTCATATCTAATTTTTGAATACTTTTTAGTCAAGTTCGCATATTTTTAATTTAAAGGTCTTATATATTTGATCCCTAGATACACGCACACACTCGACAATCGTACTTGAGTCTATGTAGCATAAATTATGTCTAGACACTTGGCATGGCCACAAGCCCCTACGAGAAGCCTTTCCAGGTTCAATATTGTAGTAGATATAAGGGCTCTTGTGGCACGTTTTAGTCTCTGGATCATGGTATAGCATAGGGGTTTGGACCCCTTTGTTTAGAAGACAATTGTAAGACTGGGAAGTCGACGTGGCAGTGGAGTTTATTGGATCCCTCTCTAGATTTTCTATGAAGCCTGATATCGAGGATACTATAGTGTGGATTGCCACTTTGAATAGATCTTTTCAGTGGCATCCTTCTACAACGATCTCGTTGGCCCTAAGGTATCCACCTTTTCTTGAATAGATTGCAGCTAAGAACTAAGGAGGCTATATCCAAACAATTGACAACATCAGAAGAAGGAGACATATTTTGATGGATTGGTGTCGCATATGCAAGAGGGCAAGGGAATCAGGGAATCGGGGAATTGCTTGTAGCTTCATTGCTTTGTAGCTGTGCAACTCTGAGACTTATTTCTATCTTTTATTGGGATGCCTTGGGAAATGCCAAGATCGGTGAAGGAGCTTTTGGAGGGTTGGCATAGGAGATGTCCCAGGAGAAGAAATAGGAGGGCTTAGAACATGGTGCACCTTGTCTTCTTTGAAGATAGCGGTGCTACAACACTCTATTTTTGGATCCATGGAGTTTATCCCTTTGGCTTGACTCCTTTATAGATAATTTGGGGGGATTTGCACATCCCAACTGCATAGAGGTCTTTTGGGGTAGTTTTGTTTGCCATTGTATAATCCGTGTGTACATGTCGCTTTCGACTTTTTAATGATATATTCTTTACTTATCAAATGAAAAAAAGATAATTCCACTCGAAAAATAAACAGGGAGGGATTCAAAAATCAAATCGTACATTAAAACATTCAAAATCATATGCTTCATAAAGTTGGCAACAAAATGTGGGTTGCAACAAAAACTTGATTACGAATTTTATCCAAAGATCTCGCACAAGAAGATAACGAGGCATCTATTTTAATCGAATTATTTTGGTAAAAAATACCGGGAGGCTCTCCTGACTTTTTTTCCCTTTTTCCAGAAGGTGAAATATTCCAGGAACTGGCTGGCTCCATAACAACACCAAAGTATATGCCCTCTCATTGCTCCACTCCATTTCTATGCCATTTGCTCTCCCCACGCTTCCTTGATCCACTAGGAACCATGGATGAACTCTATCCACTATGGTTACATTTTACTCCTCTTAAACATTTTCGCATATATCAATACACTTTACACAAATATCTATACATTACAAACTCATTATCCACCATCCATTGGGCTGTGGTTAATATTTTCCTATAAAAAAATAACATACAATCGAAATATTTTTTAAAAAAATGAGAGGATATGAAGCACAAGTAATACAAAAGAAAATCAGCTCAATTAAAATCCACACAATCGAGCTTTGTCCCAACTACTTAGGGTCTGCTACGTGAAACCTGTTTCGTCAATTCAACAGACCTTGTCCTGGCTACTTAGGTCTACTACATGATTTTTTCACCTGTAATGTTGCTCAATCAATGGCCATAATAATAGTTAAACCATAAATTAACAACACTTTTTACTACATCAACACAAATTATTTGAGTTCCCCTCGTCCCCTTACGTTTATGTGGTAAGTATCACTTTTCCTAGTCTGTGCAATTATTAGTCTTTGTAATCAAATCATGTCAATCAATTTAGCCACATTTTATCTAAGACACGTGCTACTTATGCAATCTTACAAAACCATATCCTATTTTTTCTACATTTTTATACACATCCATCCAACATCCTTCATTTCAACTTACACTCGTTTAGTGAACATAATATTTTTTCATTCCCTAACATCTTATACCATAAAAGACTGGTTACTAATTATGATTTTTCGTAACTTTTGGGTATACGTTGAATCGCACAAAACACTAAGATCCCTCCAGTCGGTCCATTTTGCACAGGTAATCATCACCAATATCTCCCTCCATACGTAACGTTGATCTTAGACGTTGATTGTGTCTACTTCATGGCATTTCTCGGCCTTCATTACTAATGTAACCTCATTTTCATTCTCTTTCAACTAAAATTACACTTTAGACATTCAATTGCCATCTTGCTTATCCAAAATCCTCTCAACTCTAGAGCTTCTCTAACTTCTAAATTAGCATTTACCCGTACTTTATTTCATCTACTAAATCAACATCACCAACAAAAAGAAAGCACAATCGTAATTTATCTTGTACATTGAATAGTCAATTCACCCAGAACCACAAAAAGATAAAAGTTTGATGCAGATCCTAAATACAAACCCGTGACAATAGAAGTCACTAATTTTTCTTAAAGCTTGCTTGCTACTCTCATCACCATTATAGCTCCACAGCATGTCCTATATCATTTTAATATATCTATTCACGAGGCCCTTCTTATCCAAAATCCAACGCATTGTTTCTCACGAGATTCTATCATAGGCTTTCTCCAAAGTTAAATGTACCATATATGAAATTCTTTCTTCTGTTCTCTAAGCATTTTCTAGCTCCTTAA
The DNA here is from genome assembly GCA_034768845.1 of Heliamphora exappendiculata. NCBI lineage: Eukaryota > Viridiplantae > Streptophyta > Magnoliopsida > Ericales > Sarraceniaceae > Heliamphora > Heliamphora exappendiculata. The sequence goes on along the minus strand of JAOTRH010000020.1, from coordinate 522,070 downwards.
TAACTAAATCACTACCACTATTGACCTCTCAGAATAAATCCTAATTGATTATTACTATTGGTTCAAGACTCAATCTATCTTTCTATGTACTAGATTTCAGAGAATTTCATCTCATGGCTCAAAGTCATAGCTTAGACCACTACTATTTCAACAACTTCAAATATCTCCCTTATTTTATACTCTAATGGTGTTTCTTAGTTACTAAAAGTTATTCAAAAGTGCTGTTAACCAAAACAGACCTACATCTCCTAGGGACTGCCAAACCTCACTAGTGGTGTCTCCTGTTTCTTAGTTACTATAAAATTATTCAAAAGTGCTGTTAACCCAAACAGACCTACCTCTCCTAGGCACTTCCAAACCCCATGAATATCAAATAGTCAAATACTCTAATTAAATTGGGAATAACCCGCTAATCTCCTTGTGGTTTATCATTTTCTTCTCATACTAAATGTCGTATGTGATTTTCATTCAATAACTTTGTCATTCCTCTTTGATTTCCTTATTTACACCCAAAGCAGTGAATCCTCGTACTTGATACGCATATTGCAGTGAGATTATATACCAGAAAGACTCTAGGAAGATTCACAAAAAGAAAATGCAGAAATCAATTAGTACCTGGGAACTTTGTACTTCAGATTTAAACTTGGACAGATTGGACTCTTGAACCATCTCAATCTACAAAGCCACAAGCGCGCACACACAAAAAGAAAACATTACACCTGATCAGGCTAAAAGTACTGCAAAACTACTGCAGTTCTTATCTTATTATGAATGTAAACGCAAATTATTCAGTGGAAACCACAATAATAGCAAAAGAACCATGAACTTCCACAAACCCTTACTTTCTGCATTTCTGCTTTTGAAACAAAAGAGTGAGCCACGTTTTCCAAGCTATCATTTAAAACTTCAGTAATAGCGGCAGTTATTGCCTCTGCCTGCTTTGAAGGCACCCCTTGTGCTTCTAAACTCCTCACCTGTCATAACAATTACCCCCAAATATCTTGTCAGTCCATCAACAAAACTCATGCCCAACTAGTACTAATCTATTGGCCCAACACCACATTCATTTCTAACGAACACACACATAAATGAATATTAAGAAAATCCAATAAGAAATCCAGAACCCTCCGCTTGCTTGTCAATACATATTTCTTTTTTTAGACGAAAGAGAACAAAAACTGGACTGGAATACACAAGAAAACCACAACTACTTCGTCGTTTAGTTGGGCGAACTATTTCGTTATCAACGAAAGACTAAGATTTTCATTTCTTCTGTTTCCTCCGCTTCGGAGGAATTAAAACATAAAATTAGAGAGAAAGAAAGAGGCAATTACCAGCGCCAACGTGTCTACAAGGAAAACGCGCTTTCCATTAGGCTTAACGAGTTGAGAGATCTGCCTACAATCAAATCGGTTAACACGTAAATTTGAAGACAAAGAACCTCCAAAATTCATCGAAAAGCCATCTAATTGGAGCTTCTCTGCGGAAGCAGACACCTTTGACGCATTAAACCTTCGGAATTTGGTTAACGAGAGTCCAGAACAAGCGCCTAATCGAACCGCGCGCTTACACGCAGCCATTAACTCCACCGACACAGCGGAATTCGAGAGTTCCTTGAATCAGAATATGAAAATTGTTCCGAACAAATGAGGAACTATTACTGGATCGGCTTCCACAACAAGAGAAATGGCAATTCGTTCATTGTGCCCTGTGTATAAATTCGATTAGGTTTGCTAATGATCGACGAAGAGAAGAAAGCGTTCGATCCAAGGATCGATTTACACACTCTCCCTCTCTAAACCAAATAGAAGAGAGATCTATGAAAAGTGAGGGGTGGATGAGAGGCGGCGATAAACGTAGGTACGAGTGGGTTCGTTGACGGATTATAGCGAAAAGAAAAGAAAGCGCTCTTCCCTTTGGTTTGCCAAGCAAGTTTTTATTGTTCTTACGCTATTTCTTCCGTGTTATTTCTGTGTATTTAAATATAATTTTATACAGCAATTACAAAATGGAATTTCTACGTTCCGCCAATCGTTAACTATGGTCCCATTTGTATAATTGCTTATTTATTTTTTTTATTTTTATTTTTATTTTTAATAAAAAAAAATTTTAATTAAATTTTTATATTTTTAACTTTTTTTTATCGAGACAATTCAAAAAAATAATTTTTTAATTAAAATATAAAAAAATTTAAAAATACAAAAATAAATTAAAATAAGTTAAAAGTCAAATTTTACGTTGCTTATGTTCGTCTTTAGCGAATTTTTTTATTTTTTAATTATTTTTTTACTTTTCTTGATTATCTCACCGACATGATTTAAAAAAATAAAAAAAAATTTAATTAAAATATTAAAAAAAGAAGAAAAAATAAGCAAAATAATGGAGATTTTGCCCAATGTTTTATTTTTTAAATTTTTAGCGATTTTTATTTTTTAGTTTTTGTTTTTTTCTTAAATTTTTTAATCACAATGTTTTAATTTTTTGAAACATCAAAATCGGTAAATAAAAAAAATAAGAAAATTTTAATAAAAAATAAAATAATTCAGATAAAAATAAATAACATAAAATTTAATTTAGTAACTTATTTTAATTTATTTTTTTATATTTTTTTTTATATTTTGTTTTAAAAAAATAATTTTTTAATTTATTTCATATAAGTTAAAAAATATAATATTTTGATCACATAATAAAAAATTATAATAAATAAAAATAAATAAAATAAAATAAAACACAGTTGTTTGATAATACGAGGTGTAAGAATGTGAGAGAGACTAGAGGCACACCAAGAGGCACACCTCCGGCCACTCCTGCGTTCTGCCAACTCAGCCTATTTTTTTTTTAAAAAAAACAACAAAAACAAAATTACTGAAGCAGCGCTGCACGAACCCTTTCCCCGACGCCACACCCTCGCCTTCGCCACCTCCAGTGGCTGTCACCGCCGTCGCCGTTCATTTTCGTCGTCGCCCGCCGCTGGCTGCCTCACCTCTCTCTCTCTCTCTCTCTCTCTCTCTCTCTCTCTCTCTCTCTCTCTCTCACAGTGGCTGGAGGTGTGTCTCTTGGGGTGTTGCCTCTAGACTTTCTCTAAGAATGTGAACGGGGCAGGCAGGTAAAAAGATTACAAAAGTGATGATGGCATACTGCATATAGCATGAAGGGCGATATATTTAAAAATAACTACCAAGTTATATATAAGGGATATTTGGTAAAATTAATACTACTTATTTTTTAATTTTTTACTATTAATTTTGACTATAAATTATAATTTATTTTAAATATTCACAAATTCTGTTATAAATTATAATTTTTTTTTTCAACTATAAGTTATAATATTTATTACACACTCACAACTTCTATTATAAATTACAATATATAAAGTACTAATTTCAATAAGTCCAAACAACACCATTGTCCAAGTTCTTTAGAATTTGGAGAAAGAATTGCATAATCCCACGAACCAACAGGCCATAACCACGCCACGAGAAATTACATTGTAAAAGAGAGATTCTTAGCAAAATAATACTGACAATGCGCAAATTGAAAGAATTATGGAAAAAGTAACAGAGAGAAGTTTTTTATTCCCCCCTTTCTAAAGACTAAAAATGGGACATATGAAATTTTGAAGGAATAACATTAAAGACTGTTCATAATTATCTTCAAAAGTCGAATCTCTATCAAAACTTATTTTTCAGCTTTTAGTTCATAATTCAGCAAAAACTTACAAAAATTCAAACAAGTATATTTATAGGTTTGAGTCTAAATCAACAAAAATAAATTCTCAAATTATAAATTTACAGCTGTAACAACCATTAACAACTTATGATTGAAATCATAATAATATTTTTTTAATTATAATTCATAAATTCAAAAGTTTAACTACACCAAACACCCTTATAAATTTAGAAAACTAGACGAGGACGTGCTCCACCCGGCCTGTGTATTGGGCCATCCAATTAAAGCAGCATTGTCCCTTCTACTGCTATCATTGACAGAACTTAGCAAGCTAAGAAATTATTCGTTGCCACGTGCGGCCTGTATCACAATTGCCTTGTGATGCCCCAACTAATTAAAAATTGTCATTAAAGCAAAGTGTCAAATATAAAATCTCTTATTGACAGGAATTTGACCGGTGAGAGTTTTGTCAAAGTTAATAAAATTTGACACTTTATTTTAATAACAAATTTTAATTAATTTACAACACCACATGACACGCTTGACGTAGTGCCGCATGTGGCAACGAATAATCTCACACGAGAAGCCTGATCAAGAAGAGGTCCATAATTGTAAAAGGCAGCATAATAATCCCACCCCTCAAGCTGCCAGATGGGTCTGACCTAGGACCTAGACAACAAACTCTACTCTCCATTCAGCCACTTCACAAGATCCCTCGCAATAAAATGCAAAGAAATTAGTAATTTGAAAGAGTTATATGGCTAAAAAGGTAAAATGTGCTCCTAAACTGCACAGGTTTTACAATTATAAAGCACCGAAAGGCCATCGGAAAATCTCAAAACTGCCTAAGTACCAAAATTACTGTACAAAATCATCTGTTGCCCACTGCAATATATGATGAGATCCCACAGTTTCACGTGTGCAGATGATCGCAAGAAGCTCCCTTCTTGCAGTGCCCCTTCTGATGGAATGGGCACACCATCCTCTGTCCGCCACTCCCAAATGACGACTGCCTGTTGTTGTTGTTCCACCGCCTGCCACCACCAAAACCAGAATCTCGGCCCTGAAAACCCCGATCCCTTTGGCCCGAAAACCTATCCCCCCCATTGCGTTGCTTCTCATTTCCCCACATGCCCGTATTTCCTGCCGGTGCAACCCAGCCTGCATTTGCATTTCCAGGGACCGGCCCTTGAACAGTTGGAGTTCCTGGATTTCCGGTTGGCGGGACCCAAACTGGATTTACATTTCCCAGTACTTGCCCTTGAACGTTAAATCCCGGATTCCCGAGTGGTGCAACCCAACCAGGATTTCCATTACCAGGTGGTGGTGGCACCTGAACAGCGGAACCCGGATTTCCTGTTTGTGCACCCCAACCTGGAGTAACATTACCAGGCAAAAGACCTTGTACCATAGCTGCCGGATTTCCTGTCGATGCAACCCAACCCGGATTAACAGTCCCGGGAACAGGGCCTTGAACAGGTGCTCCCCAGTTCATATTCATAGTTCCCAGTGCTGGTCCTCCCCAACCCATGTTTGGATTCCCTTGCATCAGACCCCAACCCGGATTCGTATTATCAGGCCTTGGACCTGGGGCAAAAGTGCCACTATCCGCAACACCCATGACCCAAGGTACACTGGGTGGAGCTGCAGTCTGGATGTTAGATTGGTTACCTGCAACGGGATGCCTCCAAGGATCAGGTTGGGGAAATGGTGAGAACCCTGGGGTCAAGAAGTTTCCGATAGGATTCTGGACAGTAGATGGAATGCCACTCCAGTGGCCATAAGCTGCTGGCTGTACAGGCATAGGTAGTGAAGGATTTGGTTCAGGCATCTGGGATGAAGGACCACCCCAAGCTTGAGAATCGCTCCCTACTCCTTGAGAAGGTGCAACCATTTCTTGGTTCTGAACTGAGCCCGATCCCCATTGCTGAGTTTCAACAGAAGGCTGTATCCCATTAGATTCACTAGTCACAATCGTTTGAGAAGTTGGTAAAGCAGTAGTGGATCCCATGATACCCTGTTCGGAGTAAGGTACCGGACTATAATTGATAAGAGAATTTGAAGAATCATTTTCAGAACTCCTCATCAATTCCCTGCCAGAATTCGATACCGAAAGAGGTGTTAAAACACCTAAAGATTCCGTTGCAACATGTTCTTTGCTTCCACTTTGGTTGATTGAAGATGGCGTAGAAAAATGAGTCAACTGACCACCATCATAAGTAGCCACAGCAGGAGAATGTGTTGGTCCATTGCCACCTGGAAATGGGCTGGCACCCAGAACAGAACCTGCTTGTTGAACAGGAAAAGCACTGGATGACAACTTGCTGTCAGAAGCCTGTCCTCTGGTCGATCCAGGAGTACTTGGGATAGGAGTAGGAGATGGGAGGTTTAATGAATCATTTCTACTATAGTCAGAGCCCCACTTATCAGCAGAAACATTAGAGACCTCAGCTGAAGGAGTGCCCCAGCCACTTGAAGAACTTAGCTCCAGTTGAGACCACGTCCCATGATTCTCCCTGCCTTCGCCTTCCTTTCCTTGTTGTAAAGATGCTTCATAGGGCTTCCCAGCATGTGTTGACGAGAGACGCGGACTATGCACAGTTTGAGCCTTTGTAACATTATTGTCCATTGGTGGCAACGACTTCTGAAACCTCCCAGCTAATGCATCCATCAAGAGTATAGAATCATCTTGCTTCTCAGTGGCTTTCCAGATTCTCAGATCAACAGGAAAGTATCCGGTGTTATTCCATTTGCGCAGCTGAACCAAAGAAAACGGTCCTTGAACTTTTCCAGAAGGATCCTGATAATGCCATATTTTTTCTGTTTCATTGATTTTGGTAGCAGTTTCCGCTACACCAGCAGCAAGAGATGCCTGTGAAGTTTCTGATGCAGTACCAGAGAATGATTCTGATTTTAATAAAGAATGGGCATTCCGTCCAACAGTTCCAGAGTTGGTAGCCGAGTTCACCTTCTCCATGTTGTTAGTTTCTTTATCTCTTACTGGATTCCATGCGTTTTCGTTTGGTATCTCGGCCACAAGATTAACCTCTTCCACTTTGTTTGGGAGATCTTTATTAGAGATGTTTCTGTTCATTTCCCAATTTTTGCTGGAATTTTTCCTTGTCCCACTCCAGGAATTCATTGGAGAAAAACTTCCTCTACGGGGAGAGACTGGCTCCCTTCCTTTCCTGCTAAAGCCAGAGCCTCTCGGCATTGCGTAAGTTTCTGCATGGATCAAGAGCAATGTCAAGACTCAATACCCATAGCCACACTTTAAGTAATAATAAAGCTTAGTTTGAAAATGATTTTAAGAAGAAACCGGACCTTGTTTGTTATCCTCCGCTTCACTATCATTTTCTTCAGACTCATAACTAGGATCCATATTCGGGTCTGCATGTATTTCTGGAGTTTCCTCTAGTCTACGTCGACGCTCTTCAGGTGTTTTCAGAAGCTGCAGTTTCTCTACACATTCTCTAAGCGTAGAAGTCAGTCAAGGACTACTTCCCAACTCTATTACAGCAAAGTTTAGCGAACCATGGATACCAACTTAATAGCAAGCAAATTCACTAGACCCCTCTCATCGACAAAAAGACCTACATCAAACCAATCTCCGAGTAGTTTAAATATAGTAAGCAATGAATTGGTGTGTCCCTTTAGACTAACCTTCAGATGTTGATGGTGATAAGAAAATAATTTTCTTCACTTCCTAGGGAAAAAAAAAGCCCCCACCGAGGTGAAGATGATGGAAAAACCAACTCCCAAAAGCACTCCATCAAATCTCCTAATTCCACACTCCTAAACTAGGAAAAGAATCCAACAAGAAAGTGAAATAATGTGCACCAAACCAACTAGAGCTAACATGTGACAATAAGCTTAAATAAATAAATTACACAAATTATTCACAAACATAGTTGCAGCAATACTGCAGCTACGATTGATATTTGGGAGGCAGAGTTTTCTCAGCCTCGTCCCTGGAAGCATCGATCATTTGAATTAAGTTGGTGAGCAAGCGAAAGCTTTAACGTAAACCCCAACCCCAACCCCTAAAAAACTAAGAAACGATAGATAAATAAAGTAGTAGAAGAGAGCAAAATTACGAGAAAAAAAGAACAGCGACCTATGGATCACAGGAAGAGATAACCATCATCTGACAGGCCAATTACGCTACTAAAAATAAAGCATCTCCCATTAAAAAAAGCTCCAAATGTACCACCCAGTGATTTTCCATTCTGACTTTGCTCCAATGCTTTTGATATTGCAAAATAATGTTCACACGGATGATGGAAACGGATAGGTAAACCGAAGATTTACTGAAGACTAGATCGGACCATTGCCCGGTGTTAATTGATTTGATGGGTTGCTCCCTAAGAATTATATGCCTAGAACTTTAAGTATGATCTCTAAAAAACCAGCCATGTTCAATGTCGCTAATATCCGAGCTTTGATGAATAAAATGAGAATTGGTAGAAATTTTCAGAGGTGAAGCAAATCAAACCTATTTTCAAACAAAGAAGATAAAAAAACAAAACCATAGTGGCTAGGAAAGCTCCGGAGATTCCATGGGAAATGGGAAACGTCGTCAAAGAAAAGCTAATGTGTTTGTTTTGTGTGAGAGAATTTCTGGAATTTTTTTTTTTGTAATAGATTTTGAAAAAAAAAATCAGTAAATGTTTTCGAAGACCACTCACAATCCCTAACACTGTTCAATCCTGTTGGATGCCTAGATCTCGTCTACATTAATCCCACAACAAGAAGAATTTTAAATTAACATTTTAATGTTAAGCATCATTTTTTATCAGTATCAACAATTAGAGAAAGACAATGTTTCTCACGTATGCAACACTCGACCCATATCAAAACGTCCAAACTTTGCACATCTTTCCCAACAATCCTTCAAAAGGGATCTAGAGCCTCAAGCTCAGATACATCAATACCAGTAACTAATACATTGCACGGTTTAAATTTGAAGATTACAGCATACCAACTATTGGTACATTCTCCACAAACTGGAGGTATGTGAAGCAGCATTTGTACATAAACCATTATGATGAATGTACTAAAATGAGTGTGTTCCACAAGCCACAATTCCTCACCATCCTTACCAAAAGGCCACAAGGTTAATGCAGGAAGAAAATGCTATGCAACAAGAGCATACTTCAATTTACATCAAAATTTTCTTTTAGGCTGCTGCTACCAATAAAGCAAGATGGTCAAGTCAGATTTTTATGGATAATTAAAAATATCCTTCAAGGGCTGTCATAACTTAATCATAAGAAAATAAGACCATAAATTATAGTGAAATTAAATCCTACCCATTAAGTAACTATAACCTCAACACTACATTTATAACTTACAAAAAGAGACACCAACAGTAGGGAAATTCAAAAGCATGTATGACTGAAGTCATTGTAAATCTCCGTGTGTTAATTTCCTGCCCCAGGAGAGTTTACTTGACCCATTCCGTTCTTAAAACTGATTCACCCGTCCAAGGGGATTATCCATGATTGGGTGCAAAAATAGCTTTCTAAAAAGAGTATGCTTGTGTTATGTCCAGGTTTTCTTTCGCTCTTTGGTAAGAAGCTCAAAAATGAAGTTTATAGATTGTTATTTAGTTTCCTCCAAATCTTTACATGTCTTTTAGTTACAAGTTTTTTATTGTTTACGACTTGCATAATTAAAAATATGGTTGTCATGATAAAAAGTTGTACCTAGCACACAAGGCTCCAAAGATTGGAAAGGTGTAGTATGGGTAGCCTTAGCCTTCATTTTTTTGTGGAGAGACTAGTTCCTGTGACTAACCAATCACAATGCTAGGATGGATGAACACTTGCCATAAGACTATGATGACAATGTACTTCAAACGATTTTGAAGCTGAATTTCATAGTAAACAACACAGGAAAAACCTATTGTAGTATCACACAACTATGAAAAACAGTTTTGAAATGGCACATGATAGCCAATCAATAATCTTATCAATCATCAACAGTTTTTTTAATGAATCTGTCAAATCTTCTGGACACAAGACAATATGGCCACAAACACTACCATAGTATTCTACCCAAAAGCCCACTCTAATCACTTGTTCACCATATGCCTTGAAAAAATAAGAAAACGCCATAAACCCCGACTTAACAACACAATTACAGCATGGACAGTTTGCACAACAATATTGCTACAGTACTAGGGAACAACCGTTCCATAGTAACAATTGCCCAACTTCAACATTGTCGCAGATAACAAAGATGACAACATCCTGCAGAACTAAGTAATTCATTTCCTCCTATCAACCAGATTAGGAAGTAAACCTAACTACTCTTTTAATCCAAATAATCATAAATTTCAATCTCCAAGTGGTGCCTTGTCTCAGGTTGACATAAAAATGCCTTTAAGGTCTGGTAAACAAATAAAAGGCTTTGTTGTTTCTGATAAACTAGAATCCTTTATAACTTTTGACCTCCTTAGCACCCACACTAGCTGCAAACTACCAATTCTGAAAGGACTGATGGAAAATGTAAAAAATACTACCCTTGCCAGTTTAGCACACTCAAAGAGCTGTGTATTGCAAAAAGGACACCTGAGAAAAAAAATAGAGAAAGGGTGTTGAACAAGAGCCCTTATAGCTTGGTAAATGATTGTGATGGAGAGAGAGAGAGAGAGAGAGAGAGAGAGAGAATGCAAGCTACATTAAAAAAGAAATGAATATTGTTAAAAATAAATAAAAGAAAAGATAGTATAAGAAATAAATTTCTCATAGTAGAAGAAATAAATTTCTCATAGTAGAAGAAATAAATTTCTCTAGCTCTGGTTGGATACCCTATCATTTGGATTTTTTTTTGGCCCTTTTTTTAGAGATAGGTGAAGTATTCAACCTGTGTTTGGACTAGCTTTTTTTAGAGGCTTTTAAGCTTTTTGGCTTTTTGGTGTCAAATTATGGTTTTTTTGTGTCAAATCATGGTTTTTTGTGAGAGAAAAAGTGGAAAAAGCTTGAGTTTTTTGTGAGAACCCAAACGAAGTGACTTTTTTTAGTGGAAAAGGCCAAAAAGCCTGGCTTAAAAGCCAGGCCAAACACAGGCAATATATATAAGAAGAGGGGGAGACCATATGCAAAAGAGAGTAAGTTGCAAACATGGGACAATGTAACTTCAAAGCAAAAAGTCCCATACAAAACAATAGAAGACTTATGAGGGGCTACACATGCACTAATCTACAAAATCAGTCAAGCTACTGGAAGAAGGAAAAACTCTCCTAGAGCTCCAGCTATACAAAAAAAAGGGGGACAAAACATACCTCTTGATTATGCACGCATGCTCCTCAATGTGTTGGAAAGATCTTTTGTTACGTTCCAACAGAATAAGCCACATCAAGCAATTTGGCACGAGAAGTCGTGCCTTCCTTTTATGCTTTCCAACCTTGCGTCCCCACCATCCAAAGCATAGTTGGGGAGTGGAGGGAGTTGAAGTGGGAGATGAAGGTTAAAACTTAAGTGCAACGGTGATATGATGCAGTCGTTGACATGCCATATTACCATCTAATAATAAACCACCATATGGCTTGGTGAACCCCACTATCAAAATCAAACTACCAGATTCATACCATTCCAATAACTATCGAATCTATATACTAGGGTTCCTATGCTTATAAGGTAAGTTACTATTGAATGGTGATACCATGAGTGATGAGTCAATGATATTGTGGTACCACTGTTGCATTGGATTTTTTCTCAAAATGGAGATGGTCAAATTGCATCCATACTCAGTAGTTCTCCCAAATTGCTGTACTATCTGAATGTTTGTTGCCCTGATTTTTTTTTCTCAGCATATTCAACCAATATGATTAAGAAAAAACCAATGTATTAAGTGGAGGCTAGCTCAAGTGACAATGAGCTCCATTGCCCCACTTATCACCCAAGGTTCAAACCTTAGGGCCCCCATCCCCTTTAACTAGAGAAAAAAAAAACCAATGCATTAAGCAATAGATACTAAGATTCATAACAGTTGAATAAGCTATGCATTTTCGTGCGAAAAGCTAACACTATCTGGATTGGGGTTCATCGATCCAGCAGGATCCAGCCACCAAATTTGGAAGATCCAACCTACAAGGGATTTTTTACGCAACCCTAATTGCTTTTGCCAAAATGGACTGTAAGATCTGGGAAAGAATTTTAACAACCATGCTAATTTCATGGTTTTTATGAGTCAAGCATCCCTTGGCTTCTCATGTACAACAGTCCCCACACACTGACAAACTCCAACAAAAGGCCGGGCATCATTCACATCACCCGGATCACAAGTGAAGAAAGCGATCAGTTACGATCAGCTCCATACTAAAAAAGCAGCCAGACAACAAAACAACATGCAATAAAAGCATGTTTACTAATAAGATTGCAAGTGAGAGAAAGGTTCTCTCTAAAGATCTTTCCTGATGATAAGCCAATACCAAAAACAGTTTGGTTTTTACTTCATCCACTTTAAATTAGTTCACGTAAACTTTAAGAAAAATTGCAATCCCAAAAGATAAAAGCAATATTCTTTATTGAACAGAGAACCAGCACAGTCATGATTCATGGATGCAACTCATTCATCAAAAATGAAGCTGATAACATCACAAATGTAAGCCAGGTAGCATACAAAAAATGATCTTGTAATAAAGATCACCAATTGCACATGAAATATATAAGCACCTCATTAATTGGAAAAAAAGGATATTCCTTCTTACGCCCTTTCTCGCTTGCACGATCACGGAGATGACTAAGCCTCACAATTTCTGTTTCCAGCCACTGCATTATAACAACAAAAATCATGCATCTTATAATGGAGGAACAAAACAGAAAATCCTAGATAAAAACCATGAAGACAACTGAATTGGAAGAAAAACAACAAATAAAAGGGATTTGTAATCATTACAGTTTCTGCAATGAGAAATATTATCCGTGTGTATACTCACACACACTACTATACTAAGGGACATCTAGCTAGGGAACCACTAATAAGACTACTTTTCATATGATTTTCTTTTTCTTCCACAACTCAATTTACTTTAAAATTTTGAGGGCACCATTTAAAGACTACACTACTACACTACTCCCATTTTCCGCAACTGATTCGTCTTATACTTACAATGTTACGGCTTTCAATTGTTTTAAAAAAATCTTTAAATTCTCTCTCTTCCCCATTCTTTTTGAAAATTTCTAATTTAACATTTTTATTACAATAATTTAAAGTGCATAACCATAGTGGCATAGCATATGCCACGAACCCTAGTATACCATTATTTGTAAAGCCGATATGAATCTCTAGAACGATCTCCCAAAAGAAGAACATGGCAAAAACGAAACTCAGACTCAACCCCATTGCATAAGACTAAGCTCTTTTTTTTTTTTTGACAAGTACAATTGTACAAATCAATGATCTAAAATCCTAGAGGAAGAAAACAAAAGATTGAAAAGTAATATCCTTTCATAGTCTTTGATCCCCCAGACTCTGCACAAATTTGAATATTTAGTATATATGTAAATTTTGTCGTTTTCCCCATCTTGTGGAACTGCATAGTATCACATTCCATCATGGTATATCCAATCCTAAAAGAAATGTGAGAAGCTTGTGCAAACCTTTTCTCAATGCGTGATTCAAGTTAAGCAGAAGGGGAAGTCCTCTAAGAGTGTTGACAATTAGGGTGCAAGGGAAGAGAAGCAAGTTGCAAATATAATCTTTTAGGTATTGCGCATGCAACTTTCCCTGGGTTTGCTTGGGAAGGTGGTGACAGTGTCTCCAATACGCTTGAGGGGAAATTGCCATCTCCTTTACCCGATTGTTCGAGATCATTTCATGACTTAGGAACGGGAAGGATGCCCTCTTCGGAGGAATGCCCCGTGCACCTAACCCGGGTCCTCACAGGAAGGTGACAGTGCCTTCAATTCTCTTGAGAGGGAGGTTGCTATTCCTTTACTGGATTTCTCGATACCATTTTCACAGCTCATGAAAAGGAATAGATGCCCTCTTCGGAGGATGCCCCTTTGCACCTCCCGGGTCAGCTTGGGGAGGTGACATTGCCTCCAATATGCATGAGGGAGAAGATAATATTCTTTAACCCAGCTCCTTGTGACCATTTTCAAGGCTCAGTAAGGGAGAGAAGCCTTCTTTATATTGTTTTGTTAACAGAGGAATTCCCCCAAGGCAGGGGCCCTTGGGGACCATCGCTGAGAAGCAAACCTCTGAATATCTGCAAATATGCAATCAAACCTTCTCCATATTTCTTGGCAGCAAAAGAATTATAATCATGTCTCATTAAAGTCACTAATTGGCTCAACTGAGCGGGTAACTCGACCTGGCTCAACTGAGAGGGTAACTCGGCTAGGCTCTCTCTATGCCTCCACTTTGCTCAAGCTAGAGAGCATCTTGTTCAAGACATGATCAATTGGCTAAAGCAACAAAGACGGCAAGAATTCGCCCTACGAGTAGAAAATTGCAGTTCAGACACGGCCATTAAAATGCATAGTGAAGCACCCCCAAAAAAGGAATTTCATTCATCTAGAAGAAGTTGCAAATATAAACCAGGCAAAAGAACCCAAACCCCAATTACAATTTCCCAACATAACAAAATTAAAAGAGAACCACCAACCAAATTTCTCATGTGATGCTTTGGGCGTCCTCTCTCAAGCTCCTTATCTCAACTGTGAGCTCCGCCTCCAAATCCCTCAACCTGGGAACTGTTGCCTCCGCATCTACCCTATCCATGGTCACTTCCAGCTCAGCCTCCAGCAAACAAACCAAGCCCAGCCCACCACTTGAGCATTCTGCTCCTCAAACCAACCCTTACAGAGCTTGTCAAAGTATGAGATTCCTATTAGCTAACCAAGCATACTCAAACTCATCAAAGGTAGTGTATCCTAGGATCTAACCCATCCAACAACTCTTAAGAATGAACCAAGGCATCAAAGACGTATCTCTTGAAAAATATGGAAAGATCACTAGGTGAATAAAAGTTTCAATCCTCAACTCAAAGAATTAAAGAATTGTCATGTGAGCCCGATGCTCAAATCTTGCTACGACAAGCACGACAATAGGAGCAAGCTCCACCTCCAACCCAAAAGCATCTTTCACGAGTATATAATTGGTCCTACGCTCCTCAGCCTCTACTCTTAACAAGTGAAAGTTGCTGGCACCCACCATACCTTGCTTCAGGGTCGATCTCTTATATTGGAACAAATTTTATATATATATATATATATATAAAATTTGTATATTGAGTTTTTTCCACCACAAATCGATTTTTCCGAATGGATTGGATAGAGTCCCTAATGTTGACATTCAAGCACGAATCTCTTGAGAGATTCAGCAGCAGACAGCAACATGGGTATAGCACTCTATTGCGGCGAGCAACCGATTCTTATTGCATTCACCAAGATAGTCTTGCTCGCTCTTAAACTCCATTCAATAAACACAACTAGATTAATACAAACACTCAAGGTAAGGCTCATCCTATAGAATTTGACTCAGCTACATCTACTCCCTTCTAGCACGAAATTGCATGTCCTTGAGTCAAGGTTGCCTCTATCTGATCTCCGCTCTCTACTAGCCTAGGCTTAGTAATGGATCTCTCTCCATCCCTCAGCTCCATTTAGGTAAGCCTTCGATGAAAACTCAAACCCTACTTCATGGCTACTAAAATTCTTGTACTCCTCATTTCTAGATAAAGACTAACTCGCCAAAGTCCGAGTGTGACTCCCCCATACACCCTTGCTCACAAACCACCTAGAAATCACCACTCACTTATTTACCAATACCAATAACACAAGTAGGAGCAAGATGGGGTTTGGGCTATTCAGCTCGGCCAAATATGAATCAATAGCTTTGTCTCCAAAAATATCTCCAAATGTGCTCAATGGATCTAAGGGAACATCCAAGCCACACGCAAACTCCTCACCACTCACCTCATCCTGGAGGTGCAAGAGAGGTGCCACACTACCTCATCCTACTTCCTTCTATTTAGGAATTGTGATCCCTTCTCCACCTTTACGTTGCTCAGTAAAATAAATTGCTACTTTAAACAATTAGTGGACATGGGCGGCGGGCGCACACATACATACATACATACATAGAGGGTAGCCCAATGCACTAAACTCCCGCATATGCAGAGTCTGGGGAGAAGGCAGACCACGATGGGTCTATAGTATGTAACCTTATCTTGCATTCGTAAGATATTGTTTCCACGCCTCGAATCCGTGACCTCCAGATCGCGTGGCAACAATTATACCGTTGCGTTAAGGCTCCCCTATATATATATATATATAAACTTATACAAATAAGTAACTAAATACACGTCTCCATTTTTGGCAAACACATGAGCTCAAGCAAAAGCTTCTTTAGTAGAGCTACAACATGGCTGGTAACTCTCAAGGTTGCCTATACAACTAGCACCTCCCTCACGACTCGCTCAAACATAACTTAATGAGTCGACCCCACCTAGACAGTCTCGTCCTTTGCAATGTCTAGTGAAAATCCCAACTAGTAAAGGAGTGATTTTGTGCCTTAAGCATGCATCGATGCACATCCTCTATAGGAGTGTCCACTAAACATATCACCTTAGCCTTGCAGCTAAATATTGCCACAAAAGAGTCTGAGGTCTTCCTCTTGTAACTCCTCCACCAAGTTGTGCTGCCACCTACTCAAGAGGCCATAGAAGCGTCACAAAACCTAGAGGCTCTATCTCCACAGTAGTATAGGGATGCAAGAATATCTTCACATAATTCAAGACAGACAATAATGTTTCGAGTGGCATGGAAATGCTATTTAAATCCAAACTATCAGGCCACCCTCAGAGGATTGTAGAGCACTAAAACATAATACTTACTAATAATGTACAGCAAAGTCAACATAAACAAGGAAAAGGCAATTAAAATCCCCTCAGCAAAACTCTCGCCATCCCTAACATCCACTAACTCGTCATGTACAGAGTGCATCTAAATTAACTCCACCCCCTCCACCTTCAACAGCACACAAGAACATCTGCACCGACAACACCAACAGCTCCAACGAGTTGAGCGTCACAGTGGTTCTATCTTCTACGCTTCATAAGTCATGAGGATCGGGACCAACAATGAAGAATCACTCAAAAAAAACATCTGCAAGAAAGGTGTGCGAGCCTAACTAATCACGTCATATCTTATGATTGAGCGCTCCATAAATAGCCTCCATAAGTCTAGGCAGTGGTAAAACA
This sequence comes from Heliamphora exappendiculata, assembly GCA_034768845.1. Lineage (NCBI taxonomy): Eukaryota > Viridiplantae > Streptophyta > Magnoliopsida > Ericales > Sarraceniaceae > Heliamphora > Heliamphora exappendiculata. Next base: position 505,185 of record JAOTRH010000020.1, on the reverse strand, counting down.
TGAGAATGGAAGCCATGATAAAACAAGAGCATTGACTCCAACCTGAAATGGGCCTTTAAGATGTACCTCGGGAACCTACAAGAAATAAATGCAGATATGTGTACTGGAGGAGAAGTAATATACGCAATAATAAATGAGACTATTCAATCCCAGTCCTGAAACAACATGGTAAGGATCTGGTGACTCCAAAAGGCTCAAATCCCTATACCAGTATTGAACCTAGCTTCCAAAAGTACTCTTGGAGTAAGCACGCCTCCGAGAACTAACATGCTTCTTCTCTTATACTCCTTCATTGATCTCCCCGCTTTAACGAAAAAGCTCTCAATGCATTGACACTCTCACATTGAGAAGGCAGAGGATGACAAAGTAGAAGATTACAAAAATGGTTCCAACTGAAGGGCCCTCTCTCTTTTATACTTGGGGAGTGGGCAATTCAAAATGCGAGCTACTACGGTACTTGTGCAATTATAGGGGTAAGTACAAATGCTTCCAAAAGAAGCAAGTGAAATATTCCATGAGTTCTAACCCATTGTAGGAACTAGTGAAGGCATCATGGTCAAGGTCAGTGCATAATGATTATAATATGATTTGTAATACATTCTTTTAAAATAAACAAAAATAATGGGATTGCATGATTCCAAATGGAAATATTAAAGGTAGTAGAAGGTGAGAATGATGGCACAGGTAAAGGTAAGTATCTTAGCAGGTGAAGCAATACAAACAAGAGCAGGTGATTGTTTTTGAGCTTAAAGTTGTTTTGTTATATAAATTAGGAGCGAAAACAGTTATCTTCCATCATTATTGAACTTTTCTATTGGGTAGGTTCTTGATTTGTGACGGCTCCAGAAACTTAATTTAGAGGGCATTTTTTTCTCGATGTTAGGCTATTTGACTATGATCTAAAATTAACTTCTAAGTCCTTTGTTTAAAACTTCTAAAAAAAGTAATAGCTAAAAAACTATCTTTTCTGTATATATGTTTCAAACACGTTTAAGAAAATTGTTCTTCGTTGTTGCGACGACTGGTTCAGCGACTACATCAGCATCTTGCTGTCATCTAGTCGTTGCCACGTGGCCCTGCCTCTTTGGTGTATTTCAAAAAACCCTAAATTTAGTCTCTTTTTTCCCTCACAATATGTCATTCGATTTGTTATACCAAATATGTTTCAAGAGACATTATAAATTTGTAAACATTTTGGCATAGTACACTAACAACTACAAGTATTTTTATATCTTGTACAAGTGGTCAATACATCTAGAGGTATACTAAGCAAAAAAGTATGCACATTTAGAAGATTTATTTTAAAAATGGGTTGGGCCTTTTAACAAAAATAGCAATTTAAGGGGGCATTAACTAATTTTACTAAGGATGTATTTAAGAATATTCTTATTTTTAATGGGTAAAAAATTAAATACCAAAATTTGAGGGGGACACTAAATTTTTCAAAGGTATATTTAAATACATACATATATAAATTAGGTAAAAGTAGGAATATTAAAGCTTGAGGAAGCACATGTTCTGTATTAAATTCGTCGTTCTTCTTAACTTATTATATGATATGTGAGGCTATTATAAATAAGTTTGTGATAAACCATTTGATTATATAATGGTAATATCTTTTTCATCTGATTAATAGTGCTACGAGAGAAAGGAGTTCCCAATGTTCACGTGCTAATAGCATGAGAAACAGGGGTTTGCTTCAAACAAAAAATGAGCATAGTTTGCTTCAAGCGAACCCGGGATGACGAGGTTGGCAGCGCGGTTGAAGCAGCTCCTAAAGGAGTGAGTGAAGGTAGTGACCTGCTCCCAAGGAGGCTTCCCGGATGCCCTAAAAAAATGTCCGAAAAGTTAAGATAAGACGTAAAAGCCATTTTAAGGCTTTTATAAGGTTTTTTCCATTTTTAGTGAATGGTTTTTAAACTTTAGCAAAAACAGTCATTTTTTAGATTTGTTTTGCTACGATGGATGAAAAATGAAAATTTTACACACCACAAAAAAAGTCAAAAAAAAAGTTGTCACAAACATACCTTAATTTGATGTGTGGAGTTTACATGTCCTTAATGAATTATATATGGAAAAATAATTAAAAGTGAGGGTAAATTTGGAAACTACTAAAAAGGCCGATACCACGTGGAATGGAAAATGCCTCTTTATTAAAATTTCATAAGGATAGAAAATATAAAAAGATACCAAGTTCAAGTCATCGTTAGAGCTACTCAAATCCCACTCAATAGGGTTCCCATGATAATTATTTAGAGTTGTCTAACATGAATTCTTCAAATCCCACTCAATAGGTTTCCCATGATAATTATTTAGAGTTGTCTTACATAAATTCTTCGAATCCCACTCAATAGGGTTCCCATGATAATTATTTTGAACTGTTTTACATGAATTCTTTTAAATGTACAAAGTACCCGTGTCGGAAACTCGACACTTGAATAACGGTATGAGATACATATCCGATATTTTTACTTAAACATTCAGCTAAAATACATATTTAGTAAATTATAAAACTATGAATAAACTCTGACATTATACATGAAATACTCAATGGAACCTCATAAATACCATTTACTTTGAAAAATGAAATAAATATATTAAGGATCATGAGTATTTTCCCGTGTCACAATGTCCTTGATGTGAGAGTTAGATGATTTTGCCCCTTCGACATATACCTGCACCCAACACCCATACCGAGTCCATGTAATATAGATCATGAGACATGTGCAGGCATTATCCTTAGTCACGAGAGCACTTGTGCTAAGAATATAGCAAGGGTATGATCATTCACTCCGAATGAACTTTGCTCTAGTGGTCGAGAAAAAGTTGGCTCTGATCCAAACTGGCTCTGCTTACCCAAAGGAGTTAGCTCCAACCCAACCTCACTCCGCTTGCTCAAAGAGGGTGGTTGCAAATCAATCCTAAAATATATGAAGCACGGATACTTCGAAAATGGTGCTGTACACGTATCGGATACGTATCAGATACCGATACTCGCCCGATGTGCAAAAATACATATCGGATACGCCTGAGAAGTATCCAAAAATAAATTTTTATTTTTTTAATTTTGGATACGTTTTAGATACGCCCGGGATACGGGGAGATACGCACGGGATACATTTTGGATACGTTTCAATTTTTTGTAATTATTTTTTTATTTAGTTGATCTTTTGGTTTTATTGTTATGATTGTACTATTATTTAGATATTTTTTATACTTAATAAAAAAAAATTTATTTATTACTTATTCAGTTATTCTTGATTTTAGTAGTTATTGAACGTTTCAAAGTAAGAACAAAATTAATAACTCTTACTTTTAGTTTAGTTTTATAAATAATATAATATTACAAATTATAAAAAATAGTTTTTTTACAAATGTATCCTAACTATATCCGTATCCTACTTTTTTTAATTTTGTCGTATCGCTATATCCGTATCGTATCGTATCCGTATCCCGTATTCGTATCCGTGCTTCCTAGCTTAAAATCAACCCCACTCCACTTTGTTCTCCTAACTCCATCCACTTGGCAAGTTAGGCTGGGGGTAATGCCTATGAGATCTGGCTCTGAACCTCTAGAGAATTGTGGCTTCCAGGATAAGGTTGAGGGATCATCAGAGTTGGCTGGTCGCCCTATTATTGGGTTACTCTACTTTAAGCAACCTTAAAGCGAGAGTTGACACAAAAAACAACAAAGTACACTAACCTTCAAGAAATATGGCAATCTGAAGCATGACAATGGGCATAGAATGGGCCACTCGCCTTGTCGAGAATTAGACCACCATTGGCTATTGGCGCAGAGACACTCGTGTTGTTGCTCTTAAGGAAAGGCTACACTTGGCCCTTTGTGATAGCAACTTTTGAGCCTTTTTGTCTCCCATATAAAGGAGAACGTGCTCCTTCAAAGGCTACTCTATTTATCTTCCATTCTCTCCAAGTTTGAGTTTCTCTCCATTACGTCCTCTCTCTCTCTCTTCTAAGGTTGTCTTTGCTCTCTCCTTAGGCTCGGATGGTTCTGATCCATAAAGTGTAAAATTTTCCTATACATTCTCCACAATTCTAAGCCCTATTTGGGATGTCAAAAAAACTTAGCTTTTAAGAGGTTTAACTTTTTTTAAAAAGAGAAGAAGAAAAAAAGTTAAATTGTTTGGAATAACTTTTTTAAGGTATCATTTTTCTTTTTGACTTTTTGTTTAAGGTCATATTAATAAAAAGGAAAACAAATTTACATTGTTCGGGATAATTTTTTTAGAGTAGCTTTTTTCTTTTTGGCTTTTTATAAAAATGTCTAATATGATCTTACTTTTTGCTTATAAGTTGTATTGTTTGGGATAATTACACAACTATTTTTATTTTTGAGAGTAGAATTGACTATTCAATTTAGGATATTATAGTTTTATTCCAAAAAAAAAATTCAAATGCTTGGAATGGGTATAGGGTTTTTTCTTGGAAAAAGAGATAAAAAAAAGTTAGTGGGCTTTTTCGAGATACCAAACATCCTACCTTAAAAACTGTCTTTTTTGCAAAAAAAAAAAACTTTTTAGAGATGCCAAGCAAGGGCTAATTCTCTAGACTTAGTGCTAAGGCCCAATTTGGGATGACTAAATAGGTGAGCTTTTTTTTACTTTTTTTTGGTTATTTATTTATTTTTATTTTTTAAAGGAGTAAAAGAAACAAGTTAGATTATTAGGACTAATGTGACTTTCTGACTGTTAAGATTTTGTGATAACATTTTGCGTTTTTTTTCTGGCTTCTAAGCTTGTTTGTGATGCGTTATTTTTCTTCTTTCTTTTTAAGAGGGGAGTTGACTTATTTTATTAAGGTCATTATTGTTGTTTCATACAATAAATAAGTTAGATTGTTTGAAATGTGATTTAAAAGTGGAATATCAAGAAAAAAACTCCAGTTTTTCAATAGCCCATATAGCGGCTAAGTATCCACGTGTCTTCGTAAATAACTTGGCATCTTAACCAACCACAATTCTTAGACACATCCATGGTGGGTACTTACTTTTAATTACTTTTATTTGCTTCTCACTTTTTTTTGGAGGGGGGGGGGGGGGGG
>JAOTRH010000020.1:475937-500074 GCA_034768845.1 Heliamphora exappendiculata | reverse complement strand
CCATAAACACAATAAACATTTGAGCAATTACATGCATGAAACTTACATCATTGACTCTTGCTGCCTGGACTTCCATGGCCTTCTCCAAAATATCACCCTAGAAACAATCAGATACATTTTTAAAATAATTCCTTAAAATCCACATGCTTGAGTGAAGTTTAAAAGTGATACAACAAATGTATAATTACCACAGTCAGCCTGTTGATAAGTCCACATTTTATACTTTGCCGTAACCGCTTGCATTCATCCTAACAAATCAAAACAAGAAAAAATGTTAACAACTTCAACAAAGAGAAATAAATGATATGAAGTAACAGAAGCATGACCAAATGTTTTTGCACAACATTATACTTTGTTGGTTGTTTTTAAAACAATGCAATGCTCATTAATAATACCCATTTTACCCCAGTTTGTTCTATAATCAAATGAATTTCGATAGTCAGTACTCTATCTTAAGAGGGTGGAAACAGCCTCTCCGAATGCGGGGGCGGGGGTAAGGTTGCATACATTCTATCCTTCCCAAACCCCGCAGTGCCAGAGCCTCATGCACTGAACTGCCCTTTTAATGCACTATCTTAAGAAGGTTGACATTTCTGGAAATGATGATGGAACCAGGAACCTCCACAATATTGTTCTTGCAGAAAAGATCTAAAAAGTAAGCTCTTTCCAACAAGCTCGAAAGAACTACAACAGACTTCTAAGTTCATTGCAATATTCTTACCTCAGTAAACTCCTGATTTGAAATTGTGTCAATTGATACCACCTCTGTTTTGCTTAAATTTAATATTTCTAGCACAAGATCCGTTGTCTTTTTACCAACTTTATATGTCTCAGCACCTTTCCTCATTCCTGAATACAAATCATTTGAACATCTCAGAAATTTAATTGATACCAAAAGGTCCGTGCACAAAAAAAGGATACCACATAATATACAGGCAGTAAATATTTACCTACAACTTGGACTAGCCTATACATGTCATGTTTTTGATTGCTACCAGAAATCCTTATTCTCACAAAAGTACCAACAACTTTGTCATGGAATTTCTCCATATCTTCAAGGAAATCCTCTACCAACTTCCGACGCAAATAAATTAAATTAATGTTGTGCATATCAATGGCTGCATAATCATTAAGATTGGATTGGGGTCCTCTATCATCACCCTTTTTACGCATTTTACGCCTCCTATCTTTACTCCCCTTTACTGAGGCATCGATGGTCCCATCAGCTTCCAACTGGTTAGCTTCAGTATTCACAACAGTCCCTTGGATATCATCTATTTGAGAATCCTCTTTTACAAGAAAATGAGATTCAAGGAGTTTTAACATTTCAAAATGCCCCACGCGAGCTTTTCCAAAGAGATTTTCAAGCCTTGCATCACAAATAATTTGACTTTTCCTACGAGGATCGCGAAGTTTGTTTCTTTTTATGTATTCCAGCAATAAGGCCTGTACATCAAACTGAGATAAAACAGATTCTTCACCATTTTTCATGTGCATAACAAACTCAAGAAGCTCTTTTGATGCCCATTCAGTGTTGCCAGGTATAGAAGTCCCTTCAGCACCAATTGTTGCCACAATTGCTACCCTTGAACTGGACAAATCTTCTTCCTTGGTAAGGGATTTCGACCTTCTCTTGGCCTTTCTTCTTTTATGTTTACTAGCCTGTAGGTTCTCAGAACTCTCTGAGCCAGAACCGTGATCATTGTTAGCTTCAAACACCTCTTCAGGTGATTCCTGCTTACCAGCCAGTAATACATCAGAAGATTCAGAACCTTTCCATGGATTTTTAGCCTGGGCCAGTTCAAGTGAAGATAGAGATAGCTTTGCTTTTAAATCTATCCAGTAATCCTTGAAAAGATACTCCCAACTGCCCTTGTCATCAAAATCTACTCGACCCTGCACAAGTAATAACTGGAAGTCAAATCATAATGCTAACTACAGAAACTCAGGATGTAAACTACCCAAGCAAGCGAATCCATGTCCAAAAAGCCAACTTTTAGTAAACAAGTACAAAACCCTTTCAACTTCCAAATTTAACCTTTTTAGAGGTAAGAGACATCTTTCATCATGTAGCAACAAATACGGTTTTATCATGCAAATTCATAGATAACTCTAGTATTTGAAATGCTAGAATGCATAATATAATTACAGAACTCTTTCAGATTTCATGGTGTTTACAATGTACCATAGCATTTCAACCATAATAGGGGAATGGAAAACTATATGGTGAATGTCCAAGTACATACGTTAGTTACATGTCCCATTGAGCATCCGACACATGTATTTCATTCATTTAAAAAAGTTCATGTAACATAGTTTATCACAAATGTGCAAGTTAACATGAGAAACAAATGATAGCTAATCAGAAGATATCATACGCTATATTACCGCAACAAATTCCTCTCTTCTGATTCATGAAAACAAGATAACCCATCCCATCAACTATATCCCCGAGCCCCAGCCAAAACATAGAACCAACCAAAAAAGAAGCAAAAGACAATAAGAACAGTGCACGCACCTCCTTGTCTCCCTGCTCATTGTTTTCAATCAACCTCACAGTTTTCATGCAAGTCTCACAAAAACCCTTGTTGCCTCTAACACATAAGATAACAGCATCTTTAATGCACGCTTTGCACAGGGAAAATGTACATGTATAACACATATAGTGTGCATTCTTCTCACAGATGCTGCAAAGATGCCAACCTGAAATCCAAAAATATAGTCACAAATACTATCAGTCAGGAGAAAACCTTCAGGGTTAAAATACTTCCCGCACACGTCAAAGAGCACATATGGGCCACAAAATTAAAATATCATACACAATAATCCACCACAAGAGAACACCAAGAAACACGTGCATTGCACAACAGTAAGGAAATTACAGTAAGTAATATTAATCAAAATCCTTAAGCAGCCATCGGAATGAAGTTTTGGTCATGCGTGTACATGTTAGAAATGTCAATGCTCAATAGTGGATGCTGAATAACTCACCCAATATCCTCAACAAGCCAATAAAGGATAGTCAAGGAGAAACACTGCAAGTACATGAAGAGACACTGAAAAGTACCCTTCACCAATAAAATCCGATTCTTGACCTCCACGAATGGGATGAGATATTTACTTAACATAAATTTTATACATTAAAATTCTTAATATACTCTTCCTAACTATTTTAGTTATTTCATCTAACATCAATAACAATAAAGGTGCATAGATTCTTCAGTTTGATCATTCGCCCATAATACAATTTATGGAAAGAGCTTGACTAGCATGTGATACATGGTATATTACACACCCCAAAAAGGCCAAGAGATGTAGAAGGAAACTAAGTTACAAAAACCAATATAACCTTATCTATTTCCTGAATAACACGAACTATGAGGTTGAACTTGCACTAGAAAGTATGATGTCAAAGTGAGAACCCTAAACACTAACTTAGTAGCAAGATCTGGGAAAAGAATAGGAAAGGTGATTTCACTATATTTCTGAGCAGGAACAATGCCTGTCACAAGAATATTATTTTTATTGGGGCGATAGCTTTGAAAAGATAGATTGCCTATTTTTTTCTTTCATCTCGGGAAAAATACGATCAGGAGGGGCTAATTCAAAACCTTCAGGTAAAATAAGAGCAGCCCTGCATTCCACAATGTTAATTAGGTAGAGACAATGAAACAAATAAGTAGCTCAATCGAAGCTATAAGGCAATAAACTTGAGATGTTCAGCAACATAAAATTGACAAATTTCACTTTAATCATCCATTATGAGTTGCCCCTGTCTTACAAAAGCAATCATCCCCTCATAGTTTAGTGTCATATGCAATAACCATCAAAGTTGGATGTGTATTTTCTTCTACATATTAAAAGGAAATTAAAACCATCATAAACAAAGCAATCCAATGGGCAGATGAGAGGCAAAAATAGAATTATAGAACCAAAAAATGTTGGTCCTAATTCGGATCCCCTCAAAACCCATACCAATGATTTGAACAGGTAGTTTCCCCTTGCAAGTGGTATGGGGGCGGGGGGAAACATGACCAATAACTATGTTGGTGCTTGTCGTACGCAAAATTTGCAATGACTTTTAAATGTGGACATGCTTCCCCCATTCACAATAAAAAGAATTTTTAAAAAAATCATAATCAAAGTAACAAGGAGTAGATGAGGAGGCAAATGATGAACTCAAAAGTGAAGGTTCAAAGTTCATATCCCCTTTTGAATCAAATTTGGCGATTCATCCAAGTAATTGTTCTAGAATGCAACCCCACAAAAGAGTGGTCTAGCTTTGATACCAACTGTCACGGGGCAACTCTTGTTAGCGCAATGGCACATATCCCTGTGAGGCATCCAAACATCACCAAGTTCCCTTGCTTGTGGTTTAAGGAAACATGACATGCCCAATAACTAGTTGGATGCTCCAAGAGGCCTCGACACCATGTTTACCAAAAGAGCATAAGTGGCAATATCCACTTATGTAAAGCTTCATTGCCTTTAAAGTGGCAATATCCTTCTTCCGGTACCAACATTTGATGCCCTTCTGTTCTTACTACTACTTGATTTGGCGTGACAGACCACAAACTCTAAATAGTTTAGTTACAGCTTAGGTTATCAAAAAATGTTGATACCCTAACAATTTTAAATATAAAATCCATCGATCGAAACATCATAAAGTTCATTCCAAATCAATGAATTTATTGATACAAAGAGATCCCTATTTATTTCCTTATAGGATGAAAAGTCAAATAGAATGAACTGAAATCTAAAGAGAGTGGAGCTTTTGCGGGACAAAACACACAATCATTTATTTTATCTCGCATAACATGAAGTTGCACTCAAGTATGCAAGTGTTTCCCTTGTATAAATAAATTTCGAATAGAAGCAAATGGCTTTTCCTCCTTTCAGCAAATTTCACAAAACATTCCAGCATTAGACCCTTTAGCATTGATTGCTGGTCTACAAAAAGGGTTGTCCGGTCTCTATAATCCAACTTCTTGATAAAAGCCTAAAATCGAGTATTTATGATTATTGGCATTCCATATTGCACTGTGTAGATATTAATTTTCTCCATTTATAATTATTATTGTGCTAGCATCTCAAATTTTCATCATAACTCAGATGAAACTAGAGAATATAAATTTTATCGCAAAATATAAAGTTTGAAGTAAAAATTGCAATGAAAAGAATGAAATCAGGTAAGATTTTAAGACCATATGGTATCCCAATGGAGGTGTGGAAATGTTTGGGCGAAGTGGAATGTAACGGTTAACAAAATTATTTAATAAAATCATAACGGTTAGAAAAATACTCGAATAGTGGAAAAAGAGTATACTGGTACCTATATATAAAATTAAATGAGATATTCAAAATTGTAAACTATTGAGATATTAAGTTGGTGAGTCATATGATAAAGCAATGGGAAAGACTGATTAAATATTGTCTAAGGCTAACAACAAGTGTCACAGAATCAGTTTGGTTTTATGTCTGGTAGATCAACCATGGAAGCAATGCGCCTACTAAAGAGATTAATAGAAAAGTATAGAGAAAGTAAGAGAGATCTTCATATGGTCTTTATAGACTTAGAGAAGGCCTATAATAGAGTGTCCAAAAATATCATATGGTGGACTTTGGAGAGAAAGAGAGTAACAAAGGGGTCCGGGGTACATTGATGTGATAAAAAACATATATGATGGAACCACCACGACAATTAGATCACTCACAGAAAAAACAAGTGAATTCCCGATTACAGTAAGATTATACTAAGGATCAACTTGAGCCCTTATCTCTTTATCTTAGTTATAGAAGAATTGACTAGATATAATCAGGATAACGTTATATAGTATACGTTATTCACTAACTATATTATCTTAGTGGATGAGATTAGGAGTGGAGTTAACGCAAAGTTAGAGATGTGGAGAAAAATTTTGGAGTCAAAAAGATTTCGAGTGAGTAAGAACAAAACTGAATATATGAAATATATTTTTCGCAGTAATAAAAGTATTAATAGTGAAAAAGTAAATATTCAAAACCAAGAGATACCTAAGAGCGAATATTTTAGATATCTATGTTCAATTATTAACAAAGATGGAGAGATCACAAATGATGTAACCCATAAAATCAAAATTGATTGGCTCACATGGAGAGGTGCTTCTAGCGTTTTCTGTGATCGATGGATACCTACAAGATTAAAAGAAAATTTTTATAGGACAACTGTTAGACCAGCCATTTATATGAGACAGAATGTTGGGCTGTTAAAATGAGTGTTGCTGGAATAAAAATGTTAAGATCGATGTGTGGTAAAACTAACAAAAATAAAAATACGAATGAAAAAATTCGTAGAATGGTAGGATCGCACAAATTAAGGACAAGTTGAGAGAAAATAGATTAAAGTGGTCGGACACATACAACGTAAACTAGATGCAATAGTAAGAAAAAACGACAAGATCATTAGTAATGGAAACACAAGAGGAGAGAAGTAAGCCTAAGTTGACATAAAATGTCGTATTAAGAAAAAATATAAACATGTTGAAGCTAACTGAAGATATGACCCTTAAAGAATGGCGTAAGAAATTTATGTACCCAACCTTAATTGATTAAGATAGATACTTAGTTTGATTTGATTCGATTCGGTATAATTGTATAAAAATAGAATCTTTGCATTTAGAATTAACTTAGATCTAATAGTTTAACAGATACAAGTCTACCCCTATCGTATCGCATCATAGTGCATGTAGCGTACCATGATCTCAATCCCATCCCTCACCAAAACAATCCAAATTCCGAGTAACACACAGTATAACCTTAATAAAAATGAGAACCAAGCAAAGTAGGATATCATACATGCATCAACGGCTGATAGAATTCATCATCCCTTTGAAAACACCGTCCTCATTTTTACATCTTTATTTCCTTCTATTTCTTTCCGAAAATATCATTACAAACAGAAACTCACAAAGTCACTTGCAGGTTACAACCAAATAATTTCAACGATGATGACACTCCTAATAAAGGACAAGCAACCCCATTCAATGCATTGACCAACTAGTGGAACTTATAATCATGTACAATGCAGGTTCTCCAGTGTACTTCAAACCTTTCTGTTTGATTGGAGGATTAGAAACATAGGATTGGAGAATATATGAATTGGGATTTACATATCAGGTCTTTGTTAAGCAGCTTCATTAGATATAAAATCCCAACTTTAAGGCCATATCCAAGGATATAAAATACCAAGGGGTTGGGGTTTTTGATATCCTCTCCTTCCAAATGACTTTTTTTTGCCCCTTTTAAACCCTCAAACAACTCTCTATTTAGTTTTTGGTATAAATTAATATTATTTATTTTTTAAAAAAGTTTAATTTATACTTAGTATATAAAATATTTAGGTTAATCAAGAAAATTAGTTAATCTCATATGAATTCAAATAATAACTTACTAAAATATTATAATAAATGGATTAAGGTTCACCGATGATCTTATCAAATAATCTCTTTTTAAAAAAAAAATTTAATACTTATTCTATCCCTATTTTAGGATTAGAATTTTATTAAAAGAATACCAAAAATAGATTCTACACGTCATAGCCACCACTGTTTGGGCCATAGCCACCACTGTGTGCAACTTCTTGCTTCCTTTGTACCATAACATTAAAAACACCAAATTGCTTCATATTGCAGGGAAGCCATAGCCACCACTCTTTGCAGCTTATTGCTTCCTTTGTTAATTTTCATTGCTCTCTTTTATTTTTTTGTTTTTTATTTTATACATTTATATTTTCCTGCATAGTTTATATATATACACTTATATACAGTTCATATATATACACACGCATAAATATAATACTATGCAACAATCGATAGCAACATATTATTTGAGGTTTTTGTGAAGATACTTTGAGGGTATAAATGGAAATTTATTATTTCAATCATCTATCATTGTATTAATATCCATCAATTTTTATACAAAAACAAACTTGGTATATACCTATGAGTAAGGATTATATACCCAGATTCATATCCATTGAATTTTATATCCACCTCTATATCCATTGGTATTTTATATCCATCATTTTATCTCCGGATAATCAAACAGGCCTAAAAGAGACAGCAAAGTAAAAGTAACAATTTCAGTCAATATAAGAGATACTGATTAAAAGCACAAAAACTTTCCGAGCATTTGAATGTCTTGCTTGAAAACTTGTTAGGTGTCAACTGCAACAAATCTCCAATCAATCCATAGGACAGATGAAAAATTCCCAGTGTAAATTTTCAGAACCCAAAACAATCCCTACCCAAATACTTGTAAAACTACCTGGCCAATCTATCAAAAACCAAAAGCCTCCTGAAGCAAAATATTAATCACACAAGGACCAGAATCTTAACTAGCAAAAAAGTAACATGTATCAATGAATATAATGATGAATGCATTAGAAGACCACGGATATATGAGGAGCTAGAGTTTAGAACAGAACAACTTACCGCAATTCCAACGTCCCTTAGCTCGAAAGAATGCCTCATCCCGATTAACACATGATGGGTGATACGCCTTAGGACATCCCCTAAAACCCAACAAACTCGGTTAACAAAAAAGAACAAAGAAAAAGAAAAAACACAACATAACATAACAAAATGCAAAAATCACACGCAAATTATAAATCCTAAAAAGCATATATTCATCAATTTGCTAGAGATTACCTGCGGTCACACAGCACAAGATCTCCACCATCGAAGCAAATGAAACAAACATCTTCTTCAATGGTCTTCCTAGCTGGAAGTCTAACCGGGACCCTAGTATTCTTTCCTCTCTTCCGCTTCCCACCACCGCCAGCCCTTTTCTCTGCCTCCGCCATCTCCGCCACATCCATTTCTGTCTCCATTTCAGTGTCCGCCATAGGAGTCTCGTCCTCTGCCACCATTGCATCATCATCAGCATCGTCTTCATCTTCTCTGGCTACAATCAGTGCATCAGCATCAACATTATGCGAATTGTCCAATTGTGGAACAGATGTTGTTCCAACCTCATTAGCCACCTCAGTCCTGGCCTCCATTTCCATGTCTTCCATCCCAGTCTCCTCCTCTGCCATGGCTTCCTTGTCCTCGTCCTCGTCCTCTTTGGCAGCAATGGTTGACTCTGCACCAAACAGCTGCGAACCATGTAAGTCAGAAACAAAATTACCGACACTGCCCTCTACTTGAGAAACAATCTTCGCCGCAACCACATTTTCCGACTCCATTTCAGTGTCCGACCTTGGAATCTCCTCGACTACCACTTCAACCCCAATCCGCGACTGAACACCAACTAGCTGCGATTCATTCAATCCGGGGTCAGACTTCGATACACTGCCTTCTACACCCTCCGCCTCACACTTCATCTCCATTTCAGTTCCCGCCGTCAAATATCCCCCCGCCGCAGCTTCATCGTCCCTAGCTGTGACCGGTGATTTCGCCCCTACGAGTTGCGAATCATCCAACCTAGGTACAGACTTCCCTAAACCGCTTTCTACCTGCTCCGCCCCGACAGTTATCTTCATTTCAGTGCCGGAAGTAGGAATCTCCCGCTCCGCCACCGCCTCAACATCTTCCGCCGCATTTGGCGTCTTATCGCCAAAAAATTGCGAATCATCCAACTCAGATACAGATTTTTGTACGCCACCTTCTTCACTATCCACCTCAGATTTCATCTCCACTCCAGTTCCCGCCTCTGTGTCCACCGTAGGCGTTTCCTCCTCCGAAGCCGCTTCGTCGTCTTTGGCCTCAACCGAGGACATGGCACCAACCATTCGTGAATCTGCAAATTCAGTTTCACCGTCGACCTCTTGAAGGGACGGGTCGTTCAAGATCTTAGCTTCTTCCTCGTCTTCCATTGATCAAAAATCAAAAACCCTAACCCTAGGTTTCGTATGAACACATATAACTAAAATCCATATACAGATACAAATAGATATGTATTTGTATGAGCCACGGAGGTGATTGTCGTTTCCGTCCGCGTAAGTACGGATGCTTTCGTATGTATTGTCCAGAGAGAGAACTCAGAGAAGAGAGAAGAGAGAGAGAGAGAAAAAAAAAGAAGAGAAAGATGAGGACAGATCTCTTGCTTTAAAGGACCTTAGGTTTGCAGTTTCTCTGAATCGGAAAAGGGGACGTCGTAAAATGTCCCGGTTTCTAGCTACAATATCCAATATGCCGCTGGCCCAGTGGGCCTAGTGGGCTGTTATCCAGTGATAATTTTGAAGACTGGACTGGTGGGATTACAGACTTAGGCAGCGTGTGATAGCTTTTTTTTTTTTTTTTGTATGTTTTTATTTTTTATTTTTTAGTTAAAATTTTTTTATATTAATTTAAATAATTATATTTTTTAAAGTTTTCTCATTACTAAAAACTAGAAAAATAAAAAAATTAACCAAAAATTTAAAAAAGAAAGTTCACATACAACAAAAAAAAGCACCAATTTAAGGCTTGTATGCTTTAAAGTGGCTTTTTTTGTCATTAATAAAAAAAAATTCAAAATAATTATACTTTTAGATTTGATTTATCACATTGAATCGAGAAATTAAAAAATTAGCTCAAAAGATTAAAAAATTCATAAAAAAAACAAAAAATAATCACAAAAAAGCTATTAAAAAACTAAAACCAAACAAAGCCTTAAAAAGACACAATAGTTAGGCCAACTAGGCCTAGATAAGGTGTCTGTTAGGGTACTCTGCTAGTGCTAGGTTTGGGCTGATTCTCCATGTTATTCCTTTTTTTTTTTTAAGATTTGTTTGCTTAAAGTTTTTAAAAAAAATCTATTTGGTTAGCTTTTTACTATAATTAATTAGTTTTTTTATATTTTATTTTATTTTATTTTTTTACAAAAAGTCAAAAAAGAAAATTAAACCAAACATACATTGAGTTATTTTTGTATAAATTAAATAATTGATGGAATAAAGGAGAATAATTTATATTGTTAAATAAAAAGAATAAAGAACATGATAAATGGAAATATGAGGTTCGTTTGGTAATGCTTATATGTTTTATTTTTAAATTTTTTATAAATTGTAAATAAAAATATTTTTTATTTTTATTTTTGTTTTAAAAAATTATAAACAGTTTTAAAATTTTATAAAATTCTTATAAATCGAAAAAATACATTTTTACTTATTTTGTAAATAAAATTTAATTTTTTTTTTCTTTCATTACCTTCGATTACTAAATTAGCTATCAACTCCGATTACTGCATTCGATCATAAAATTTAACCATTCTCTTCGATCACCACTTCTGATCACCATATCCGGCTACCATCATTGATCACCACATATAACTGCTGAACACCACATCTGACAATCATCGCTATCTCTTACTATCATTCTCGACTAATACATTTGTTTATTATAAATAAAAGACATAAAACTGTAAATATTATCAAATGGTGCCTGAGTAATAAATTATATCACATATTTTTTAATAAAATGAATCTCACTCTCTTAATGTACATAAATATTATTTGGGAATTTATCAACTTATTCTTTTATAAAAATTATATTATCTATACTATTATAATAAAAAAAACTCTTGATTTGACGAAGCTTTTGTGATTTTTAATTTATCAAAAATAATTTAAAGTAATTTAATATTTTCATTATTGATGTTCTCTTTTAAAACTATTGTAAAAACTAAAAAAATTAAAAACCACCACTAAAAATTCTCAATTATTTCTCAATTCTTACCTGACTAACACGCCAAGGTACAACCGTTAGTAAATTTATAAATTTATATGCTAAATAACAAACAAAAAAATGAGCCGGCTCATACAAAATAAGAGTGTGAGATTTATTTTCTTTTTTTATATATTTGACTACAATTAAATAAATTGTTATATAAAGAGATATAATTATTTTTTATAGTCACATTTAGTAGAAAAATAAAATTTAATTCAAGAATTCAACTTTTCTCTTGTTTGTTATAAGGGATTGAGGGTGGAATATGATAAGAAAAAAAATAGACCCATTGTATAAATGATTATCTTTTTGGACTATTAGTACATTATTTGTTACGAGGATTAAGACTAATAATTTAATAAATATTAAATTACTAATATTTTATTCGTGGTAATAATACCATGTTTTCTTGGTATTATTAGTATTAAATTTCAAATTATCTTATTTCTTTATCTAACAGTATAAAATAATTGTACAACTATTACCTCATTTCTTATCTCATTATAACTAAAGATGAACTAAATTTCTCATTGTACGTACAATCTATTTTATAATTTCATAGTGTTAAAAAAATATGTTAGACCCATAGTATTATTTATTATTTTTATTTTATTCAGCTTCATATGAAATATCAAATAAGTCCTTACCATTTGATATCTTCATTTAAAAACTAGAGTAGGTGGGATTAGATCGGTGGCCCATTCTTAAGGGTACATGTTTCACCTTAAATTGTAAGGTTTACCATATAATTTAGTAAAATACCCATCCAAATATGCTTGAATTTTTTTACTTATAATTTCTAATTATAAATCAATAATCATAAATTTTATTAGTTAAATTTATATTTTTATAATTTTAACAAATATTTGTAATTTTTATTTAAAGTTATAATCATATTTTTTTAATTATATTTTATAAATTTATAATTTTAACTATAACAAATACCCTTGTTCATCATAATCCAATGTTAGTTTATAATATTTGTTGCCTAATGTTGTGTTTGGGAAACCAAACTTCTTAGATTGCATGCCGAGAAGGACTTAGGACGGGATGTAGGGTAATTGTGAGTCATTCTTGTTTTTTTACTTTTTTTTACACATTCAAAAATATTTTAACGTATAATATTTTTAATTTAACCAAAAAAAAAAGAGGGGAGGAAAATGGATACTCATTGAATTCTATTGTGTATGGAATCCAACTACCAAAATTTATACATAGACGGAACAAGGCACTAACAACCCAGTGATAATATTGAAGACTGAACTGGTGGGATTAAAGACTTAGACACCTTGTGATAACTTTTTTTAATAATTTTTTTATGTTTTTTATTTTATTTTATAGTTAAAATTTGTTTATATTAAGTTTAAATGATGATATTTTTAAAAAAAATTTAAATTAAAAAAATAAAAAAAATAACCAAAAAATACCCCCCAAAAAAAAAGTTCACATACCACAAAAAAAACATGACTACAAAAATGTTGATTTCTCCTAGCGTTGTTTTCCCAGCGATTTAAAGAATCGTCGCTATAAGTCGATTTAGCAGCGAATTAAGCAAGCTGCTATAAATCGTGTGTTTTAGCGGCATTTTTAAACAGAGCTGCTGGGATAGGTTTTCCACGAAGCAGCGGTTCTCTTTGTCCGCTGGAATAGACCTTTAGTTTCCTATACAATTCCTCGAATTATTGCCCCAAAACCCCCCGCTAAGAATCCCTATCTTTCCCGAATGCTTGATGATTGATGATTATTTGGTATTAGACCAAATCGTGAGAGGCCAATCAGCTCGACCAAATCGGAAGCCCTAGTTCTTATTCCATCAAGTCGTCGACCGTTCTTCCTCAAGCAAATCAATCGAGATCACGGTTTAACTCTCCTGCACGAAGCCTCCCCGATCTTCTCTTGAGCAAATCGTGACCATAGGTTTGCATCATCCCTCTCTCTATTCCTCCTCACAATAAGGTAATGTTTATGTGCGTGTGGCTGTGTGCGTTTGTAAGTGTGTGTGTGTATATATATATATATATAAAATCTTTCAATTGGTGATATATAAGTTGGTCCGGTGGTTAACTAATTTGGGTTTCAATAGTTAATAAGAAAAATTCTCATTATTTAGAATGTTGTGGTGAAACTTGATTGACAAGCTCTTCCAGTACCCCAGCGGTGGCGAGGCGATCTTCTCCGCTACCGATAAGCTCTTCCAGTACCCCAGCCCCAGAACATTAACGATCCGTCAACCAAGTAAGATCTAAATAGGGTTTTCCTGGTTTGCTTCTGCCCCCTTTCAGATCTGAATGCTGTGACAAGATTTCATCTTCTATTAATTGATTAACAAGCACGTGGGTACCATAAATTTGGGTGTGATTAGATTTTGGCTGTGATTCTGCTTCTGGTCTTGGAAGGCAAACAAGGTGTTCGACAAAATGCGTAAGTGAAAATGTAAGCATATATGGCTACATACTGAATGCTCCGAAAGGCCAGAGCAGTTGTTTATGCCCTCTGTTGTATTCATACCATGATTCTCTTCTTTTGATTTCTTTATTTGCTAAATCTCTCCTATGACTTCCTCCTCTCTCTCTCTCTCTCTCTCTCTCTCTCTCCCCTGTTGTTTATGCCTTATTGCGAGGTCTATATGCATAGCAGAGTATTATTTCTTTTGGGATTTTTTACTGGTTTCTTCTTTAGATTTTTCTGCAGTTTCCTAAATCTCTCCTATGACTTTGTGTTTGGTTCGTATTTACTTATTTGCCTTTTGTTTTTCCTCCCACTATCATATATAGGTTGATTGACATCTTGGATAAGTATCATAAGCAGTCTGGGAAGAGGTTGTGGGATGCCAAGCATGAGGTAGGGTTTGATTCTACCTCTTTCTTTTGATCTTTTTTCTTCCAACCCTTCTGTCCATATATTTTGCCCTAACATCATTTCATGGTCTTTAGCTTGTCTCCATGGAAAATGACCAGTTTTTAGCCAAAAATATGTAAAGAAAGTTGTGATTTGAATCCTATGAACAGATCTACTAATCGGATGTCCTCTTTACTCTTCTCTCCTCCTCCTATCTCCTCTTTAGTATTTTATAAATTTTTTTATCATAAAAGACACTAAAATCTATATGAAATGTTACATCCATGAACAGATCTGGCAAAAAAATGTTACTCCTGTCCCTTCTCTTTCCTTGCAACAACTAACTTCATGGATTTAAGTCTATTAGCACATACCTAAGTGTTTCCTTGAATAGATATGTCAATGAACTCCCTCTTTACCTGGTTCTTTAGCTGGATTGTGTGAGTCCCTCTTTTACTTATTTCTGTCTCTTTTCATGGATCTTCATCCTTTACTTGGTTGTGATGATAAATTAACTTGTGAGTGTTTGCAAAAATTACAAAAAAACCCCCTCAGAATCTCATCGATGAAATTGATAGAACCAAGAGAATGATAGCATGCAGATTGAGCTGAGGTAACTTTCATCTTGTCCTTTATTTTAATTTCATCTCTCCCTCCTTCCTTCCCTTCTATTTCCTTTAGGTTCTAAATCTCCGCATCGGCATTGACCAATACGTTAGTGAATATCGATGCTAGAGGTTTAAAATTCCATTACCTATTAGCCGATACGATAATCGATATTTAAAACCCTCCTTTCTTATTTTTCATTCTCTTGAGTTTCAGGCATCTGAAAGGAGAAGACATAACTTCTTTGCACCACAAAGAGCTCATGGCCATGGAGGAAGCCCTAGAAAATGGGCTAGCGAGTATTTGCCGGAGGCAGGCAAGTCTGATAGCCAGTGATCTTTATCTATTGGTTTAAACTATACCAAACTTCATCTATAGCTAGTAAAATAAGGCACTATACCAAACTGTAATCATTAGTTTTGTTTTATTTTAATTGGTCTAGATGAATATCGTTTTATGCAATTTATTTTTTTTATGGTTTTTTTGCTTGCACTAGTTTGATGTTATTAATTGAAGAGTTCAATTGCATTTATTTATAAGTCATTAGTTCTGTGTTACTTAAGGTGTGGATGATAAAATATTACTTTCCATGTTATGTGTTGATGATATTTATTATTTCTAGTAAATATGGCAAAAAAGAGATATCATACTTGTGTTTTGTGAAATTTAGGTTCACGATAGAACTATTGATCCACTTGATGAAATTTCTCTACAAATACGCAACAGATCATCTTATGCGAATCATTGAATAGAACATTTTGATTGAGATACATTCTATTCATGAATTGTTTTTTAATGTGAATACAATCGACACTTGTCTACTACTTACAATTAGTTAAAACGTGTACTAAATCATATGCGGTATAGAACCTTTTGATTGAGGTACATTCTATTTATGAATTTTTTGGTTGTTTGTTAATTTGCACAACTTTCGTAGGGAAAAAAAATTGTGGCCATTACTTGGGGTGGTATTGTTATCGGAAATTACAAAACTCGAGTTTGTGTTTTATTTGAGTTTACTTGATGGTGTATGTCATAGTCTTTTCTAGTTTAAATTCTTTATTATATCTCATAAAAATTGCAAATAATATTTATTTTAAATTATTGTCATTTGTGTTGCAGGTAATAAGACAATTTAAAAGTACCCAATGGTAGCTTCATATTTTTAGGCTTTCATAGCGATGGCATGATATCATATTTTTACTTGTGCTTTAAATATGAAGAAATCTAGCTTTCTTTGAGGGGGCCGTGTCTAATTTATTATGGAACACTTGTATTTATTTTTGAATTATATACAGTTTGTGAAATGTTTGTCACATATTATTCTAGTTTATGAAAATACAAATTCCATCGCATTCAAAATTTAGAGTTATTAAATTATTTTATGGAAAGAATTTTAGTATATATTTGTGGTTATATTAGTAGATATTGTGGATGAACAGTGAAAATTAATGCATATTTTCAATAATGGCATTAATTTTTTTTTAAATTTAAGCTATCAAGTAGGGTAAAATAAATATGAATAGGTTTTAGTAGCACTCAAAATTGTTATTAAAAGTGTAATTTTAAAGCGTTAAATAATTTTTAATAGCGGTTAGAAATGCTACTAAATTTGAACCTATAGCACGTTTTTTATTTATTGAGAAAAATAACGGTTGTGCAAATCGTCGCTATAGATTGTTCAAAAGCGTTGCATTATTCTTTACCAGCATTCAAAACCGTCGCTAAAATCACCGCTGGTGTTAAAGACAAAAAATAGCAGCAGTTCAAGACCGTCATATACATTGTTCAAAACCATGACACCAAATTCTTTACCAGCATTATAACCGTAGCTAAAGTCAACGCTGGTATTAAAAAAATTATACCAGCGTTTTTCAAAGTGGCTTTTGGTGACGGTTTAACAACCGCTGTTATAAACTGTAGGGACATTTAGCAGCGGTTTGTTTAACTTTTGGCAGCGCTATTAACCATTGCTAAAACTCATATTTCTTGTAGTGACCAATTTAAGGCTTTTATGCCTTAAAAGTGGCTTTTTTCGCCATTAATAAATTTCTTTCAAAACAACTATACTTTTAAATTTGATTTCATATGTTGAATTGAGAAATTAAAAAATTAGCTCAAAAAATAAAAAATGTTAATAAAAAACAAAAAATAATCACAAAAAGCTATTAGAAAACTAAAACCAAACAAAGCCTTAAAAAGACAATTGTGTTGAAAATAGTCAATTCAATTGACCATTTTTTAGAATTGATTTCTGACCATTATTTGGCAATTGAATTTTAGAATCAATACCATTCATTGACAATTAATTTCATATTCATTTCTTTTGTAACCCTCCATAAAAGAAATTCTATATATTCTGTAGAAGTGTGGTATAGAGGTAAGTGTGGAAAAACAGAAAGGACATATTACAATTGCAAGTTGTAAGAGAGGAAAAGACAGACGAAGTACGTTTGAGTAGCTGATCTTTTAAGGCGTTCCAATGTTTGGATCAATCGTTTTATTATGAGAAAGTGATACCAGTGAAGATACCTACAACACCCTTGGTAAACGGTGAATCATTTTTAAGAAAAACTGCATTTGCAGGACTCAGTTTGCATATCATGTTCATTTTATTTTCTGCATTTTTGTTTTTTATAAAATCAGTTTATTGTAATAATTGAACGTTAATAAACATGTATTTTCTAGACCACCGAGCATTTTTTGTGTTGCATTATATTTATCCCAACAAATTGCTATCTTTTCACCCACTTAGATCAACCATTTTATGGGGAATCAATAGGGGTGTAATTTGGGCCCGGCCCGGGCCTGGCAGAATTCTGCCAAATTTTTGGGTTGGGCCGGGTTTTTTGCCAGAAGTTCGGCCCAAGCTCTAGGATTAAAGGGCTCGGGCTTGAGTTACGGGCCCGGACTTTTTCTCAGGCTTTTGGGCGACCTCGGGCCCGGGTTTTATATATATATATATATAGAAAAAGAGAGACAGAGAGAGAGACGGTGAGAGCGGCTGCGGTGAGGGGGGTCACCGGTGGTGGCGGTGGTGGTTGTGGCGGCTTTCATATCTCTGTCTATATATATATAAGGACAGACCGACATGGGGGGTTTGGAGCAGCGGCGCTGTTTCTCTTTTTCTTTCTTTAACAAATTAACCCTAACCCACACTGAGGATAACGCGCGGCCTAGGGCTGGGCCTTGGGCGGGCTTTTTGGCGGGCGGGCCTCGGGCTGGTCCGGCCCGGTCCACAGGCTTGGGAGGTGCGGCCCAGGCCTGACCCATGAACAGTACGGGTTGGGCCAGTCCCGCACAGTGACAGGCTTTGGGCAAGTTTTGGGCTCCCGTCGGGCCTTGAGCCATTTTTACACCCTAGGAATCAATATGTAAAAAAGGAAGTTATTTCATAAGGGGGCATAATTGATAATATCACTTGATATTTTTATACATCAAACAAGGGAAATTCTAATACACAGATTCTTACTATATATATAAGAACGAGAGCATCCTTTGTTTTACCTTTCCAATTTTTTCCTCCTCGCGTGCCTATAAGTATTGGACCCCACAAATGTTCATTATTGCAAAAATATTTCATCACAGCCACAGGTCCACTTGTAATGCACACCGATGATCTTAACTGCTTAGAATACTTGTTTAAAAATAAATCCTAATTTATAACTAATATTTTATTAAGTTCTATTTCTAATTATTATATAAAAAATATCCTTATTTTTTAGTAGTGTTTTCCATATACACGACATCAGATCATATATCTAGAACTAACGAATCACATCTATATTAATTCTTTCCCGTATTTGATGGAGCTTTCTTTATCGGCGACTTGATACTCTTTGGCTTCTTCACCGCAACTCCTAGAACCTTCTTTGCTTTAACTGTCGCTGGCATCACCACTTTTTTCTTCCTAGACAACGTTACTATTATAGTTTTCGCAATCATCTCCCAAATCCTTGAGAATCGCCAATCTGCCAACGAGTGATCTAAAGACCAAAAGTAGTACTCGCTAATCAAATCATCGTGCCAATTGATCATGAAAATAATGAACTAGTGAAATAAGTCACTAGTAAGATAATTGCTAATCAGAAAGTCATCATGAAAGAAACTGGTGCTGGTTAAAATGAGACATTATGCTGTAAAATGAGACATTTGAAAAATATCTCATCTCCGAACAAAATATTATCTCATTTTCTGTAAAAATGTCTTATTTTTTCCAACAAGGTGAAAAAAAATTAAAACAAAACAATATTTTGATAGGAAAATGAAATATTTTAAATGTCTCATTTTATGTAAATGAGATATTTTTTAAACAAATGAGACATTTTACATATTACATAAAGATAACTCTCATTTATCCTTCTAATAATATATATTATTTCACTTAGTTAACATAGATTTAAGTTATTTGACAAATAATGATTCATTCATACATGAAATGAATCAAATTGAATGTATTATTTGTTTTAACAATATGTTTCATCTGATAAAATATGAGATACTATAAAATGTCTCACTTTCCTACCAAAGTAATATTTTTCCGTCTCTAGATTAAAAAAAACAAACGTAGTATTTTCAACACACCTTCCATCATCTTGTTAAGCTCTTCCCATCTCTTTTTCTCCACTCAAGCGGCTCCATGAGCTTATTGTTGAATTCGGGCACAACGGCGTTATAGTGAGCCTCCACCAGTTGGAGGGCAGAGCCCGAATTCAACGACAGTTGAGGGTTTTGAAAGGCGAAGCGATCAACGCTCATGCCAACACAAGGATGGTCGAAAGAGAACGTTTTTTTCTCGACGACAATATGATAATTGCGATCTCGAGACCGCAGAAGGTGTTGAGCTCACTCGCCTTCTTGAAGATACATGAACTTCGAAAAGAAAGAAGTAATGGGGTTCAGATTATTTCGTTGCTCTTCGTCGTCTCTGTTTGTAATTTCAGTCGTCTACACATTTGCTTCACTCTCTGTCATCTCTCTTTCTACGATTTTTGTTTTGCTTCGCAATTCAGGTTATGTCATCGCTAACGAAGGTCTTATGTATGGAAATGGGTATATTTGTCAAGAACAATTATAAATTTTAAAAATAAGACCTTTTAAATTAATCAAAAAATAGTTAGGACTTATTCCTAACCAAATCCACTAAAATAGGACTCCAAATTAATTTTCTTTTTTATTAAGGGTTTTTTAGAATGACTTTTATCCATTTTATTTGATTTCTTGTTTAGTTTTTTATTTTTTTAGTATGTTCTTTATCATAAAAAGAAATCAAGAATATATCGTGTACTGACTAGTGAAGTTTTAAAAAATTACTGAAGACAAAAACCTTTACCAATTCTTGTATCCCACTTAAGTCTATGAATATGAATTTCCTTATCAATTTCATTATCTTATTTTTTTATTATATTTTTTTACTTTTTTGATTCCACGTAACAAGAGAAATTTTAATAGTATGCTATTTTAAATTAAACTAAAAAATACTAAAAACAGAAAAAACTATTTAATAAAGGGTTAATTTCGTTTTTTATCTTTTGAACCATCATAAATTTTTTTATTTCATCCCTCAATTATCAATTTTACTTATTTGATCCCTCAACTATTTATTTTATCCCTACTCAGTCAAATTAAAAATTACGATTTATTAAAAGCTATGCTTTTTTCTTTTATGCTTTACTATATTTTGTTAACACAAGAGGAGTTAATTTTTCCATCACAAACCACAAAATTACAATTTTATCAACAAAAAAATAAGTAAAAATTGCTACCAAACTGTTTCTCGTCAATAATTTTTCCATCACTAGCAGCAAAATAACTATTTTGTCCACAAAAAATGAGTAAAACGGCTATAGAACTGTTATATGTCAATAATTTTCCCACAACAACCAATAAAATGATTCTTTTATCCACAAAAATAAGTAAAAATGGCTACATGACTGTTTTTTATCAATTAATTAGACATTAAGTTTCAATTGGCTGAGTATGAATAAATTAGATAGTTGATGAACAAGTAGGTAAAAGAAATAATTGAGGGTCCAAATAAAAAAAGGTACATCAAGCCAGCAATTCCATGTTGGTAAGTAATTTAGGGATAAGTTCTATTTGAAAATTTATATTTCGTGAAGTCCTTCTGTGACGTGTTTTTCAAATGTGTATTTCTTTTAACTATTCCATTTGCGCTAATTGCCCTTGCCGTCGCTCAGATTTACTCCCAACGCCGCTGTCAACCCGCCGCCGTCGCTACGGCTGCCTCGTCGCTTATCCTGCCACGTCGGTCACATTACAAAATATATAATAAGAATGAAAACTTATCGTATAATGAGAATGAGAACTTAAAATCACGTTACAAAATGTATAAATAAAAACTTAAACTCACATACTGAAAATGAAAACTTATTACAAAATGCATAATCATCACAGCTCTCACGCTACAAAATCAGATCCAGTTTGATCATTGCAATTCTCAAATTACAAAATGTATAATGAGAATGAAAACTTATTATATAATGTAAATGAAAACTTAAATTCACGTTACAAAAATGTATAAATGAGAACTTAAACTTGCATTATAAACTGGATCGTTAGTGTTTTGCTGGAATTCGAACCTCCTTCACAGGACTTCTTGCTCCAGATCCGTTGGCATTGACGATCGCCGTGGACGGCAGTGATGCCACCTTGGTCCAAATCCGGGGCTTCTTGGTCCAGACCTGCTGTCGTCGTCGGGCGCCGTGGACGACGGTATCATCGCCTTGGTCGCAGCGATTGCTTTCGGTCTAGATTAAAGGCATCGTCGGGCGTTGTGGACAGCGGCATCACCGCCTTGGTCGCGGCGGTTGGCGTCACCTTGTCGCCTTCTCAGTTTAGATCCGTTGGCTGTTGCCGTCACCTTGCCGCTGCCTCTGTTAGGGAGAGATCGGGAAATAGGGAAAGAAATTGAGTGAGTAGGACATTGACGTGAAGAGAAAGAGAGAGAAAGCAATACATAAAGGTATTATTGTTCAATACTTTTATAATATTTAAAAATATGATCTCTAAGAATATTTTGTTAGTGATTAGGACCTATCTTAAAATAAATTCTTAATATGGTACTTATAGTTAATTATCTCATAAAAAAATCTCATAATAATTTAGGGGATAAAAATAAAATTAACCATTTAAAAAATTATTCCAAACGAAGGATTAATGTTTAGAACCTTACAAAATACGCCGCCACGTAATGCGCAAGGCACGTACATTTACCTTATTATCCACTATTAAGCTATTTTTGTTAACCCGTTTTGTTTATCACCTCATTATCAATATTTATTAATTTATTGAATCTCCTTACTCATGTCGGTTATTAATTTAAAACTGACAAATCGTGACAAATGAAATGTAGTAAGATAAGATTTTCATCCTAACATTATTAATGTACATAGGTCCATACACAAAATCCATTTATCTTACTATTATAATAAAAATGGAAATACATCATTAATTTTTCTTCCTCTTTTAATCATTTTAGAATTGCCATTTTAGCCTTTCATTCACACATTTAATGCACGGTTGATAATATATCAATACTTTACTGATTAAAATTTATTATATATTAACCCTAATGTTTAGCACGCACTTTGTGTGTGCCTGTTACCAGTAAAGTGTTAGAAAATATTTGTACTAGAAAATATCAGAAACTATCTGTGTTACTTGAAAAAGTGCAGTACATGTGTTTATTTTTTTGTAAAATTTTAAAAGCAGGAAATAAAAAATTAAAATTACTGTAGGAACTAAATTTTAAAAACCAACATTCAAAAAAAAAAAAAAAAAACAGATAAATTTACATGTTTAAAACAAAATTGGAAGAAGAACTGTGATTGAACACACAGAAAATGGTGGACATTTACCTCCCAGAGTAAAACAGTTACTATGAGCAGAAGAAGCATGAGTATCTGCACATACAGCGAACCAACATTGCCTGAACTCTCTCTAAAACTCGAAACAGGATAAAGAAGAAGAGAGAACTCTGAAAAAAATAGGATAGATCGAAATGAAGGGGGGCAGCCTTTAAATAGGTGAGGACGTTACTGTTCAGCAATGACGAGCAGCTTCAAAAGTCACCTAGTGGCGGTTCAAACACACCTGGTTCACTCGAACTGATGCCAAATTTAAACCGAGTCCGCAGTTCTAGTGGGAAACAGATTTGAAGGGAATATAATTGAATAAATAAACAATTTAATTATTAATAATACTTAAATAAATTATTTAATTGTGTTGAAACGGATCAAACAGTGCGCACTTGTGTGCTAAACAATATGAAGGGATTGATTGACCCACGAGCCTACACCCAGTTTAGCACAGTCTATCGGTTGGATGGTAGCAATGCGCACTTGTGTGCTTTGTTAGGTTATGCCCAAACTCACACTTGAGTAGGTTTTTTCTTTCAAAGGATTTAGTAAATTGAACCCCCGTTTCTAGAGGAAAATAGATTTGGAGGAAAAATATAATTAAGTAAATAAATTATTTAATTATTATTTTATTTAATTATTAATAATAATTAAATATATTATTTACTTATTAAAATGAATTCCATCTAAAAAAAAATATAAATGCACCGATCTAGAAATCTACACCCAAACCCAAAATCAAGTCAACAAAGCCGTCTAGCAAAGCACGCAAGTGTATTTTGTCGAATTAAGCCTAAACTTACATTTGGTAAGATCTCTCCGTCCACCAAGCTTAGCACCCCTTAGCAATGTAATTTTGACATGAGGTCTGGTACTGCGTGGGTCAAGCTCGGTTCGACAAAAATTTTAGTATGTCCAAATCCGAATATAAAATTTTCGGACTTGTGCCTACCCTCTCAAAACTCGTGGCCCGGCCCGAGACCTAGCCTGTTGACCCACCACTTTAGCCCACTTATTGGCCCGCTACTTTATTATTATAAGTTTACTAATAAACTTATAATAAATAATAAACTAGTAAATTAATAATACATTATAAATTTATAAACTTATAATAATATAAACT
>JAOTRH010000020.1:451022-461026 GCA_034768845.1 Heliamphora exappendiculata | reverse complement strand
TATATTAGAAGTTTCAATCTGCAGTTTAGGAGATTTGAAAAGTTCTATAAATTTTGGGCCATTTTTTTAAAATTAGTTTCTACATAACAAACAACTCTATTGTAAATCTAAATTTAAATTTTAGATTCCACCTAACAACCGAATACAAACATAAACAAAGGCCATGAAAATTTATAAACAACTGATACCTTGAACTTCTCAAATGCTATGCTCAGTTTTTATCAAATTTCGTGGTTTGAATGGTCTCGTTGGGATAGGGCTTTTGAGTTATGACACATTAATAAATATAGGGTTGGTATTTACTATATGTAGGAACATAATGTAATGTATTTTAGACGAGTTAAGTTGGATCACATAGCGGGATGACAAAATATAAATCGCATCTGACTGACTCGTTTAATTTTTTCATTCAATTTACTTAACCCAATCTATTTACCCACACAATCTGTGCGGTTTGATTTGAAGTGGCCGGTTTGAATTGGTGAATTAAAATGAGTTAGCTAGTTATATGCACGTTCCTGGAACTAGTGTATGGCAGACAGACAATAACTACTAGGCAAGGGTACTTGGGGGAACCTGGTGAGGTGAGAGGCACTCGAAGCCAGCACTCACCAATTCTAGGGTTCAAATCCTTTTTTCTTTAATTGGTGAAAAAGATAAAAACATGATGAAGTTAATAAAAGGCATTGTATGATATCCTATTTGTTTTCTACACTTTAGTTTTTTTAAGAAACAAAAATTCGCGGAATATAGATAACTTATTTGGTAAACTGATTTTAAAATTTTTCTAAAAATAACCAAATTTTCTTTTATAAGAAAAAAGAGAAATGATGTGAAAATGCATGGTGTTTTAGAACTTTGGAATGTGTTCAATACGATTGACCCATTGCTCTGTTTTCCCTCTTTCTTTCACCTTTAAAGCGTGCTTGTTACATTTAAAATTATATATTTTTAAACTAATAATTTAATAAAAAAAATTAAACGTGTATTCATAATTATAACTTTTGTTTATATTTTCTAATTCTAAACAATAAATATAAATTCAATTTTTTAAGCTATAAGTTCATAACTTAATAAATATTTATCATTTTTGTTTAAACTTATAATTACATCTTTTCAATAACAATTTATAAAATAATAATTTCAACTACATATAAAACAAAGCAGCAATCAATGCATCGCATAACTTTATCCAAGCATCACCATGATAGCCGAGGCCAACTCTAAAGTCCTCGTTAACATGCTTGTCTCTAACTAATATGCACTTTACCTGGATAATAATAATAATAATAATAATAATAATAATAATTAAAAAAAAACTGAGTGGTGTCGTAGATCCAGGCATCGGATCCTATGTCCACAATAGTATGTTCATTTGCTTCAATTCATTTCAAGCTATTGAATCATGTTCCAAAGTTTCAGCGATTCATAAAGAGAAATTGGGACAAGATCCCCGGACCAAAGCCTAATCAAGCCAAGATGACAAAAGGCAAAGTCTACAATCTCTGCAAAATATGAACAGTGGCAACCACCATCCATAAAAAGTAAACACCAAACGATCCAGATCTAATTCAGCAAACCTATATAGCAATAACAGTTCTTAAAAATCAACTCAAGATCTAGGAAGTTCAACTGTTCTAGTTATTGTTTCAAACCAAACCAGCATCCAGTTAATCTAGATCACCAAATAAGCAAATGTCAGGGTGTTCACCTTGAAAAAAAGCATAAAAAAATACTTCCAACAATCCATCAGTATCTCCTAGGAAAGCGATCCAAAAACCTCCCGGAGGGGCACTCATACGCAAGGTGGCCTCTTCCCCCACAATTGTGACAAATCATCAAAGGGACCATGCAATCCCGGCTCATATGACCTGGCAGCTGGCAGTTCCGACATATAATGTCTCGATAACCACCCACGCCGCTGCCGCCGCCACGAACTCCACTGCCCCTCTCATCGATAACATTGGCCTTCGGGCATTCTCTAGCCACATGCCCAGCAATGTTACACAAGTTGCAGACAGGTTCATTCTGGCAATCACGTGCAAGGTGACCCGTCTTCCTACAGTTCTTGCACGCCTTATCGTTTGTACAGTCAGCTGCCATATGGCCTTGCTTGAAGCAGTTATTGCACAACCTCAGGTCGCCAGGTGGTAACTGGGGAGCTGTGCAATCTCTAGCACGGTGTCCTGCCTTACCACAGGTGTGGCATATGCCCTCATTTGGACAGTTGCCGGCCATGTGACCGGGCTCTCGACAGTTCCAACACAGCGATTTTGTAGTGCATTCTGATGCAATGTGCCTGGTTTAATTTTTCAAAGCATCATCAACATGGAACTGTCAGTGATAACAATGACAACAATAATAATGATGATGATGATGATCATATAAAATTAAATTTGACCTCAACCAGCACATCCATGATTTATATTTTTTGAAGGCATGACCAACATGGAATTGTCAGTGATAACAGTGATAATAATAATGACAATGATGATTTTGAAATTAAATCTGAGCTCAACTAACATTTCAGTGCACAATTCTGTTTGAATTCCTTACCCATTCCGCCATCATCTATCAAGGCCCACCTGCACTCTCCCCTTTGCAGAAGTCAAGCATAAACTTTTACTACTATGCACCGAGTTAGGGAAATTGTGATTGTTATATGTATATTCACTTGGAAATATTCTCATCCATTCCCCTACAATCCATTAAGCGCCGCCGCCACCTGTACTCTCTCTTCACCAGCCACCAACACACACCTTCACACTGATCAACCATAACCACCATTTCCAGCACCACATTATTTCTCTTCCTCCACTCTATTTCATCAAACCCGAGAACACTAACCAAAACTGCCACCTTCACCTGCCGAAATCCACAGTCCATAATAATCACCCCCCCAAAACAAAAAGCAAAAAAAAACTATATTCCTCTAGTTCCTACCATCTCCCCCATCTAATAGGTAAAAGATAGTGCATTAAAAGGCAACAATGGGGCACAAATTAGTTACCTACTATTTAAACTAGATGAGATCTACACAAAAGAATCCACATCTTGTCCAAAATCTGGAAAAGACTCCAAGGAGGGATTAACAACTGTCACCATAAGACCACTTAACATAGAAATCCTTAAACCTGCTCTTCAACTAACCTCAACTAAAGACCAGATTCCCCAGTCCCACCTACCTGCAGCAGGGGTGCTGCCACAAACATTTTCTCCTCCTAGGCATCCTCCCACATTTCCAGCTACAAAGCAAAATCTTGAAAATAAAATAATTTGGAAGGCTCTCAAATCATCAACTGTAACAACCTTCCGATAAGCAACTGTCACTAAATAACTATTCTAGGACCCAGCTTCATTTCTGAGGCAAGAGCAATTGAACCTGTTAATGCCTTAAACAAACTCCCCATTGTAAACCAAATAGAGTGAGCTTCTCTCCACCTCAATTTTATCCTCCCCTGCTACTTTGAACACCATAACAAGTAAACAATAATTATGTCATTGCCTCTGTTTCCAAATTATCCATTGGCCATCTGCAAGTTGGAGCCCAAAACATACTATAACCCATGAGTCTGAAATAATCCACAACAGAGGCCTCCTAGAATCCTAAATAAATGTGAAAAAAAAATATTTTAGATATCTCAACACACCTTTCATGCCGAGAACACACCCACCA
The DNA here is from genome assembly GCA_034768845.1 of Heliamphora exappendiculata. Taxonomy (NCBI): domain Eukaryota; kingdom Viridiplantae; phylum Streptophyta; class Magnoliopsida; order Ericales; family Sarraceniaceae; genus Heliamphora; species Heliamphora exappendiculata. The sequence goes on along the minus strand of JAOTRH010000020.1, from coordinate 457,350 downwards.
TTCATCCCCCATGTAAAGATAGATAACTCCTAGGTCAATTAAGGATAAAATGTGAACCTCCTAGGTCAATCAAGAGATTAGTTCGAAAGGTACAGTTGTAAACAATAAAATATAGTATAGAATATAGTGTTTTCTTTGGATATCAAGTAAAAGAAATTCAGTAGAAAAAATCATAAGGTCATTGAACCCAACTACTAACATGATCAATTAAAACATCACGTGCACAGTAGAAAATACTCAAAGCCCAGTGGTTCAACTGAACCCTCTCACATGAATGTGCCGCCGTCCATGACTTGACAGGTTGTTTAAATTATATCCATCAAACAAGTTATAGTGTTATACGCTCAAACCATTGTACGGAATAAGTAGCAGGATTTTCAAAAACACACCGTAAAAATGCCACTACAGCAAACCAACACAGACTAGAAAATTGATTGCAAAACATAGTCATAAAAGAAATAGGAAATACATGTGAAGAAATTGCAAGTACTACAGAATGCATAAGTATTGGATTTCCAAAGAGTGCATGGCAAGAATTCTTACCCTGGAAGACCACAATTGTGACAGATAGCCACATTAGGGCATTCTCGAGCATAATGACCTGGCCGTTTGCAGTTCTTGCATAGATTGTTCTGGCTGGAATAGATCAGAAGACAATTAATGCTCGGAAGAAAACAAGATGGCATCATAAAACCTTCTATCCAGAAAACATAAGTTTTGTAAAACTGGTGGTTTGATTCTTCAGGTACGGCAGAACAGATGTTTAAATCACAGCATGTATCAGAAAAATAATAGAAGCAGTTTTTTCCCTGCATGTGACAAAACGAAGGCAGAGTTCATAGATAAGAACACCAAAATAATTTAAGCACCTAATACCTACTTCACAACTGCCCAAACCTCTTCTCGAGAGAACAAAAACTTAGCACCAGGGCAGGAGCCTGCACCCGTCAGCAATAATAAAGATTTGACAATACTCCATGAAGTCGAAAGATTCAGGTGCAATACTACGTCTTTATTGAATCAATAAATGTGACTGAACATTTACAAAATCCAGAAAACAAAACTATACATGCATTCACACTACAAGTTTCTATTTAATGTTACTTTGAAAAGAGATACAGGGTAGAAAATGCTGAGGTAAAACAAGTTTAGATAAACCACATAAGATGCTAAGAGTCCTGCACTATCCAGGTTGGCCGATGCACATAGCATTTGATGTTTCAAACAACTTGAAAATACAGATTGGGCATGTGAAAACCGCCATAAAACACAGTTTAGACTTTAGATAAACCCTGTAAGATGTTAACAGTCCAGCAATATCGAGATAGTTCAATGACATAAAATTTGAAAATTCCGATTGGGCATGTCAAAACCACCACTATGAACAAACCAATAAGCTTAACGGCTGTCCAGATCCGCTCTGGTAAGTGCATGTAAGCTCAAATATTTGGAACCAAAAAAACATCTATCAATATTGACGGCTTAGGTCGCATTCCCCAATAAAGAGGCTCGAATTTGAGTCTCTTAACTTAAAGAGAAGAAAAACTAGGAGACTTCAACTTCAAATGTCCTTGGAGACAAAATTTCACAGAAGTATCATTCATCGTATTCGTGAACATTCACCAGCTTCCGAGTCTATCTCTAGCAGAACTCACATATAGGGAGCTCTTTCGCATCCCAACTGGCATATCTTTACAAATTATAGTCAAATGGAAGAGAGAAACAACTAAAAAATAATGGAAACCTAAACAACCTGAAACCCCGACGTTCCCTTCTGTAAGGTGCATCGCGATAGGAATCCCGTTCAGTACGGATCTTGCGATCCAGTGGGCTCCTGCTCCTGCTCCTGCTGTCTGAGCTCATATTCAAACAGTCCCAATTGACACAAGCACCACCAATCTGCAAAAACACCACCACCACCACCACCACAGCCGCTGCCTCCTCCCTGTCCACATTACAACCACACCCAAGACCAAATCCATGAGTCCAAACAAAACCCTACTTCACCCTTCATATAGAAAACACCAGAACCCCAAGATTAAGGACAGACACTTTCAACAAGAAACCCACTTCACATCAATTATTTCACTTAGCAGCAAGAGGTTGCTGAGTTTGAAGAAACCAGCTCTTCAAACACATTCTGGATAAGAAATTTTGGAACATCCCTTGCTCTCAGGAAATGCCCAAAAATCACCATCAACGAAATACTCGCGAATATATAAAAGAAACTCCAACTTCAAGGATTATCATCTAAAGGATGGAGATACCACCAGATTCCTATTCAAAAAATTAGTAATTAGCGACTTACCCTCCATCATGATAGTTCAAATTTACTTCTATTCTCATAAGAAAGGAGTCAACGCACTCATAAGAAAAGAGTCAACGCAAAATAAAAGTGAAAAATAAATTTTACCTAGGCTACGCACTGAGCTTGGTGCTTCTATTCTCATGCATAGTTCAAATCTCACAACTATACATATTTGTATAAAAGGGCAACCCGGTGCACGAAACTCCCACGTATGTAAAATCCGAGAAGGGGGCGGACCACAATGGGTCTATAGTACACACTCTTACCTTACATTCGCAATAGACTGTTTCCACAAACTGTACATATTTGTATAAACAACAAAATTTATAAACCATGGCAAAGAGTGCAAAATTTGTGAACACAAACAGCACCTCAAGATAAGATTTCATTGACAATCTCCACTTGAATCAATTTACACCGACTTGGATCTGAATTACAGGGTTGCCAGTATACATCGTTCTTTCCCATCCAAAACCCCGACCAAACATACACATTCAATTGTACTGTAGGATGCACACATGCATCACTATGGTGTTATAACCATGTACAATCTATAGTCAATACAATAATAATGAATATTTCTACAAAACTCAATCTCCTTGACATTATTAGCCCCAATTTAATAATGGCATGGAGAAACTATTAATGAGAGTGAGGGCTAGTATTCAAAAGGCTCAGGCAAAGCAAGTGCACACAATTAGTCAAAGCGGAACATACAATCATAGTTGTCAAATCGAGAGATGAACCATGTATCATTTTTTTATTTTTTCAAATCGTGTATTCTCTCGTACCAAGAATCGTAAGATATTTAACATATTTAAAAATAGGTCAAAACATATGTACATTTGATATAACATAAACATTTTATAAAAATAAAATATTAATTAATGTTAATTATTTTTATTGTAAAAATATGGTTCTCAAAAATAAAAATATGCATGGATCAATATTTAATGCAAATGAAATACAACAAATAATATAATAATTAAAGGCATTATTATAACTCAAATTGAATTTACCGTATATAATACATTGTTTATATTGCCTTAATATATCATTTAATAAATTTTTAATATACATTTTTTAAGTTTTTAACTAGTTCATTAATGAGAGAAAACTATATCAATAATAGTGGTCATAAATCAATGTTGTAATATTCTTAAGACAAGTAGATATTTATAAAGACATACAAAGATTAAAAGAAAAATATCCTTAATATCTTAGCCATGCAAAACTTTTTCATAATATATATTTTTACAAATTAAATTTATTTAAAAAATTAAGTATTAATACATCGTATGTATTGCATTATGAATAGCGTATCAATTATCGCATCATATATCGTATGTGTATCGAAAAATACATTTAATATAGCATACGATATGCAATATATATCAATTTAGCTACTTAAAGTATTGAATGGTACAATACATATCGTGAACCATAAGATATTGACAATCGAGCATACACTATTACAATATGCAGAATTGGGATGTACACCAAAAAAATTCAAAAATAAGCCTTTTGACTTTTTTCCGACCAAACCACTCTACTTGCTTAACAAAAATGTGAAGGAAACTTTGAGCCTTCTAAGTACCAATGAAGCCAACAGCTTCTCAAAAACTTCTTTCCCAATTGTCACAAAATCAAATGTAATAGAAACTGGTATCATTTTAGGAAGTTTCACAAGGAAATTAAGTGCAAGCTCGTTCAAACCGGCACTAACTGGCACATACAAAAAAAACCACATGTTTTGTATCCATGCTATACTACACGTCTGACGACTCAGATCTAAATCTGTGACATATAAAATAGAAGATGGAACAATCAAGTGATGCAAGACAAGCCTCCGTTCCGTGCGCCGACAAATCCCGCTAACAAAAACAAATCGCTTTAAAAATTCTCAAGCAAAAACTCCATGGAGTTCCAATCACTGATGAAACGACTATATCAAGAAACCCTAGTTTATCATTTCGAAGGTAAAATTGAACGGAAAATCAACCTAAGACCGACGATCAAACGACGTATGCGTGTATATATATGTATGTGGGTGTGGGTGTGGGTGTGGGTGTGGGTGTGAAAACATACCGTTGAATGATCCCAAAGATACCACTCTCATCCAAATGAAAGTAATCGTACGATTCTATCTACAAAGTACGATTTCAATTACAGATCAAACCACAAATTAGGGTTTTGTATCTGTAAAAGACAAGGATGAACCTGATCTGATGCCTCGTAACGGTCGCCTTAAGCTTCCCTAGCTGCAGATTTACCGGAGAGATAGAGAGGGCAGCCGCTGTATAAAAGATTTGTTTCTAGAGCCGGCCCCGGTTATAGGTAGACGGAATTTGTCCGCTTCCCCCTTTTTAATCTTAGTTTTCTTTATTACCAAAATACCATTATCGATTTTCTCTTCTTTTTTCCTTTTGTTTTCTTATTTTAAAAAGTTTTCTCATTCTTTTTCTTTAGATTTTTTATTTTAAATTTTATCGTCATTAAAAAGCTAAACATAAAAAATATTATAATTTTAAAAAAATTACCTTAGGCGAAAAAAAACACATTTTGAGCTAACGAATACAAAATTTATAAATAAATCAAAAAAAATTTAAATATACCATTTTAAAAAAAAATTAAAGATTAGTTATTTTTTTAGACCTTATAAGAGTTTTAATCTTATCATATATTTTTTATTAATTTTAGTCCCATTATAAATTAAGATAATTTTTTATGACTGATTTCTTTTTATTTAAGATATTTTACTTTTCTTTTTATCACATTTGCTAAATTTACAGTTATAAAAAATAAGACTCTAGCATGAAATTTTTGAATTTGCCTCACATTAAAATTTTATTCTTTAATAGTTAATGATTAATATGAAACTCCATAAATCAAAGTAAAACACTAGTAAATTCAAAATAGAAGACCAACATAAATTCCTAATAATACCAACCAACTCCTCTCTCTCTCTCCACTGCCCCTAGTTGTCGTCGCCCTTTCTTCTCCTCCATTCGACCACCGACCATTTCTTCCCCCGTCGTCCTTTGACATTGTTTGCTCCTTCATTAATACAAATGCCGCACAAATACAAATGACAATATGAATACCACTCCTTCATCCTCCGTCACCGTCACTAATTCAAGATCTCACCGCCACCCTCCATCGTTCTTTGTTTCCCTTTCATCGTCCTCAACTGTCGCCACCAACTCAAGATTTTGTCTATCATTTCTTCATTCATCGCCACTCTTTCCTTCTCCAAATTTGGATTTTTCTGCTGCAGTTGTTCTTGCCTCCAAATCTTAACTACTCCATTACTAGTGTCGCAATTATTGTGAGAAATTTATCACATAAATTTATTATTTTAATTAATAAAAATTCTCACTCTCCCATCACCAGTATCTCCATAATTAAAAAAATTTATCATTCTAATTTAACTAATCAATTTATTGTTTAAATTTATTCAGAAAATTTCTCCAATAATTTTTTTTAATTTAATGGAATGAGAAATTTTTTTTCTTCAGAATTTTGAGCTGATAAATTTATCAGTTTTATGAAATAAGAAAATTTTTCAAAATTTTAAACTAATAAATTTATTAGTTTAATGAAATTAGGAGATCAAAATCGAAAATCGGCGCAAGAGAAAGTGGAGAAAATCGCTAAAAAAGGAGGTCAACGTCGGTACCAGAAAAGATGGAGTCGACGGCGACGGCGACAACGACAACAAAAGATAAAACTGATAATAGATCTAGGGTTGTGGTGGTTGCGGTGCGATATTTTTTTAGCATAATTTTTTATTTCCACTTAGAAAGTGATTTGATTAATGAAGTCTTCTAAGTATTAATTTAAGAGTATTTTTGGTAAGTACTAATGTTGTGAGATTATATTTATTAAAAAAATTATATATGACTAATCATAAAATATCAGTTGATAATATGACATATTCAAAATTTATCTTTTAAAAATATGTTATTTTAAAAATTGATCTTTAACTATTTGACTAGACGACGGGCATGTGCAATATGT
>JAOTRH010000020.1:423098-450922 GCA_034768845.1 Heliamphora exappendiculata | reverse complement strand
CTGATTAAAGTCCTTAGTACAGAGAATTCAACACACACACACACACACACACACACACATATATATATATATATATATATATATATATATATACACTTTTTTTCTTAATATGTCACTACAAAAGTGCACTTTTAGCTATTAAATTTAGCGACTAAAATCTAATTTAGTCGTTGAATGAAATACTTTTGGCAACCAAATATTTTTTGTTCATTGAATCATAAGTATTTGGCAACTAAACTTAAATTTAGTCACCGAACGTTTGGCACCAATACCATTTTTCGCACCCGATAACTTAAAAGACAAATTTCTGAAATACATGTAGTCGCAGAATGTCTATATTTGCGAGAAAAAAAAAAATCTTAGTCATAAAAGATATTAGTAATTTCTTGATACGCGTTTGGCCACCAAATAATGACAGAAAGTCTTCATTGACAACTAAAAAAACACTTAGTTCCAATAAATAGTACAAATTTCTTAATTATATTTTTGGTGACCAAATAAATTTGTAGCAAAATATGTTTAGACGAGTACCGTAATCTTAGCTGCAGAAGATTTTCCAAATGTCTACTCTATATTATTAGGATGAATGCGTAAATAAGTTGGAATTAGTATTTTTGATGTAAATATTACAAGTTATAAGTTGCAGGATATTGTATGAAGTGAATCAAAATACTTCTTTCATAATAAAAATATATATATTTAAAAAAATAAATTTTTGGCAACTAAAATATGTTGATTGCAAAATATTTATGTCAACTTTTAGTGGCCGAAGACTCGTTGTTGCTAAAATTGATTGATCCGTGTAAATTAGTAGTTGGGGCCTCAATTTTATGCAGTGGCAGAACTATGTTGAGGTCTAAGAGACCATGATTTCTCTAACTATATTATAAATTCTAATTATTATATAGTATTTAACTAACAAGTTACGTTTGTTTAGAAAAGTGGCCCCCCACTACTATAGTAATAAATGTAAGTATTATATTATATTCGACAAATAAGATATATTAATTGATATATTTTAGTTTAACTTTATATTAATTAATGAAAAGTTGTAGAGAAGTTCAACATGGATTATATCATAGATGAATTTAATGATAAAAAAAAAACATTGAACACATTTTTAATAGAAGGCTCAATTGGGTGGTTATTTTATTTGGAAATTTATTTTTTTTCTCATTTAATAATATATTTGGATATTTTTTATATTTTGTCTCATAAGTAGTTACATAGAGTTTGTGATTTTTTTTTTCGATTTATTATCTTTATCGCTATAAACGTATACCGATTTAGGTGTTACATATACACAAATATAATATTTGTAATTAGTATAAAATTTTCTTTTCACATAAGAATTGACCACCATATTAAAGATTTTAACTTCACTTGATGTGCGCTATTTTAAACATATATCTTAATATCAGGGTATTCGTTATAACTGAAATTATAAATTTATAAATTATATTTAAAAAAAAAACAAATGTAACTTTAAATAAAAATTATAAATATTTGTTAAAGATATAAATATATAATTTATAATAATAAACATTGAGTTTATTAATTTAAAATAAAAAATCGTAAACAAAGAACAAGAAGCACATTTATTTTAAATCTCTAAATTTATAATTTAAAATAGTAATAATAAAAATAAAAAATAAAAAAACCTCATCATCGTTGATTTCATGTCTTACCTACCTCAGTGGCGTGTGGTTGGAGGACCACGCGAGCCGGTAAGGAAAGTTAACGAACAATATTCATTGGTCGGCAAATTATTAGGTAATACCGGAGTATCGTATAAATGATACGACCTGATATTTTTTATAAATAAAAATATTTAATATATATTTATATTTTATTTGGTAATTTAGCTTTAAAATGAGATTTTTTTTTTGTTAAAAGTTACTTTAAGATAAATAAGTAAAAAATTGATTTCGTGAATTTTATAAGTAACTTAAAACTAAAAAATTTTGACTTAATTATTGAAAAATTAAAATGAAAATTTACATTCAAGTCGTATATTATGATCTTTAGCAGGTTATCATGAATGGATCCAAAAGACCTATCAAAATTGTTAGAGGGGCTACTATCCCTAAATTAGAAATTAAATAGATTAAAATGATATAAAAAAGATACAAAAAAATGCTAAAGTCATAAATCTCCTGAACTAAATGGACTGGAAATTCACAGCCCCAATTTGAATGTGTTGGGAATATTAGATTGATTAGAATATTAGATTGATTAAATTGATTTTATTCTGATTTGGTTTCTTTAATTGTTTATCCCTATTTGCTTAAAAATAGACTATATATTGTACGTCGAAAACCACCGTCGACGACGACGGCGTCAATTTGAAGTTTGCCCGGACACCGGGGCCTCTCAAGCGGGAGGCGCAGGTTCAATACGTGGCAGGCATGGACTCCATAATCCAACAGCAACTGAAGACACACTTGGAAGGCAAAGTCGAAGTGAAGATCCAGCCGTTCTCTCGGGCCATGACTTTAACGATCGCGTGCCGCTTCTTATTAGGGATAGACAATTCAGACCGGATCGCGAAACTCGCCGACCATTTCGATCAGCTCGTGGAGGGGATTTTTTCGCTCCTTTTCTCAACAAAAAAAAATTTAATTGTCACTTCATCCGACATCACCTTCAGCCAGGCATCCTACATCTCCGATAATCTCATACTCGTGGTCGTCTTCGTACTCTAATTTCTAAACTTCAGCTGACTTTGTCATCTCGCGTTTGAGAGAGAACGTTAAAATATTAAATTGATTAGAATATTAAATTAATTTTATTCTAATTTGATTTTCTTTATTAAATAGTTCAAAAGATTTCACTCACAAACCCATGTGGGTCTTCCAAATCAGACATCGGGCCCATCATGATTTTTCCACTTTAAAAGTTTCAGAGCTTCTAAATTTTAACTTTTGTTTTCCAGTAAACTTATATATAATGCTCCATTTGATAACATTTATATTTATTATTTTTTTAATTTTTTTATAAAATGTGAACAAAAATATATTTGATATTTATTTTTAATTTAAAAAAAATATAAACAATTTTTAAAATTTACTAAATTCTTGTAAACAAAAAAATGTGTTTTCATTTGTTTTGTAGACAAATTTTATTCTGTCATTTTTTCCCCACTATTTCTAACTATTACTTTTGGTCATCACCTCCGACTATCGCCCCTTATCATTCTATTCGGCCACTGCCTCTGACCACCACATACGACCTCCGATCACCATCTCTAACCACTATTACTATCTTTTGTTATTATTAACGGTTATTACTTCCGGTCACTACTTCTGACCACTATTTTGTAAAGATTTATATATCAAATAAATTTTAGTTTTTATTTTTATTATAAAAATAAAAAATTATAAACGTTACCACACATAGCTAAGTATTTATGGATGGTGTTGGAGTATTTTATAAGTATAGCCTCATCAAAATTTATATGGATTTAACAACTTTTGAAAAAATAGTATTTATTTTGGAAACTTTTCCTTAACGACCCTAGGCCTTATTTATGGTGAGGAATAAGTGGTTTGGCTTGGAATATATATATATATATATATATATATAACCTACTATTTCAGGATTTGCAGTGTGAAATTTATAATCTCACACTTGTTTTGGTTTAATTGCACTATTAATCTCTCGTACTCGCCAAATAAGAATTCAAAATTTGATCAATTATGAAAGCATTTGGGAATACTCCTATTAGTAGTTTATACATTATAATTTATAATAAAAGTTGTAAATATTTAATACATATTGTAATTTATAACTAAAATTAAAAAAATATAGTTAAAAACTGTAGACGGCCCATTAACATATAAATTTTAAATAATAAATACATAAATAATTATGGGTCAAGCCACTAGGACAGATAGCTTGAGTAAACCAATGTTAAGAGTAAGGATAAAAGAAAATCAATATGAAACTTCTCAAGATAAGTACGACACCCGACCTACTTATGAATAATCGACCATACAGTAGACTTACTCGGGTATAGTAGAGCTACTCGTACGGTAGACCTATTCGGATACAATAGAGCTGCTTGGGAATAGTAGAGCTACTTGTATAATAGACATACTCGGGTACAGTAGAGCTACTCGTACAGTAGATCTACTCGGATACAATAGAGCTGCTCGGGTATAGTAAAGCCATTCGTACAGTAGACCTACTCGGGTACAGTAGAGCTACTCGTACAATAGACCTACTCGGGTACAGTTGAGCCACTCGGGCATGATTGATCCGCTATGGTACATCTTTAATACAGTTGGCCCGCTTGACAGTCAAGCCACTTGGCTCCCCTTCTCGGGCAAGTGGTTCAACCTACATACAGAACTCCATTTTGGCGACAAGAATTATTTCTTCTTTGCTACATGATTTAAACAATACATCCGCTCGAGTCATTCATGACCCGAGCTATTCACCCATCTAGTAGCTCGGGTATACGACTTCTGCTCGTAACTCGAGTCATTCATGACCCGAGCTACTCGCCTCTCCAGTAGCTCGGGTTTTCTTCCGCTTAACCGGTGTCGACTACTCTAACTCAGGTACTCAGGTACTCAGGTGATGACACAAACTACTAATTTCACTGGTGACTTGAATATGAACTACGAAGAGGGTTAACTATTTGAATCATAGATTCCTTGACCTTAACCAATTAATAAAGCAGAAGCAGTTTGAGAGGCCCAAAAGACTTGCCCACTTGAGTTACTCGAGTAACCTGAGTTGCTCGAGTGGGCTTATTTCACTCCATCAACAAATCAGATATATAACTCCAAGTTACTCAAGTTACAAGAAGACATTCCATAGCACAAACTATGAAGCGTAGCCCTGACTGCGAATGAAGACATTCCATTGCACAGACTATGAAGCGTAACCCTGACCACGACAGTAGCTCTGACTATTTTTCGTGACGCAGATCATGAAGACAGCACAAACTGTATTATTACCATGGCACTGTCCATGAAGACAGCACATACTGTATTATTACCGTGACACAGGTTGTAAAGACAGACAGACTGTAACGTAGCTCTGACTACCTAATTATGATAACATAGCACCGACTATGTAGCTCAGCACAAACTGAACATCCAAGATATAGCACAGACTATACGATTATAGATTCCTTTAAGAATCGAAAGGCTGTCCTAGAGACAATGAAAACAATGGCAGCACAATCCTGCACAGGACGTTGGGAGACATGTGGCTTGGTGACTAAGGAAATGATTTGTCAGATTATGCGGATTCACCCACTCGAGTCACTCGAGTGACCCCCGAGTCACTCAACCCGAGTGAGTTGGGTACTTGACCCGAACGAGTTAGGTACCCACATGGCGCCCATCGGCCGACCTAGTTGAGTTGGAGTATAACACTACTTGGTCGATTATCGGGATAGAATCTTTTGATTTTCGAATATCACCTTTCATGATCCGATTAGATCTCTTGAAAGAGTCCTATCGGAATTCCAACATAGCTCTTTTTAGTGCTATAAATAGAGGAGATAGTCATGATTTCGAGAGGATTAGATTTGGAGAGCCAAAAAGGTGTTCATACTGCCAATACTCCATACTCAAGTAGTCTTCTTCTTCACCCAACTTTATTTCTCTCCGTTCTGTGCTTCTAATGACTTTGCATATTTCATCTCTCTAGTTATTCATTGTTTATTCATTATAAAACGACTCTACAAAAATTATAGTAAAAATTATGAATATTTAAAAAAGATTGTAACTCATAACTAAAATCAGAAAATTTAAAACTAATATTAGAAACTTGGTCAAACATGTTCTATGTATTCTACAATTTCCCAAAAACTATACATGAAAGTTTCATTTTATACGAATCGAATCATTCTCAAATGTCATCTTCACTTCGTAACTAGCTACAAAATAATTCTCAACCCTTATTATACTAGTAATTTCCCTCTAATCAAACATAAATAATGTTGGGGTATATAGAATACCATCACTAACTTAAGGTATTAAAAATACAGTCTGAAATTTATATTACTTCTCTCTCTTTTCTTCTTAATTTAATCCCCATAGCAAACACAGACTTTCCAGCCACAACTATTGTAACCTAACTTGTGATAAGATTAAATTATTGAAAATCGAATACGAAAAACCCAAAAATGGGGTTCAAAACAAAATTTTAAAGTTTTTTTAACTCATAAAAATAAATTAATTTTTGATAATCGAATGCCAAAAACCCAAAAATGGAGTTCAAAACAATTAAAAAAATCCTTTTTGAGTCATAAAAATAAAATAAAAAAATTGACAAATTTTTAAAATAAAAAAATGCGTTAAACCTCTTGGCAAATGCTGAAATATAAGGAATTATGAAATTGTATGAGGGCTGGGCCTACTGGCCTGGGCCCATTCAATTTAGTCTTCACATTTGAGCCGAAACTACCTTAACCGAAGGAACCAAAGTTTTGAACCCAACCATGCGACACTTTGGTATGGCCACGAGGCGACTTAGTTTGGCTAAAATGTAAACGACTTCGGTCATATTAGAATATTTAGATATATAGAAATAAAAAAATAAAGAATTTTGACCAAAAAATTTTAAAAAAAGTTTGATAGGACGAAAATGCCACATTTAAAGCTTTTACAATTGTTTTTTTTTGTCTTTAATGAGCATTTTTTAAATTTATCCAAAATGGCTAAAATTATATATTCATTTTTTCATGACAAATTGAAAAATTAAAAAATTTAGGTTAAAAAAGTAAATAAAAAAAGACCCCAAAAAAATCACAATAAAAAACCCAAAAAAAGTTATCCCAATCATAGCTTAAGCAATGTGTGTGCGCCGTAAAGTAGGTTGAGTTCAATTTCTCTCTCGTTCTCTTTGAGAATTGAGCGGTCATGTTGGACCATTTATAAGTATAAGTTGATTTTATTTTGATAATTCAAAATATTTTTTTTATTGTTTTTATTGAGTAGATTATTTATATAAAAAATATATTAATCAAAATTGTTGATGTTAGAATTTCAGATAGCTTCAACATGCAAGATCTTTAAATTTAAAAAATAGAAATCTTTCACACTAGCTTGGTGTTGGTTACAAACTCTTCGAATTTTAAATAAATTTCCTTTATAAAATAGAAGAGAAATAGAATTTTATGAACCAGTTGCATACCTTCTTGGGTTCACTACCCTTGATATAATTTGTTGTATGGAGATCATCGTTCCTTTTACAAAATTGAAGAGAATTAGAATTTTATGAAACGATTGTATACCTTTTTTTGAGATTCACTACCATTGATATGTTTTCAGTGCGTAGATTGTCGTTTCATTTACCCATAATTAAGGTTAATTTCTCAAAATTGCACGTAGTTGTGAGTTATGGGGCTGACCCCATTTCAAGAGTTTTGCAGCTTGATTCTTTTCGGGATTTGGGTGTTGATCGAGACACCATCCTTAATTTGCTGACTTATCAGTACGGTTAGCTCGCTCGATTACATTGTGGTATGACCTTCTTGGTTTGCTAATTGGTCGGCCCAACTAGCCCGCTCATTCACTTTGTGGTCTAATTTGTCTTAAAAAAAAATAAATATTGTCGTTCATTTTTTAAGATCAAAATATAACTTGTTTAATTATTTAGTGATATTCGATCAACTTTATACTTTATCTTAGTAACAATAAGATAAAACAATGCTCCAAAATCAAATATCGGACGCCCCTTGGAGTTAGAGGAGACGAAGTCCTCCAAAAACCCATCAGCCTTGGGCTTTTTGAACCGTCCAATCACCAGCGTTCGGGCACAATGCTCCAAAATCAAACTTTGGCCTGTTATAAAAAATCGTCTGGACGCTAGTCCGTGTGCCCCGTCTAGACAAATTCCCCTAGTTTCTAAAATAGTAATACTGTAAATTTAAAAAAAATATTTAAAAAATTATCTAAATTTTAAAATGAATGATTAAAATTCACTTAGAGTGTGTCCGTATCATATTTAATATAAATTTATACCCTACAAATTACTTTCGAAATAAAATTCTATGTATTTTTTTTGGGTACAAAAACTTTTCGTTTCTAAAATACTCTTTTGAAACTCTTATCCTTATTTTAAAACACAATAATATCGTGTTTTGAATAATATCTTAATTTTAATAAATATTAATATCAACTATATATTCTTACCGGAACTAATTATATAGAGAATTTTTTTTTTGCTCAGTTTGAACCAAAAAAATAAAAACTTCAAATAAAATTAATTTACTAAATAAATTACTTTAAATCGGCTTTAATTTTTTCAGCAAACAACACAATAAAATAAAATAAAAAATAAAAAGTCGTTTTAAAACCAATTGTGAATCACAGAATCGGGGTGATGATTAATTTTTAAGAGGCGAGTATCAGCCGTCCATTAGAACCAGGTGGACAAAATTATCATCCACGTGGCGATTCTTGGTTGGTGGGATCACGGCAGCCTCAAAGAAGACATCTTTTGAGAATGCAGTGAACAATAGAATAAAATTTATATAAGTAGAGTGGGGGGAGTGAGGGAAGTTTGTGTGGTAAAGAGGGAGAAGAGGGAGAGGAGAGGGATAAGATTGTACATAAGAGCCTCTCCTCTGGTTAGTTGTTGCTAAGGTGTGAGTGAAGGGACGGGGTGGAATCCGGTGAGACGCAACGACTTCATCGGCCGGAAAACTAATGGCGTCAGCTTCTCTCCTCAAGTCATCGCTTGTGCTTGACAAGTCGGAGTGGGTGAAGGGGCAGATCAGCCTCCGCCAACCCTCTGCCGTCTCGGTGGTGCGTTGCCACCCCGCCGCCCTCACTGTTCGGGCTGTTTCCTCCTACGCCGATGAGCTCATCAAGACCGCGGTATGCTTATATATATATATACACACATCAACTTTTCTTTTTTTTTTTTCTTTTTATATAGTCTGTGTGCAATTTAACTAATTTCTAACAAATTAATTTTATTATTTGCTAATGAAGTTCAATTTAAATAAAGATAAAATTTCGTGTAGTGCTTAAAATTTCAAACCTCCATTTATGACACACAGTAATGTTTTACTCGCTGACTCGATGTTTAAAAAGTTACCCACTACGATGTGAAATTATTTAACCGTTGTAAAACATGCATAAATTCAAAACAAAATTAGATCAGATGAATCTTACTATTTATAAGAGGGGATGCGTTTGGTTATATGTACATGCATTTAGTATTTTGCATTATTTAATGTTGGAAAATTCTCTATCCTCTTTACTTTTTCTTAGTTATTTTAATTTTTATTTTAATTTTTATTTAGAATGTTTAAAAATTTTAGCTCGAAGAGGTTTGAATTTAAAAAGTAAAAAAAAAAAAGAAGAAGAGAAAAAGTTAGATTAATGTTTTAGGATAACTTTTTTTACTTTTTAAAATTTTTTATTAAAATGTTTAATTTTTTTTTTAAATGGTAGTGTTTAGAATACTTGCACAATTTTTTTATTTTAAAAATAAAGTTAAAATTTATATCTCTTAATATATTTGATAAATACAAAGATCTTTTAGGAGGTATCTAAAATAACATAAACCTCCTCCTATGTTAAACTTCTCAAATAAATAACCTTAACCAAAAATGAAATTTTATTATTTTTCTCCTGTAGTTAATTAAAATTTTATTAGCCCATGTTTGGTTTTCAAACAAAGATAGCTTTTTTACAAAAAAAAAAATAAATAAATAAATAATAAGTTATACTGTTTGATTAAAAAAAAAAGTTAAATATCTTAAAAATTAAAATTTTTAAATATTCAAAACAGGCGAGAACGACGTCGTGGACTTTCTCCCTACTCTCTCCACCACCGTCGTCGCCGCCGCTTCCATCCGGCACATCCCAAACCCTGTATCCGCCGTCGTCTCAATCCTCAAGCACGACCGCTCTAAATCACGGTGGAACCAAATCTGCTCTCTCTCTCTCTCGCCCCTAGCTTCAACCCATCTAAAGCCTTCCAAATCACCCTCCGCCTTCGCAACAACCCTCACCTTGCCTTTCAGTTCTTCCTCTTCACCATCAAAAACTCTCTCTGCAACCACAATCTTCACTCATACTCCACCATCATCCATACCCTTCCTCGTTCCCACCTCAAACCCCACGCCCTAACCTTAGTCCAATTCGCCCTTCGTCAATTCCCTGATAACCCCATCACCAGCACATTATCACCTCCAAAAACCCCGACAATCTTTGAAACTCTGGTCAAGACTTACCAAGAGTGTGATTCGGCTCCATTTGTATTCGATTTATTAATTAAATCTTATTTGACATCGCAAAGAATTGACCAGGATGTTGAAATTATTCGAATATTACGATCTAGAGTTATTTTTCCTACCACCAGTACCTGTAATTTGTTAATTAAGTCGATTTCAAAATTTTGTGGATGTAATGATGAGCATGATTTCTGTAAAGAGATTTTTGAGTTTGATTCTGGGGTTAATAGTAGAGTTAGTGGTGTGAAGGCCCTTCCGAGAGCCGAAGCAAAAGCTGCGATGGTGGTGACGAAGGCCGATGGCGGTGGGAGTGGTGGCATAGAGGAGGTGGTGGTGCGAGAGAGTGGGAAAGGAGGTTGGTAGTGGTGATGCAGGTTGGCGGTGGGGGTGGAGCCACAAATGAACTAAACATGATTTTTTCTAATTTTCTTAAAAGTATTTAATTTAATTTATTTATTTTTATTATTTAATTAAGATAATATAAAAAATATACAATATAAGTAAAAGTAATATAAAAATTTTATGTATAATAATAGGCAATATTAACAAGATTCGTTAACTTTTTGAACGATTAACTAACGGTATAAGATATTTGATATTATTGATATAACCGGATAGAATATAAGTATTATTTCAAATATCTTAAAAAAAGTATTTATATTTTTAATTAATCTCATAGAGGTAAATGTAATTTATTTTTAAAAAATTAAGTGTTTAGAATATGAATAAGCCTTTTTTTCTTAAAGAAATTTAGTTTAAAATAAGAACATAATTAAGATAATTTTAAATTTAAGTTATAGCACTTTTAGGTTATATTTTTGTGCAGCTATAGTATATATCCATTTGTTTATCTTAAATTTAACTTTTAATAATTTTAACCTTGACTTTAATTATGGTAATTTAACTTTTACTAATTTTAATTTTAACTTTAATTATTGTAATTTTAATCTTGATTAACCCACTAAGTACACAAATAGTTGTAAATAGCAATTGACCTTCCTTAGCTTCTTCGGAGAACTAAATAATTTCTCGCCAGTCCTCAGTGTTTGATATATTTAAAATTATAAATTTATAAATTATAATTAAAATATAATTATTATTTTAAACAAAAATTACCACAGTTTGTTAAAATTATAAACTTGTGGCTTCAATCAATAATATTTATATTTGTTGATTCATAATTACAAATTATAAACAAAAAATTACAAGTATAATTATTTAAATATTTTTAATTTTTTACTGAGTTATAAATTAAAAACTAAAAAATAAGGTTTAAAAACAAGCTTCCAAAGCAGTCAAGAATCATTGGCGAATTGTAAGATATTTGCGGAATAACACACAAGCAGTGATATATAATTTTTTTAAAAAAATAAATATTTAGTGTTGGATGCACATTAACAAAGGTGAGCAAACGATGTGTCATTTGAAATATTTTTTTGCTACCTAACAAAAAAAGTAAATTTATATTGTCTCATTAGGAATGCTATTTATGAATAGTTAAATAATACTATATATTATGTTATGAGAATACCGAATAATTATTAAGATTTCGTTTATTTAATAAGAATTGAAAAAAAAAAAAGAAAAGAGAAAAAGATAACTTTTTTTTTATATTTTTCTGTATGTATGTTCAGTTGATGCAAAAAAAATATAAGTACTGAAAAAATACTTTTCTTATGTAAAAAATATAAGATTATTATGCATTTCAAGAAAGTTAAAAATTGAATTTTTTATTAATTTTCTTACAAACTAAATGAATAACGAAAACTAATTTTTTTATATATATTTTTTTTACTTCACTATTGTGGTAAATTTTATTTTACTAACAATTGAAGAAAGCCTAATTAGAAATCCTAACGATTATTTGTGTACCTTTACTTGGGGGGTGTGGATATAGAAAACTGTAGCATCGCCGGGGCGTGGAATATTGGCAATAGACGAGTCGAATGCGACCTGTGGGAAGCGTCTGGCCTCAATTGGGCTGG
Organism: Heliamphora exappendiculata; assembly: GCA_034768845.1. Classification (NCBI taxonomy): domain Eukaryota; kingdom Viridiplantae; phylum Streptophyta; class Magnoliopsida; order Ericales; family Sarraceniaceae; genus Heliamphora; species Heliamphora exappendiculata. Next base: position 438,727 of record JAOTRH010000020.1, on the reverse strand, counting down.
AAAATACGGAGGCGAACCGCCAGGCTTATCGTACACTTCTGGTGACGGCTCCCAAACTCGGCCAATACATCTCCGGCGCCATCCTCTTTGAGGAGACTCTCTACCAATCCACCACCGACGGCAAGAAGATGGTTGATGTGCTCGTCGAACAGAACATTGTTCCTGGTATCAAAGTCGACAAGGTAACCAATTTAATAATTCGAACTATTTCTTTTATTGTTTTTCAGTATATAAATTATTTATATAAAAATTTAAATTAATTAAATATGAGTAAGTATATGAATAAATCGTATTTATGTTAAAAAATTTACGGTAAAATTCAAACAGTGTGCATTTATAACAAAAGTGTAATTTGTTTAGGTACTTATAAATATTTAATTAATTTAATTTTTTATATCAATAATTTATAAAAATAAAAAAAATTTCTAATATTTTCTAAATTCTAAAAAGAAGGAAAAAAAAATCAAATTTATTAACTTCTTTTGATTTAATCTTTGTTTTCTTGAATTTGTTATTTGATATTCTTCACATTTTTCCATTGTCCCAATAAGAGCACTTAAAATACAGATATTTATGATGTATCTATACTAAAAATACTAAGATTAATATTAAAATTAGTGAGTCCATATAACATCACTTCTCTTTTTATTTGTCAAATGAACATAAATTTTATTTAATCAATAAGTATATAAACTTAATATAACTTTTTCAATATGTATATGTGTGTGTGTGTGTGTATATATTATTAAAAGAGAACTTTTTTTTTCTTTGTATGAACCTAAAATGGAAGTAAACTCACTCTTTTGATTTTCAAAATTACGTAATAATAAATAATATTTTTACAAATTTTAAAATGTTAATCGTGCGTGCGGTTAAAGAAAAAACAAATTTCACATTATTGCTTACTTATTTTGAACATCAATAATCCTGCACGTGCGATGATTAATGCAGGGTTTGGTGCCGCTGGCTGGTTCGAACGATGAGTCATGGTGCCAAGGTCTGGATGGCCTTGCATCCCGCACTGCCGCTTATTACCAACAGGGAGCTCGTTTCGCCAAATGGTATATATATATATATATATATAGGAAAATGCTTTCTCCATATATAACTAATCACAAAAATCACATAAAGTTAGGTTCTAAGAATTTATTTATATTAAAATTAATAAGTATTATAATTATTTATTCAGTACAAATGAATAATTAAAATTCAATTTATGTAGTTAATTAGTCAGTGTTGATTATGTGTGTACATAATATTAATTACTTGTATATTTATATGAGTTTTAAATTTATTCATCTACCTTACAATGTGTGTGAACAATACTTATTTTTGTATTAGTCTAAATTGTGTAAAACTTAATAATATGCATTTAGCATTTAAGAGTTGGTATTCTTCGCTTTGCCGAGCGGTTAAACAAATTTATTCTCTATTTATCTTTGACAACCAAATTTAATAATTACCTTTGAATTTAAGTAACACATCATCATATGACGTTTTAGGCATGTGGTGTTTATATTCTTTTATGAATTTAACATATATTTTTAATCATTACATCATATAGTATTTAAATATGATTACTAATGCATAGATGTCACGTTATGCATAATCAAATGTGACCACCAACACGTGATCATCATAATATTATTATTTATCTATATGTATTTACTTGATTAATGCTATGCTAATCGCATTTAAAAATCTCATTTATGGTGCTTATATCATTTTATAGTCTCTCTATTTATTTTTAAACACCTAACATAAAATATATATAATATTTAATTGTGATTATTAAAACACAATCATTATAATATTATTGATAATTTACACATAAGTAGGTTTGTTCGTTTAACAGGAAAAAAAAAAAGAAAAAAAAGAAAATAATTATTTTATTTATTTTTTGCGTGTGTTCATTTGATGCAGAAAAATACAAGTCTTAAAAAAATGCTTTTCTTGTGAAAAATATTTTTTCATAAATTATTTGGATAGAAGACAATCTATTCTCTCTTGGGCACCACCGCACCATACCAATTCCATCTCTCAATTTGAATTACCTCCTGTAAACCCTAATTCTGATGAATTCTGAATAACCATGCAATGCAGGCGTACTGTTGTGAGCATTCCCAATGGCCCGTCTGCATTAGCTGTCAAGGAAGCTGCTTGGGGTCTTGCTCGCTATGCCGCCATCTCTCAAGTAATAATTAACAAAAAAGACTCGATCGGAACTATTTCGATTTCGGATCACCTCACCTCTGATGTTGATTTGATAATTGAATTCGAACTTGCAGGAGAGCGGGTTGGTGCCGATTGTGGAGCCGGAGGTCTTGCTGGACGGCGAGCACGGAATCGAGAGGACATTTGAGGTGGCACAGAAGGTTTGGGCAGAGGTGTTCTTCTACCTGGCCGAGAACAATGTGTTGTTCGAAGGGATCCTCCTGAAGCCCAGCATGGTCACCCCCGGCGCCGAATCCAAGGACAAGGCAACTCCCCAACAAGTCGCCGACTACACCCTTAAGCTCCTCCGCCGGAGAATCCCCCCCGCCGTCCCCGGAATCATGGCAAGTCTAAAATTCCCACTTACTATATATGCTAAAATCAAATATCATTTGCAGGAAGGGATGAGATGAGAATTCAGATCCTCTCTCAAGATCTCCCTTTAATCAATACCTCATAAAAATTTATTTTAACCGTTTGAATTGTTCGTAGATCAAGCTGACGACACGTGTAAAAATTTAAAAATTCAATTTTGGATATTCATGAGTATATGAACGAATCATGAAGAAATAACTTTTTTTCTTATCTTTAATAAGACTAGACCAGTTTGGTGGGTGCCACTTTATATTTTTTAGTGTAAAGATTATTAAGGTAAAAAATTAAGTTAATTGAATATTATTAAATATTTAAATAAATTACATTTGTATTAAAAATTTAATAATGAAGTCCATATGTCGTTTATTTTTTTAAAATAAAAGTAATTTGTTAAGACATTAACTATACTTAATAATTTTTTTATATAGATGATCTATATGATAGAAATAACAAAATCATAGCTTGAATCATCAAAATAGGTCCTTTTTGTATCCAAAATAGGCCCAACTAGATTGGTCTAGTCCCCTTAACAAATGGAGCGAAGATGATTCTTAAGAAAAAGTGTTCATTTTTAAAACAAAAATGCAATTTGTTTATCATTAAAATGAATTTTTAAATGAAATATTTTCGGAGGGACGAGGCTCGTTGTGAGCCCACTCTAAACCTGCTAAATAAAAGTTTTGAAGAATTGTAAGAGAAGGGATCTGAGAGGATCTAATGTCTTGCGGGAAGGCATTCTTCGCCAAGCTTTTTGGCTTACCAAAAAAGCTCATTTACCTTAAAATTAGGACTAATGTGGTAAAAATGTGTTGGCTTGGGCAGTTCCTGTCTGGGGGGCAATCTGAAGTGGAGGCAACCCTGAACTTGAACGCAATGAACCAAGCTTCCAACCCATGGCACGTCTCGTTCTCGTATGCCAGAGCCCTCCAGAACACCTGCTTGAAGACATGGGGAGGACGCCCCGAGAATGTGAAGGCGGCTCAGGAAACTTTGCTCATCCGGGCCAAGGCCAATTCTCTTGCTCAGCTCGGAAATTACACTGGTGAAGGGGAGTCCGAGGAAGCAAAGAAAGAACTGTTTGTCAAGGGCTACGTCTACTGATATATAAGCCGGTTTGCGACTCTATAAGTGTGGTGATGATGGAGTTAATGTGAATGTGTAATGCTTTTAATTATAAAAATGAAGACTATTTTTGATCATTGTGTCGATCATCTTTTGGCCGTGTTAATAAAGTTTCTGCTGATGACACTAGTTAGTAGCTTGTACTTAAATGCGTTTATTGAACTTGCAGTTTGGACAATTTGAAATTGCTATGAACTCAAAACAATCAACTTCCTAATATCACATGCAAATCAAAAGTTTTCAAGTTTAGTATGCCCTAAAAAATTTGGATACTTAATTATCATTTTGTTTGAGTCCATACGTTGTTTAATTGTTAATGTTTTTTTTGACAAAATTTAAACATAGAGCACGACCCTCTCACATAGACGTAGGCCCTACTTTATCTGCGGTGGAAGTCAAGCAAGTTTGGACTGTAACTACGTTAAAAGCCCAGCTTTCTGTCCAATAAACTTTTGAGGTTCAACTCTCCCCCCATTTGCTCTGTTCTAAACCCAGAGTTTAATTGCTGGGATGGATTCGAAAACCCCAATGGGTTTGAAACCCCCGAGTTTACATGCTGGAACGAGTTTGAAAAGAGACTAGGTTGAGTTTTCATTCATGAAAACACAAGAAGCCTATTGCCACGTCGACCATCAAATAAGAGATGACAAAGAAGAGTCAAGATCGTGCTCCCTAATAACTAATAAAGATGTTTTAACTTCTTTGAAGCACAGCTCCTTTCCAGTGATGTTTCATTTTAAAACTTCTGTGGAATAGATTGATTTTCCTTTTGAAGATCAAAAGAATTCAACCGAGTCAATCCCAACACTAATTTACATTCATTTTTACATTAAATTAAAACAGGTGTCCCTAACAAACGCTTTACAGGATTCCTTCTGGTTCAACTACACAATTGTAATGAAACTTATTTGCAAGGATTTTCCGGGAATTGAACAGCACAAGAAACTACATAAAGCTTTACTACTAGCAATCGCCATTCTGGAAGCAAGACATACTGTTGCTGGTGGACACCGTGAAAAATCTCATCATCTAACCAACTTTTTTTAAGCATTGGAAGGATGAGCTTGACTCCTGTGACTCTGCAAAACGTATCGAGAAGTCAAGAAGCCCTTAATTCAGTCAACAAGCAGATTGGTGAGAGAAAGTAGCCAATGAACATCTGCAGCCACAAAGTGAGAGCAAGAAAAGAGCTCAATCACTTTTATAAACTGAACATGGTTTAAAAAAATGCACATTAACTAAATGTCCCATAAGACAATCATATGAAGTTTAGTATGATGAACAAACACATTTACCCAGAATAATCAAACTAATCAAGTAATATTAAAGTTTCAGCTGTTTCCAGATTCTGTCTTGAGCTAATAATAGCAATTGCTAAGCTCAGCTGAAACAGCTGCATTCTTGGAAATAACTAATGGAGTCAACTGCTGGAGAAATGGCATGTCGGATGCAAGATTCAGCAATTCCAGTCAAGAACATTATTCCCTGAAATTGACAAGAAAGGTGGTTCACCTTTCAAGTGGCCCAATGGATCATTATAAAGTTAGCAACTTGAAAGTACATGAATCAAATATTTTCAAGCCAGTAAACATACTCCAGCATCTTCTACAACAGTTACTACAAGGTTCCAGGCCCCTTAAAAAAGATGCTATTTACAAGCCAAATTTACCTCCTCTTTCACATGGAGAATTACCTACTTTCCGATTGTGGCACTCTCCATCAGCAGCAGTCTTGTGGAACCAGAGGCTAGTACCACACAGACAACTAGTGCTCCTCAAAATATGAATTTGAGCAACAGGATTTTGGTAGAGCAGACCATGAGAAAGATAGTTCTTTAAAGACCCGCAGCCTTTGCTCTATGTGGGGTAGAAATAAGGCAACTTGTAGAACATTTGCTGCCCACCTTCCCCCTTTGCCCAGTGTGGTCTCTCGCCATACTATAAGATGCCATTGTATCAAACACCTAAAAATAGGGGGTTTCTTGGTACCAATTTCAGGCATGTATGACTATATATTAGGCAAATAAGACACCTTGGCCAATATTCCAAAGGGATTGAGATGCTATGTACCAATTCCCTTCACAGATGTTAAGAGATACCACTCAAGCTAACAGTCAGTGCTCACCGAACATGATATGACAATAGATATGTCAACATAACCACATAAAGAACCAAGTTCAGATTGTGACAGATTCATCAACATTCAAAATTCAAAGAAAACAATAATCCGAAGCCTTTTTTAGATTTATAATATTTGACTTCTCTTGCGCAACTGTGAAAAGTTTCAACAACTTTATTCAATCAAATTCAAAAAATTAGACATGATTAGGGGAATTGAAGTTTCATAAATAGTTTTGTGCCCAATTTAACTCCAATGGTGTTTTAACTACTCTTGAGAATTAGAGTTAGTTCTGGTGAATTGTAACCATTGCTGGACTGCCCAAAAAAAAAAAATTTGAAAGGAACAGGGTTTAACCAAACAGCAGCTGTTGATATAGATAGGTGCCAATACAAGAAATGCAACACTAAGAAACAGATGAAATATAGCTAAAAAGAAACAATGAATTACCAATAAACTTGGTGACAAATATAAATATAACCCCAGCAATGTACATACAATAGTGCGCGGTATACTCGTTATTCAATGCATTATAGATTCCTTTGATACCATTCATCTCCAATTAACAGAATGGAAGAGAAACAACAGAAAAGTTAGAAGGTTTCGTAACATTAGAATGTTTGATCCTCATGATATAACTTTAGAACCATCCTGCACTTTCCACAACGCCTTTGCAAATGAGCATCAGTGCAACAATTTGAATTATTTATGACACATACTTCAGATAGAAAGTGAGTTTGCATTCTTAGCAATTATATGGTATGTAGACTAGGAATGGTGTCCAACCATTTGTCAGAACAATTAAGAAGCAACAAAGGAATATTTTTCAAAACTACTATAAGACTATAATAAACAATACATACAGAAATAAATAAATAAAATCAAAAAGAAAACCAGCATGGATAGTGTGATGATATAGATGATAGAGAATATACCTTTGATCACTTCTCATGCTCTCTTTTGAAGGGTCCAACAGGAACCACATCAGAAGAATTGTGGTTTGCCCCACTTAGAACATCCATTCCTTGTTCCTTAAATAAAGAAGCAGGTATTGAACTTATCAAACCGCTTGACCATACAATTGAAACTATGGCACTCAAGTTGTAAAAAGGGAGCCCAATCAAAGGGAGACCATTACTCAATAGAATCTCTATCAAGGATATAGAACAAAAACGAATAATGGAAAAACATCTACCTGGTTATTTGAAGCCTGCCCGTGTACACGCTGTGGCTTGGCATTAAGATCAAACATTTTATTGTCCATCTTGCCACCACCATCAGTATTAGCGTCTAGCATTGGAACAGCAGATACCCTGTGATTTTGTTGGTTCTCTCTCATTGTAGGTAGCTGATTTTGTTCCCGCCTTATTTCAACCAGTTCACCAGGTTGCAAACCTAGCTCATCAAGACGGCTAGGTTTATCGCTTGGAAACTGCAAAGCACAATCAAAGATAAGAAAAATTTCACAAGACCTTATATTGAACAACACACACACACACACACACCCAAAAGGAAAAAAAATGAACCAGATACAACATTACAAACCTCAACTCTTTGCCTCATTAAGAGGTATCTTCCATGCGTTCTTTTACCTCCAACATGTACAATCATATCGCATTGAAGGCAAAGTGAACTACCATCAATCTCACAGTAGAAGAAAGCTGGATACAAGTTTCCAAAAGAAGAACAAAACTTCAAATCGTTTATTGCAGAATGAAAATCTTGCAAACTGGGAGAAGAAAGTAGAAATAAATAAATAAAGCTGCATACCGGGTGCGTTTTCACATATGTCACACCGGGGAACATCACTAGGGTCAGCTAGCCCAACCCGTACATGCCGACTAGCAAGCTTGTTACATGTGTGAACCTGCCATGTCAATTAGCTGAAGTTCATATGCTTTCTTCACAGGTTTGAAGGCAAACAAGTAAATAAAACAAATTAGGAATGTACACTACCACGAAGCAACCTTGTAAGTGAAGTATCTGTGAAAAATAAAAATTTCTTAACGAAAATTTTCTGAAAAGTGCATAGCAGTTATATGGTTTCATATTGATTAAATTATTAAGATCTTCACTGCGAAATTTCATTCATAAAGACCTACAAAGGCATAAACCACAATAAGCATGCCCTCACATAATAAAGTTTTCAATGTGATCTGCTCATATTATCCTAACTCGTCAAATGCTTGTAAACTACTTGTGAGTGTCCCATGAATGTCCTGCCACAAAGAAAAAAAGGGAGATTACATTTTTTTTTTTAAAAACTCTAAAGTTTGACTCTTGTAACAAATTAAATCCTGAATTTTAAGAATTTTCACTGTAAACCCTAAGTTTTTAAAGTTGTTTCAATCTTAACTCTCCAACCATCTCAGTTACTTGTCTACCGGAGAAACATTTTGACAGTACATGTTGCATTCTCTCATTCGCCCTTAAAACTTGATACTAATATCAATTTTAGACTTGATCACACTAAATCACAACAATCACTTGTCAAGTGCAAAATCAGAACAACCCCTTTTGTCAGCGCAAACAAAGTATGTACTTAACCACATGGGATCAGAACGTTTCCCTTCTTCTACAACTTTCCTCCCTCCTTTCCACACCTCTTCCCTTTCCTCTTCAGTCACCACCCTATCCCTCTCCTTCGTCAACCACTTTCCCCCTCCCCCTGACCTTATGTAGTAGTAACCTGATATCATCCCTTTCCTCTTTCACCACCACCCCATCCCTCTCCTTCCTCAGCCACAGCATACCTCCCCTTACCCTTCTGCTTTACCCATTTGACAGTTTAATTACAGAAACTGTAAAGACAAGAATTTTGAGGGGTCTCAATGGCTAGATGGTAGCGATATAGGGGAGGGGCTGCGACAGGTATGGGGAAGTGGGTTTTCTTTATGTCAGTCTGCAAGGAAGGGTTTTCACTAGTGGTATGAATGAGTTAATTGAAGGTTGTGAGGATGCCAAAAGAGCATCATGCCTTCGTTGACAGTGGAGTGATTCCAATTTCCAACTTCTTGAATGGGTGGTATGGTATCTCTCTCTATTGAAATCGACCAAGGACATGTGTGAACAAATCAAAAGGTTTTGCGATATGTATATATTTATGTTCATGGGAGGTGGTTATCACTAGTTTCGATTATTAGCGATGGCTTGTGAGATGTAGGCAGCTGCAACGAATGGTTTTCATTGATAGTTTTGAGTTTATGGATGTGCACGGTGTTTGGTGAGAGAGTTATGGAAGGTGAAGCAATGGAAGTGAACTTGCAAGAGGTACGAAGATGACGAGTAAATTGAACAAATTGCCCCACTTGTGTTGGGATTTGTTAATGGGGATAGACGGACTTTAAATTGATATCATTCTATAAGTTTATGGTATCAATTCAAACTATCCAGAGCGGTTTAAGTATGGTATCAATTTAAATTTCTAGAACTGAAACCATTCTAGAAGTTTAAGTTTACTTAGCCAGTCTCAAGCAATTAAACTTTTCTTTAATTTCACCAAATTAAGAAAAAAAAGCTTAATTTGGTGAAATTAAATATGTAGGGTTTAATGTGCAACAATGGTCAAATCCTAGAGTTATTTCTGTAATATTCCAACAACAACAAAAATACCACATGCTTTCTCATTTCAAAAGGCACAACCAAACTCCAATTTCCTATGTCTTCTGATTTAAGATCACCAATCTCACAGCTTGATGGAAATCGGAAATGAAGAGTTGTGCTATCATTCACATGTGTGTTTGGCAGACTTATCAAAGAACTTCAAAATTGATTTAGGTTTGATTTCATGTGCGCAGAGAGAATAAAAAATACTTAGATGCACCTTGCTGAATGACATTTTCTGAGACCGAAGACAAATTATGACTGATGACGACCTAACGTGCACGAGGTTTTTCCAACACTTGCATAATAGTGTATGTTTGTCCACTTCACGATCCGAGTATCAATTCGCAACAAAGGAACCTTCGTTCTCATTTTTTCTAGCACTAAATTTAACCTCTACTTCTTTAGCAACACACATAAACGCCAAACAGAACTTTCAAAGCACAAATTCAGATTGACGACAAATAGATCCATATAATCAATTCCTCGATAATCAATTCCACGAAACACCTCCAAACAGCCTTAGAAAACATCTAAACCAGGAACAAGGACATGCGCGCGCGGGCACATACACACATAAAAGAATTGAATCAAGCTTCATTACCTTCTCATCGCAGGAACGGCAAAGAGCCGCCTCGTCCGCGGCGCAGAAGAGGATCGCAGCGGCGCCCTCACAAACGTCGCAAAGTGTTCGCATAATTCCACAGATTTATTCTCTCTTCCTTCCTTCTCATTTCATCGATCTCTTCACAAATCCACCTTTCGCCTCCCGATTCAACGACAGGCAAAGAAGATAGATAAATCAGAAGCAACCAGTACGTGCATATATTATATACACAATATAGAGAAGGGGAGGAGGGAGAGGAGAGCGGTGAGAAGCGTCTGCGATCTTTAAAAATGGTGAGCAGCCACAACAACGAAGAATGACGATTGGCTAACGCATGACTTTGGAGAAGTAAGAGAACAGAGAGAAAAGGAAAAGCAGCAAAAGCCTGTTTGTCTACTCGCTGGTACATATTTGTGATTTGTTGGGGTTGCAAGTATAAATTATAATTATATTATAATTATAATATGATTATAATTTTAAATAAAATTATAAATATTTGTTAACTTTATAAATTTATAAATTTTATATTTATTAATTTAAAACTAAAAAATGTATGAAAAATTTTATAAACACGTTTATTTAAAATTTTGTTGCGCAGCGAAACACATATAATAATGAATCTTCAATTTACGCAAAAACAATAGAAAATGCCAAATAATAAGAACAAATCACACACACACACACACAATATATGTGGTTCGGCAATATGCTTACGTTCACGGGAAAAAAGAACAATTTACTATTCAACAATAGGATTACAATATCTGTGTTTTTTTGTTGCCATTCTATCATTATAAAACATAAAAAAACATTATATATGAGGCCTTTAGGTTAAGAACTTAACTCTAGCGCCGCAACAGGATTTCTGTTTCACAGCGGTCCGCTCGAGCGGACCCCCTGGTCGCTCGAGTCGTTAATGTCTCGAGAGTTAAAGACGAAACATCAAAGTGTTCGCTCGAGTGGACCACCTGATCACTCGAGCGGACATCATCTCGAGACCACAACTAGAAATTTGGGTCAAAATCTAACAATCTCCACATTGACTCAAATTTTTAAACCATTTGTGAAAACCTTCTGTCTGTCTCCTCCTGTACTTCTTTTCAAGGTATGAGTGCTTCACCCTCTCTGAATATCAACAAGAACAAACTTGGACCAAGTCTAGACAATGCTCCAATTTGATCCTAGGTACCAGCTTAGTTAACATATCAGACGCATTCTCATCGATAAGAATCTTTGATAAGGAAATGTCACATAAAAGTAGCTATTCTCGAATTCTGTGATACCGTACGATTATATGTTTTGTCCTTACGTTATACACTTGATTCTTAGCTAAGTGGATAAAGCTTTAATTGTCATAGTGTAGCAAGACACTATTTTGCACAAACCCAAGTTCACTAAGCAAGCCCATCAACCACACTGCCTCTTTCTTGGCATTAGTTACTGCCATATACTCTGTTTCAGTAGTTGATAACGCAGTAGTATTCTGAAGTGTAGACTTCCAATATATAGGATTACCAGCAAGAGTAAACACGAATCATGTCATGGACCTTCTTGAATCTAAGTCCCCAGCATAGTTCACATCAACACATCCTACTACTTCTGTATAAGCCCTCTCCATATCAAACAATATCTCTCATATCCCGAGTTTCTGCTAAATACTTGAAAATTCACTTAACTGTATTCAAATGCTCTTTCCTTGGATTTGCCATGTATTTACTGACCATGCTGACTGCATTTGCGTACGATACCTTTGACATACGTTTCAACTCATCTTCTGAACTCGAACATAATTGGGACGATAGTTTGAAATGAGCTATAAAAGGTGTTCCTCACTGGCTTTGCATCTTGCATATTGAATCTTTCCAGCGCCTACTATAGATACCCCTTTTGGGATAACCATTGTTTCCCAACAAGATCTTCTCAGTAGCTCCAAGATTTTTCATATTAAATTCACTGCTAAGAAAAGTTTTCAACTTTGTAATTTTCTCTATACTCCTTGTAGCCACTAGCATGTCGTCGACATACAAATATAACAAAATATATGAGTCGTCAGCAAGTAGCCTGTAATAGACACAACAATCATACTCACAGTGCTTGTACTCGTGTGGCACCATAAAGAAATCAAACTGCTTTGATACCACTTGTTGTGCAGCGAAACATATACAATAATGAATCTTCAATCCACGCTAAAGCAATAGAGAACACTAAAGAATAAGAACAGATCACACACACACAATATGTATGGTTCAGCAATATGCCTACGTCAACGAAAGGGGAGAGCAATCCACTATTCAACAATAGGATTACAATCTTTGTGTTTTTCGTCGTCTTTCTATCACTATAGAACATAAAAAACATTATATATGAGGCATTTAGGTTAAAAACTTAATCCTAGCATTGCAATAGAATTTTTGTTTCGCGGAGGTATGCTCGAGCGGACCCTTGACCGCTCGAGCGGTCAATGTCCAGAGAGCACCCGTCGTAACCTCCGCTCGAGCAGACCCTCCTGGTCGTTAGAGCTGTTAGTATCCCAAGAGTTCAGAGCGAAACGTCAAAGTGTTCGCTCAAGTAGTCTACCCGATTGCTCAAGCAAATATCATCTCGAGACCACAACTCGAAATTTGGATAAAAATTCAACAAAATTTTAGTTTTTTTATTAAATTAAAAACTAAAAATTATAGTTTAAGCATTAACAAATATCCTAATACTACTAAACGAAACAGTAACATATGTCTAGTTGGGACAAAGGTATAACTGTGGTAATTTTAAAAAGAAAGAATACAAAAATGTAAATAGAAAGGTTGCGCTTTGTGCATAGAGAAACACAATTATTGATGTATATTATAGATTTGTTAGGTATATGTATTTTATTCTGTAAATTCATATAATTTAAGTTTTATAATTATACGACGTATAGAATTTTAAGATTTGTCTATAAATATGAATTTTATAATTTTAGTAGGTTTGTCTGAAGAGTTAAATCAAATAGGTAAAGATGTATGGAGATGCAAAAAAATATTGAGACACTGGAATATCTTTTGAACAGAGAAACGAGATTTATTTCAAGATTTAGGTTATAGGTGTCGAATTTTAGTGTATATTTTATTTTATGATTGTATATTCTGCGATTATAGTATTGAATTATCTATCTCATTCATAAACGTAAGTAAATTGTGTTGAACTACGTAAATATTTATGTGATTTCTCTTTGTTATGTGTATGAATATATTTTTGTTTACGTTTAGATATTGGTTATTGAATCCCAATAAAATTGATGATAAATTAAAAAATATAATTCGTAATTAATTCACTTTTCTTATTTTTTTCATTCAACACAATCAACTTAGTTCACTCACTCACTTATATAAATTGCACGATTTGAGCTGACGGAACAAATTATTTGCACACTTTTACTTTTCTTGCGTCATCATTTTTCTCTTTATTAATGACAAAATAGGAAACAATAGAACAGAATAAGGAAATATTATTATTATTATTTATTAAAGATGGAAAGAATGGGTACGAAATGAAACAGAAAAAATCCAGGCCAGGATGAAACGAAAGAAGCCAATATCACGTAATATTTTTAATAAAAAAAATTAATTTATATTAAATTAATTATTTTTGTCACTCACTTAATCAATAGAGGTGAATAAATAAAATTTCACCTAAATTAGTTTTCATTATATTATTTAATACAAACCCCACAATGTCAATAGTATTCCGAAACTATTGAATAATTACTCTACAAAGGTTGCTAAAAAAAGTTGATAGATAAATTTTTTTATTAAATTAAAATTTAATATTATTATAATATAATATTTATTTTGTATAAAAAGTTTTATCTTGTGTATTTTTGAAGATTTATGTATTGATTATAGTAATTTTATTTTTAAGAAAAAGAAAATTTCAATTTTAATTTAAAAAATAAATGAATTTATGTATTCGAATGATAAAATTTATATATTGGTGAAATTTAGGGACATCAATGGATATCTGACGAATTATGTTTGTCTTTGCACTAATTTTTTCAAAATAAAAACAAAAACATAAACAAAATAGTTAGCGACACTAAATCAAGTCATTCTTTATGATGTAATTTTTAATTTAAAAATAAAATAAAATAACTGTTAAAACAGTTGCAAACAATTCGGTGGGGTAAAGGGAGAAAAAGTCAAGGGTTTTTGGTATCAGGTTTCTGTGTGTGCTATTATTTTAAATTTTCATTAAAATTGTTTATTATATTAAATTTATTGAGTAAGTAATTTATGTAAAAAAATTAGATTAATCGGACATCATTATAAATCTAATCATAGTATGTTTGTTTTGAAAAAATTAATTAATTTATAATATTTTAAGAATAAAATGTTAAACAAATATATTCTCATCATATGACTAATAATTTTTGACTGACTTGATTTTATTTACAGAAATTACCTACTCAAAGAATTCAACCGAATGAACTATTCCAATTAAATTTTAGAACTTTTATTAATTCAAACTATAAAATTCACTATATATTTAATAATAAGATTCATAATTTAAAGCAATTAAAGAATAAATATTATTTATTTATTTTATCAATAAATGACCAAATTTATTTTCGATTTTCTGGGTTTGAGTAGTAAATTTGCAGCCACAAGCTTCCAAATACGGTGCGGATTGAAAGCAGCCACCCATTCATTATCACCCACTAATTTCATTTCATATCTCTGCCCTGTCCCACCCATATCTCTGTGGCCACTACTTTTAGGATCGTTTTTTTTTTATTTGTTTCAATTTTTATTAATTTTTTTTAAATAGCACTAATTTTATAGTTTTCTTTTTTTCTTTTTATATTTGTACATTTATTCTTTCTAGAGTAATAAAAAAGAAACATTTTAAAAACAAAATATAAAAAGGTATTAATAAAATATATATTTTACCTGTGCAATTAAGGGTTTTTTTTTTTTTGCCTTTTCATTTACTTCTTTACTGCCCAAAGCCTAGGTGTGCTCCACAATTGGTGCCAAAAAAGAAAAACGAACGGAGACTACACTGTTGGTATTCTTATCATCCACAATGGATAGAATTGCCATTGCAAAGCTAATCCAGGAGGATTGGACTAACAAGAATGGCTCTTATTAAATGGCATATTACACTTACACCTTATCTATTTAAGAGTATTTCATCTATTTAAGAGTTATATTATTGTCATATTTTTTATTTGTTAAAATATCACTGTATTTTTTTATTTTTTTAAAATTATAACACTTAGATTCAAATTAACTTTCTATTAACGGAAAACATTGTTTCAACAGTATTTTTAATAAATTTTATTTATTTTTTTATTTTTTAATTATAAAATTTTATTTAAAATTTTATAATTAAAAAATAAAAAAATTACTAAATACAAAAATAAATAAAATTTATTAAAAACACTGTTAAAACAATGTTTTCCGTTAATAGAAAGTTAATTTGAATCTAAGTGTTATAATTTAAAAAAAAAAAAAAAATACAGTGATATTTTAACAAATAAAAAATATGACAATAATATAATTAACTTTCTATTAACGGAAAACATTGTTTCAACAGTGTTTTTAATAAATTT
>JAOTRH010000020.1:389755-422998 GCA_034768845.1 Heliamphora exappendiculata | reverse complement strand
TTTGTTATCGGGGGCGAAGAAAACCCTCCAAGGGGGGGTGGGGTTGGGCTGCGTCGGGGTGGGGCGAGAGAAATTGCTATCCATACGTAGGGCTATTCAAGAATGTTTTACAGGCATGGCGCTTTAGCTTTTTGATCTTTACATTACAACCTTTATATTTCTAAAATTAGCCTTCAACCTTACGATTTTGAATAGACATGTAAAAAATGCAGACTAAGCCGCGAGGTATTAAAAAAATCAATTAATTTGTAAAATTGAATCGAACTGGTAGGAACTGCTGTTCGATTCAATTTTAAATTAAACGGTTTGATTCTAATACATCAAAAAAATCGTACACCACGGTTTGGTTCTCGATTTTCATTCTATAGTTTAGGCTTAGAAATCGAACCAAATCATGAGAAAATTATGTAAAATAAATATTCTATATTTATAATTTTATATGTTTTACCCCTAACCCTAATATGAGATTCTCATTTTTTCATTTATTTCTCTCACCAGCCTAGCGTCACATTAGCCATGGTCAATCCTCCATTATGCCCAAACAAAACCTAATATGTAATTCTCATTCTCTCTCTCTAGTCTCTAGCGTTGCAGCAAGCAAGATGGGCAACGAACGACGACGGCAACGATGAACTGTAATTTTCCTGACTGTAAATGCCTTGATTTTCTTGAATCAACAACAATCAAATTCGTGGGACGACGGGCGACAAACGATAGATGTAATAATTCTCCTTCCTCTGTTCACTGCACTCAACTCTTGGTTCCGAAATTAGATCTGTGGGTCTCCATTCCAACTATCTCATGGATTATGTAAATGTAAGATGGCCTTAAGTTTAAAGCTCTTTTTTTTATAAATAATTCTAGAAAAGATTTTGTGTCTTATAACAATTTTTTTGGTGAGATTTTTGGTGTGTTTTACAACAGATTGTTAGTATATTTTTCTCTCTGTTGTGTACGTGTTTTACCTTTTAGAAGTAAAAACATATAAGCTGTTTCTGATTACATTCTAAATGTTTTTTTGTTTGCTATTGCTTTTTTGTTAGATGTTAAGTATGGGAGAAACTCCTCAATCTCCGCCACCTCTACCGACTGCCTTTGAGCCTCAACAACAGTCTTATAGCATGGACACAAGCTCTCTCACTAAAGTAAGAGGTAGACAATTTTTTGAAGTTCAGATTGATCATTTTTTTTTTAAATTTAAGGAAGTAATTGTAGGATAATATATTAAAGTAAGAAACTAATCTGTTTTACAGAATAATCTGTTTTAATGTAAACTGTGATAAAAGAAAATCTACTGGAATATAAAGAAAACAGTAAATGAAACTATGATAGGAAATCTGGAATAAAATAAAACAGTATCTATATGTAAACAAAACCCGAAATCAGAATTTTTAAATACTAAAATTAAAGAATCTGAAACAGGAAACGAATGATTGAGGCTCGTGTTTGACACGATCTCCTTAGGACGAAATTGCCCTCCTACGCTGTTTTAAGTTCACGGCAAACGTCTTCTAGGATACAACAATCTTCAAGAATCAAAAGCAGCACAGCAATCTGATCATTCGGCGAACCGAAACTGAGTTTGAACTCTCTCTTTGAACTCAAGAATGCAGAGTAGGGAAGAACAACAGAAGCACAAGAAATGAGGGAAGAGTTTCTATTTTTTCTAGTCTTCGAAAACGGGTAAGGAATAGCCTTTAAATAGGCTTCACCGGTGGCTATTCAGTCAAACCGAATAGGCATGGAACCGGTTCGGCCTGGCGGTTGGACTGCCCAACAGGCGCGAACCCATTCCAAATCGACTCAACGGTTCTGAATCGTCAGACTCCAACGGCTCTGAACCGAACCTTGTAACGGTTCGGTAACGGTAACGGTAAATTTAAATAATTAATATTTAAATTTAAAAATTTAAATAAATAAATTTTTTGCAAAAAAATAATGGTTGATCCGACCCGGCCCACAACCCGCGACCCACGGACCCGAGCCCGAGCTCGGCCCGGCAGGCGGCGGCGCGCTGTGGTTCAATGGACCAAGTTTAACTTTGTCCATAACTCCTCCCCCAACAAAAGTTGGGACGACCCAAAGGGTCAACCCTTTATCTCCAACCTAGGCTATATAAACAACCATTAACTTTTATCCCCAACCAATGTGGGATAACAAAGCTCTTTTGTAGTTGCTTGAAAACCCACCATTTTCATTCCTAAGCAATGTGGGATAGGTTCATGTTACCATTATTTTGTCAACTTTCATGTCACACTTTTGGAGTCAATTTTTCATTCACCAGTTAACGGTTTTGAATGCCGTAAAATCCATAATAAACTACTCATGGAGATGAGCATATTAGGATTTGAAATCATTAAAAAAAATTAATTTAATCTAAAGTTATTTAACTCCAAAGTTAACTAAAACCCTGTTCAAAAAATTCAAAATCCATATATTTTCTAACAGTAATAAACCTAAAGGTGCCAAATATAATTACTCTTAAAGCATCTATGTATGGATTAATGCAAATGGGACTAGCACTTTGAGAAAACATCTTACAAATTTTCTCAAATATCACTACAATAAAGAGAAAGAAAAAACAAAAGACTATATTGTTTTAGTCAGTTACTTAAGGTGAAACTTCTCAAAATGGTCTTGGTCTTTGGAAATTCGACCAAACTGATTATAGAGGTGCACTTGTTAAAATGATTGTCACATACGAGTTACCTTTTAGATTCGTAGAGCGTTAAGGTTTTCATGAATTTGTAGTACACTGTAACCTAATTTCAAAAGAGTTTCATGTACAATTGTGGAAAGAGATTGTTTGGAATTGTATAATAAAGGAAAGAGCAAATTAAAAAATTTGTTGACAAAATCAAATCAAAGATTGTGCCTTATGATAGATTCATTGTAATGCCCCAATTTTCAAACAATAAAAATCTAAGCGAATGATAAGATAAGAACCCGGTTTATAGACCTCCCAATCGAAAGAGTTTGTATAACAATTTTTTAACGGTAAAACGAAACAAGGCCCAAATCTTCTTGTAAAAGATGAGGATAACATAAGTCTTATACTTGTAAATGATTTTCAAAATATGCCATTTCTTACCCCAAGGGATGCCCAATGGTATCTAACAAGAACTATTTTTAAAATAAAGTTTCAAACATGTACCACCCAGCAGAGTCAGCTCGAGCGGACTCTTCACCGCTCAAGCGGTGAGGTACCCGAGAGTAAACTGCCCAAAATCTTGAAAAAAATTTTAAATGTTGAAAAGTCACCCATTTTTCTCATCCTTTGAATATAGTTCTAGATAAACAAAAGTGTGATGTAAAACTAAAACATTAATCCGAATAAGAACTCAACGATCTCACATGCATACAAATCATAAATCTATAACCTTAGGGTCTTACAAAATGAACCGTTATCGGATCAAATACATTCTTCTAATGTATTAAGGATTACAATTACTATAACCAAAATCTCAAAAGACAACTAAAAGAATACATATAATTTCTTCAAGAGAAACAACCGAACAAGGTCCCAACTTTAGTCCACCTAACTCGGCGATTTGCATTTCGTAACACCTAAAATTATTTATACAACATGAGTCGAGACTTGTAGGAAATAGACTAATAAGTTAACATAAATCAATAAATTAAATTTTATGGTGTTTATTTTTGTTTTTAATGAGTTTTTTATATTTTTTAACTAAAAACTTTTATTTTATGGGTTCCTCTCACATAAAGGATATGAAAAGGTAAAAAAGCAAAAAAGAACTAATACCGACAAAACAAAATAAAATAAAATAGAAAAAACAAAACAAAAAAAACTAATATTTAACCTAAAGAACTCACAAATGAAGTTGAGGAGAATAAGAGGCTTTGCATAAATGTGGGACCCAAATTTGTAACTCATGGAATTGACGTGCAAAAAAGTTTTTAGCGAAGAAAAAAACAGAAAAGAGATGAAAATGGTAAAATTGTAATTTTGTTGTGGAGGATAGGAGGAAAAAACGCACCTCCCGCTTTTATATATGTAATGAAATGTGTTCCGAACACATGGATAATGGTATCCAATTTATATTTTTATTCAATCATAAAAATATATTCAAATTCATTTGCCTAAATAAACACAATAGCATACTACTGCTGAAGACACAATACGAACGCTTTAACTCGTTACCCGTCAATACTCTTAATAAGTTTTTTTATTAAAATTTTATAGAAAATTATCAACATTTCTTGATTTCGACTAATTGTTCATACGAATACCTAAATTCAAATATTATGCTTGGAGTAATCAAATGCACAATCAAATGGAATCTTAATATTCTCCATTAGTGGAAAATCCCTTATATTTCAAGTTACTAAATGCTATAATATAATTATACGGAGATGATTCGTGAATTATTTTTATTTTGATTGGTTAAAAGACTAGCCCGGCCGAGCGAGAAAGATGATCGTCAACTTTCAAGTGCTTCGTTTGGCGAATTCTTACAAAATAAGCCCTCGATCGGTGGCTAGAGGGCCTTCAACACCCAAATTAGCTAGGGTTTAACAGAGAGAAAATTATGTCTTGAAAAATGCTGACCTGACCCCCTCAGCTGAGAGAGAACGTATATATCAAGTATGTAGAGAGAGAGAGAAAGAGGGAGAAAGAGAGTTGCCTTGTCAAGTTAAGTACTGTTCCATCCTCACAAGGATGAGACGATGGCTAATAAATTTTAATAGATTTTTATTCGGAGAGGATTTTGATCTCCGCAATAATTGTTTTATTTTTCTCCATTAAGGATGTCATCATATATGTAAAATTAACAAATGTAAAACTATTATTAAGGACAAAGCTTTTATGGCAAGTTCATAAATTTGTGTATTAAATGAAAATAAGTGTGGCACTTATTTTCAAAGTGATTGATTTATGAACCGGGATGAATGACTTTTGAGTTAATGTCTCAACATAATAATTAATGATTGGTGTAAGAGATTATATGGGATGAATGACTTTTGAGTTAATGTCTCAACATGATAATTAATGATTGGTGTAAGAGATTATGCAGCTTTTTATGTGCTAATTTATTTGAATTAAGTTTTTTTTATGAAATAATTAATTATAGTAAGTCTAGGATTCTCGAATGGGATTTTCAAAATTTACCTTAAAAGATTAAGTGGCATCCATCCCATTATGAGGGCTCATTTTCAAAATTATTAAATGATAATACTTTTTCTTATTTAATTTTACTCTATATTTTTTTCTCTCACTAGATAACTAAATCATCTCACATCTATTTTTACTTTTTTTTAATTAATATTATATTATTGTCAAAAATTTAAATATTAAATTTATATTGCTTTCAAATTATCTTATTATAAATAATGAGATTAAAAATTAATTTTAATTAATTAATTAAAATATTATGTTAAATATATATTTATATTATACTAAATTATTTATTGTTGAATAACAATTTTAATCTATAAATATATATTTTAATTTTAACATAATTAATTTAGTATAACATAAATATATATTTAACATAATATTTTAATTAATTAATTAAAATTACTTTTTAATCTCATTATTTATAACAAGATAATTTGAAAGCAATATAAATTTAATATTTAAATTTTTTGACAATAATATAATATTAATTATTAAAAGAAAGTAAAATAGAGATGAGATGATTTGGTTATCTAGTGAGAGAAAGAAAAGAGAGAGTAAAGTTAAACAAGAAAAAGTATTATAATTTAATAGTTTTGAAAATGGGCCCTTATAACGAGGTGGATGCCACTTAAACTTTCGGAATAAATTTTGAAAATCCTATTCGGGGATCTTAGACTTACTGAATTAATTATGAGTCTTATTTTAGCAACTTGTCGTGGAATAGGTCTCCATCACTAATTGACTAGTCCAATAAATCCTGTTTTTAAATATTATAAAAATAATAGACACATGCCATTTATACATTGAATATATTACATATATAAACTATATATATTCTTTTATTTTTTATGTGATTTTGATTTTTGAATGATCATTATTTATGTCAATATATCCCTACTATATTTGACGATATTACCATTGGCACATTATCTACTTTATTGTAATTTTGACTTTCCTTTATATGACCATTATTTACGCCAATATATCGCTACTATAATAGAAGATAATACTATTTGTATTGTTATTTACTTTATTGTGTTTTTCAATTTCCTTTATACACACAACATGTTATATATAGACTATATATATACATTCATTTTAATGTAATTTTTAATTTTAAATGGCCATTATTTACACCAATAGATTTATGCTATTATATTATAAAAATATTATAAAAAATAATGAGAATATTATGATAACATAGTGTAGCCGCACATAGCGATGAAATTCTTTTTAGTTCACATTATTAACCTAAATTTTAGTTCTTAGTTCTCATTACACAATGCACTTAATATTTTGACTATCTTATGATGTTATGGTTATAAGCCACTTGGTTAAATAAAAAATAATATTATCATTTGTACAATATCTCATTATTGCTTGCATTTTATCATTGTGAATACTTGTTAATATTTTATTTAAATCAATGTGAATATTTTAACGACTGAAATGATAAAGATAAAATTTAATATTATTAATGTGAATTTTTGTTCTCAGTTCTCATTACGTAATGTACTTATAATTTTTATAATTGTATAATATTTTGTATATTAAAAACTTGGAGGTAATGAGAAATGAGTTTCTCATTTTGTAACATTCTCCGTAATGAAATATAAGTTTCATCTTTGCAACTCTAAATTTGAACATTAATATTCGAATTCTCAAACACAACCTCGCAGTAGCAATACAATATTAATGTGAATTTAAGTTTCAGTTCTCATTATGTAATGCACTTAGTGCTTTCATCATTTTACGATGTTTTGTGTATCAAAAACCTAATGTAATGATAAATAAGTTTCTCATTGTGCAACATGGTAAGATTATTTCTCAATTTAGTGTAACATGATAACATTAGCTTATAGATGAATCACTTCCCCCATTCCCGACCTCACAAAACCCTAGCTTGGTGATATGAGTGCGCAAAGGGCGTTCATGCAGTAGTACCACTAGGTGACGCTATCGACGCCATAGACGAGATTCGTCGGGAAGCAAAATAAGTCAAATATGAAATGTCATTGAGAACATACGTGCCAGTTAAGATGCAAAATTGCAAAGTAAACTTACATGGTGATGACAACCATAACAATGATGAGAACATAGAAAGATGGTATATTATCGTAATACGAGCATAAGAATAATTACGTAATGTCTCATTACATAGCAATAAGAATATTGTGAGACTATTGTAATGTGGTATGATAACTTATATTGTGATAATAAATACACATTGTGTCATGATATCATAATGCGAACATAGAAATAAAAATATAATATCTTATTATTTAACAATGAGAACATTATGAGAACATAGTATACCCATACAGAGATATTTTGGCAGTTTTCTTCCTAATATCTCTCTCTCTCTCTCTCTTAGCAGATACATTTTCTAGATGCTAATTCCCTTTCACTTTTCTCCCCCTTTTAACCCAATAATGCAATCAAGGTCTCTCTTATATTTTCTCCTTTTATAATATGTTAAATATGTATGATTCCTCTATAAATTGTAATATGTTTGTCCTTCAGGAAAACGGATGCATAGAGACCAAAAGTATTGTGATTTGATGTTTTTCCTGTTGATCAAGGAAAGGGGCTTAGCCAAAAAAAAAAAGATTAGGAAAAGGTGGGGTGAGGGGGTTTGGAATTTGTATGTGCTTTATATTTCTCCCTTTACAAAATATTAGTGAGTAGTTGAAGAAAGGTACCCATGAATGTTTGTGTATCTCCAAATCATACAACAAGCATTTGTGCTATTTTTTACTTCACACTTTCTTATTGAAAAAAATCCAAGAAATGGTTCACCTTCTATTGAACCTGCATGTGTGTATTTTCAAACTATATACTCAATTTGTCTTTGATTTATTTATTTAAGATATCCTTCCCCCACCCAAAAAAAAAAAAAACAAAGGAAAAGATTGAACTTTGTTGGCATATGCTAACTTTGTTATTATTTTCGATCATATTCCTCACAAGTTTTTTGTTGACTACAAGTTATATAATGCTGTTTCTAAGTTTTTCTCAACCATGAAATCATATATTTTTTGTATTTTCTTTATTATATAGATAAAACAATTATATATGTTGCATTTTGGGGCTGTGGAATATTTTAAATCAACGGAGGACTAATTAAATCAATTGGAATTGGAAGAAGCACGGAAGCTTGGTCTTGCTCCAACTAAGATTGACAATAATGAAAAATAAATCAATCCTCATACTCTGTATATGCCATTTGCGCCTTAGAAGCTTGGTCTTGCTCCAACTAAAATTGACAATAATAAAAAATAAATAAATCCTCATACTCAGTATATGCCATTTGCGCCTTAGAATCTCAAGGCAAAGAAACCGATAGATTGCATATTTTATTGTTCTTTTGGTACATATTTTTTGTACTGCTAGAGAATAGACTATTTGATAATGCTTTGATTCTGTTGGAGTTTAAAGCATCAAAGAAAATGAAAGTCAAAATTAAGATTTTACAAAATCATGGTATGACAAGCGCAAAAACACTGATGCACAACACCTATGTTTCTCGATTTAAAGGTGGGTTTCAAAAAGCTATGTAATCATTTAGTTAAAATGTTGCAGTAGAACATCAAGAAAATTCTGCAAAAGATAATCAACTCGCACAAAAATTAGTCAGAACATCTACCATTTGCACTCTGGCGATACCGAACGTCAATAAGAATTTCAACCGAAACTACGCCATACTCTTTAGTGTACGGAATGGAAGCCGTCCTCCCATTAAGATAGAAATCCCTTCGCTAAGGGTAGTGGCCGAAGCCAGTATCTTAGAAGCAGAATGGCAGAAAAATCGGATGGAAGAATTGCTCTTGCTAGATGAAAGAAGGCTGCAAGCTCTATTTCACGTACAAGGTTACCAAAGGAGGATAGCTCGAGCGTTCAACAAGAAGGTCAAGACTCGAGATCTTAGAGAAGGCGATCTGGTTCTTAAGGAAATCAGAGCTCCTATCTTCGACCAGAGGGGCAAATTTAAACCAAACTGGTCCAGACCGTTTCTCATCAAAACCACCATGACCGGTGGTGCGGTCATTATTATGGATCTGGATGGCAATACGTTCTCCACTCTAGTTAACCTTGATCAACTCAAAAAGTACTATCCCTGAGGTAAAAATAAAATAAAGATAAAATAGAAGCTCGTTGAATTGAAAATCGAAATGGCAATTCAGGCAAAAGTTAAAACAGCCCGCAAGGCCGAAAATCCGAAAGGGCGACTTTGGAAAAAGTTAAGGCACTATAAAAGGAAAGTATTAATACCCGAGTAAAAATTGAGCTCGAACTACGTTATAGCCTGATTCCATCTTTTTGGGATACGTAGGCAGCTTCTTTTAAAGGAGTCCGGCCACTTTCTTTATCTTTGACCATCTTAAATTTAAATAAGACCAACGCAAATTAATTTCTGAATTTCAATAATAAAGTCATTAAAACTTTGAATAAATTTAAACCATCTTAAACATAAAGTGGGAATTGTTCACTACTTCAGATAAGACCATAAGGTTTTAAAAATAAAGGGAGGGCACACATGTTCCAAACTCTACAAATAAATAAAAAAAAGAAAGCTGTGAAAATTTTCAAAATAAAGCAGAGATCCTCAAACTCTTCTCCTTTTCGTTGCTTGTTCCCCCTCATCTCTATTTTTTTTCCCTATCATGTGCCAACCATGTCTTGTATTTAGCAGAAAGATCGGGACACTACAACTCGTGCATCTCCATCAATGAGCGAAATGGTCAGGCATCCCAATACTGTGCTAGAAAAGGAGCCTGCAGCACAGAGGAAAACAAGCGACCTCGAATACTGGGAAATACGATCTGACTTCGCCCGAACTGCCGCATGATCCTGTGAGGGTAGTACAAAGTAGTCTGACACAGACCAACAAGCAGCACACTAGGATGATCCATAGTGGTCAGTGTCATAGCAAGAATCCGCCACCAAGGACACTGCCAGGTAATGTTCGGACCAGTCAGAGAAGAAAGATACTGTCGCCAAGATACCTCAGTATCGCATATCTGATAACGCGGACGGTAGTGGAAAACAGCAGCATTGTGCCTGTCAGTGGGAGGCTTTTGCACAAGATTTACCTTCTTCATCAGCCAAATCTATAGTAAGAGTTAGAACAATAAGAGAAAAGCTTTACAGTATGATAGCAAACTTGATACAAAGGAAGATGTTAAATTCACATGGAGAAGTAAGGGGCTACCAGCAAAAGTGGTGGTCTCGTCACGATGAACAACGTCCAAGCCCAGCATTGTTTCGGCCAGAACCAGGGGCACAATGTCCTTTTCCATCCGCATTTGGCCAGCAATGTCAACCAGGGCACAACTAACCCGCCCGTCAAAAGGGACGAGGAGATACTGGGTGATGAGGCAGAAGCAAAGTGCGTAACGACGACGCGATTAGAAGTCAATATCGCTGAGGTCACCAGTATGATGAAATCTCTCAATAAGCCAAGGGATGCCAAGACAGTCGCCCGAGGTCAAAAGAGAAGCCTCCATCCTGGATAGGACACAAAAATGCATTACTTGCTGCCGAACCGAGAGGAAAGGGGTAGGAACGATGACAGAACTCCGTGGAGACAAGTCCAAAATGGCAGCAAACTCCTCCACAGTAGGGCAGAGTTTTTCGAGGCCAAATCGAAAGACGTGGGACTGTGGATCCCATAGGTGAAGGGAGGCCTTCAACAACGATTCGTCGATTTGCACGGCCATAAGACGAAATAAAGAGTTGATTCCAAAAGAAGCAAAGTTTAAACGCTCGATGTGGGAGAATGCCTCAGTTCATGAAGAAAGTGGGGTAGCCATATGAGTGTAAGCAACAGAAAAGGGAGCCTCAAGGGCAATGTTTATAAGGCAAGAAAAGGCGAAAAACCAAAATTTGGCGAAAGGCACACTCATTGTGGCGGCCGCCACCTTGTAGTTGGCGACCACCAATTTGAAAAAGTATAGTATAGTGACATCATCGCTTTGACCAGGTGGCCGTCATGTTGGAGGTGGCGACCACCATGTTTAATTGTGGCGGCCGCCATGTTGAAATATGAAGGGAATATTCAGTTTGCAGTTTTTATGGCTTATGTGAAGTGTTGACATTCGTATTGTACATACAAAACAGTTTGAGTAGTAAATAAGAGAGAATCACATAGCAGATGAACATAAAATAGTAAAATGGCACGAAGGCCCAAAAATACAATGTATCTGAATGTAAACTGTGGCACCCAGGCCCAATAACCAACAAAACTAGGGCACGCAGGTCCGTGGATCAAATGTATGTAAATGTATTTGACCGGGGCACGCAGGCCCATAAAAAATAATAATAATAAAGGCTGAGGGGGGGAAGAGCTCTCTCTCTCAAAGACGCCTCTGGCGGACTCAACGGGAGGGGCCAGCCTCCTCCGAGCTGTCTTCCTAAAAGAGCCGGTCAAAGTCATCACCATCATCGCTGTCTGAAGAGGAAATAACTCTGGATCAGCTCTGAGCAGATGAGACCGACCCCCTAGAATGGGCTCGAAAAGACGCCCGGGAACCACGACCTCTAATAGGAGCTGGGGCAGGAGGCCCAACTAGGGCCTGTTGAGGCACAACACTGGCCACCGGAGCTGGAGGCTGTTAAAAGAAAAACAAAACTCAGAGCAAGCATAAAGGAAGGAAAATGTACAAAACTCAGTAACACATGAGCTACTAGCGTGAAAGCAATGTCGGCCGCCCGCATCGAAGCGTCCATCTGTCGGACCATTACTCTCAGGCCGGTGACCATCAGCATCGTTCGGTCCACCCATGCCTGGTTAAACTACAGAAAGAAAAAGAAGAAGTCAGCCAGACAAATAAAGCAAAAAATGAAAGGAAAGAGTGAGGAAAAGGAAATACCTGACTAATCTCTGCTCTGAACTCAAAAACCGACGGGACTGGAACAGGTAGGGAGAGAGGAAAGCCATAGGCCACGGTCTGGATCTCCCAAGGGATCTTCAGACCTATCACTCCTCCAGTTCCAGCTCCAGGGGTAGCTTCTCCAGTAGCTCCAGCAGCAACGACAGCTCCCACTCCGGCATCAGCACCAACATCAGCAACCTCTGCTACCTGTCCTCTCCTCCTACCGCCAAGACCAGCTGGGCTAGGACCTAGGGGGTCCATCAGGTGTACCCGCGTCCAGGCTATGTAATCCCCCTCCGTCACCAGTAGCTCTGACACGGGAGTCCCCACCGTCTCCAGTAGCAAGTCAACGCGGCCTATATGATCAGTCCGGCGCATGCAGGCTGGAGGAATCACCGGTATCCTGAAGTGATCAAGGCCGAGCGACTGACGGACCACTCGCTCGCCGAGATAATGCTCCCTACCAAATGGGCCCTCCAGCAGGATCTGCCGAGAGGCGATATCCTTGCTGCGCATCAGATCTGCGCCGACCCGATCCTCAGCTCCTCGCTAGACATCCCAGCGAACCTGCAGTAATTCAAAGAGTAGTGCAAGCAGACAACAGTAAGCAGTGCAGTATGATGACCAGTGTACAGAATACAGTGATCCGTGTGTGGAATAAAAGCGTACAAGTGCAGTGAACATCCATGAATAAGATGCATTGCGGTAGACACAGTAAAATGATACCTGGTCAGGGGTTAGTCGGTCCAGTGAAACCCGGAAGCGATCTATGTCCTTTCCCCAGCCTTCTTTCCCTTTAGCCCACGAGACCACCGGGCTGCTCAGGGAATAACCAGAGGGTCTGCTGCGGAGTTCACCGGGACATGAAGCTCGAGGAACTCATAAATCCATAGGTGCAATAAAGAATGCGTCCATCGGTAAATAATGGATAATAGGAGAATGGAAATAAATGGAAGAATACAGAAACTAAATCATACCTCCCAAACTCTCCAGTATCCCCTAATGCTAAGCTCCTGAGGAAACTGGGTCAGCGTCCGCATGAATCTATAAAAGGGTGGCCAGAGCAGCTTCTCCCCAGTCGAATGAGGCAACCCGGTCCAAACAAGCAAGGGCACCAAGGTAATGCAGATGAATGGTATTCTTCTTGTTCAAAAACAAGGAGGTACCAAACATATACATCAAAAAATCCTGGGCGACCCACTCGAAGTGGCGGAAACGCTCAAAGAACCAAGTGTATCGAACCTAGTCTCTGCCCACCTGAGTGGGAACAACTCTAAGAAAATACAACAGCCCATCAGTAGAGCGGCCAATCGTCGGATCAAATGGAATGGGCGCTCCTCCAACCCGTATATCGGTGATCAGTGCGAAGTTGAGAGGCGTCAGGGTAGCCTTAAAAGTGGTAAAATGGAAGGTATTTGTGGTATCCCACCACCGCTCAGCCAAAGCCGTCAGCCAGACCCAGTCATTTTTTTTTTTGGGTAATTAAATGAAATATAAAGAAAGAAAAGGATACAAAATATAAGGGGCATGCTCCAGGCCTTACAAGCACCACCAAGAACAAAACCAAAAGCATCAAAAAGACTTTCAGCTAAGCCACAACCATATAACAAACCTACTAAAAACAGAGAAAAGAGACCAAATTTTCGCCCCCATAATTGAGAAAAATGGGAGAGGAAATAAGGCCAACCAACCAAACCAGGCGCAAGCCAACCCACAAGAAACCAAAAATCTATACAAGGAAAAAAAGGCACTAAATAAAAAATAGCCCAAACAAAGGAGCACCCTGGAAACCGCAGCAATAGCAACAGAAAAGCTCAGCAGCTTTTGCCCCACAGGAACCGAGGGCCATCCACAATAGGCATGGAAAACCACAACAACCACAAACAGAAAGGAGCAATTTACAGTAGCAAAACACCTGCCACGCTCATGGAGAGACCGCTGCAAACAAGAAGCACCTGCCAACTCAAAACCACAGCAACAAGGAGCTAAACCATCCCCACGAGAGGAAACAAAAGGCAAGAAAAGCAGCCAAAAAAACCAGCACTGAGGCCACAAAAAGCTAATCAAAGCACCAAAAGTCACTAGGAAGAAAGAAAAGACTACTATGATACAACTAAGACCGCAGCACCCAGCAGGGGAAAACCACCTGCTGAACAAACCGAACCTGAGAAAACCAAGCCCAAC
This sequence comes from Heliamphora exappendiculata, assembly GCA_034768845.1. Taxonomy (NCBI): domain Eukaryota; kingdom Viridiplantae; phylum Streptophyta; class Magnoliopsida; order Ericales; family Sarraceniaceae; genus Heliamphora; species Heliamphora exappendiculata. The sequence continues at coordinate 408,796 of JAOTRH010000020.1, read as the reverse complement.
AACACACACACCCACACACGCACGCAAACCCTTACACAAGCCGTAAATGGAAGGCTAAATACAAAAGGTCCACAGTAATATACACCAAGGCGAAATGAAGACGAAAACAAAAAAAAATACAGCAGGGAAGGGGAGTAGAAACCAACAGCCCCATCGCAAAGAAAAGGGGAGCAACCAAACAATCTAAGGAACAAAAGTAAAACAAATGTATAGTAGCTATGAACGCCCCTCATAGCTAGGGAATATAACCTGGAGTAGAAAATAAAACCAGCAACAAAAAGAAGAACCTGGAGCTCAACAAACAGCTGCCCCAACAAAACTGAAGTAAAGCAATACTCCGAGGTACAACAGGCCGCTATCACCAAGGAAGGGCAAAGCCTTAGGACCATTACGCTCCCAACCGAAGTTTCTTCCTTCGAGGAGCTAGCAGCCAACAGGACCTAAACATATCAAACAGTATCAACCAATGAAAGTACAGAAAGAACACACACACCCAGATGGGGATATACAACTAGTAAACAATAGAAGGCTCGACACTCCAAAGAAAAGAGGGCAAATCTCACAAAAGAAACCAGACAAGTGTATAAATCAAACTCCAAAGGAAAAGAAGCAAATCTAACTAAGCTCCTCACTGCGATAACAAAACCTAGACCTTCCCCGCCAATCTGCATAATCAACAAAACTTGCAGGGAATATATGTTAGAAACCTCGCAAAACACTCACTCATTAAGACTGTATCACTTAGCACTCCAAAAAGGAGGAAGAAGCTAAACTCACAATCATCTAAGCAAGTTGCCAAGCTGCAGCACACAAGAAGCAATTAATAATTGACATTAGTTGAAAAAATATCCATCCCAATGTTCCACTCACCCAGGATCTCCATATTAGTTTGGGAAATAGACACTCTCCTAAGGGTGGAAAGCCTCTCTCGCACCATCACAGAGATATCCATAAGGACACCCTCCCAGCCCTTCTTAGTACCCTGGAATTTTTTAATATTCCGTTCCCTCCAAATATAGTAAACCGAAACAGACCCAGTCATTGCTCGTCCTACCCAACAGGGGTATGAATCGAGCAAAGCCGGAGGCATCAATAATGGCCCAGCTACGAGCAGCGAGGGCGTCATACCACTCTAATACCTCTCCAAAGGCAGAACCTTTGAAACCTCTAACATAGCGGCCAGCCTGAAAAGAAGAAAACAAGCTAAAGATATAAAAAATTATATAGATCAAAACAAGCAAAGTGAAGAAAATTTCTGAAAGCAAACCCTAGGTTCGTGTGTATGTGACGTCCCTCCGGTTCTTTTAAACCCTGATAAATCAGGCAAATCCTCCAACTCTAGGTTCGTGTGTAAGTGGAGATCCTTCGGTTCTTTCAAAAGCTCTAGAAAAAGACTAGGCACCCAAACCCTAGTTTCGTGTGTAAGTGACGATCCTTCGGTTCTTTTAAAAGTCCTAGAAAAAGACTAGGCACCCAAACCCTAGGTTCGTGTGCATGTGACGACCCTTCGGTTCTTTCAAGCCCTGATAAATCAGGCAAATTCTCGTACCCTAGGTTCGTGTATAAGTGACGATCTTTCGGTTCTTTCAAAAATCCTAGGAAAAGATTAGACACCCAAATTCTAGGTTTGTGTGTATGTGACGACCCTTCGGTTCTTTCAAAAATTCTAGAAAAAGACTATGCACCATAACTTTAGGTTCGTATGTATGTGACGACCATTCGGTTCTCTCAAACCCTGATAAATCAGGCAAATTCCCTAACCCTATGTTCATGTGCATGTGGCGACCCTTCGGTTCTCTTTCAAAAGTCCTAGAAAAATACTAGGCACCATAACCATAGGTTCATGTGTACGTGACGACCCTCCAGTTCTTTCAAACCCTAGAAAAAGACTAGGAACCCTGAGCCCTAGTACACTAGGCAGATCTCTACCTTGTGTGTTAAAATAAAATAAAAATAAAATAAAAAAATAAATAAAATTAAATAAAAAACAAAAAACAAAAAAACAAAACAAAAAACAAAAAAAAGGTGGAGGCAAAGAAAATCTCCACTTTAATGTTGGTATTTTGCTCATTTTGTCCCAATTTTATTTCTAGAATTTTCATAAATTTTTTTCTCATTTTCTAGGATTTTTTTAAAATTTCTAGAATTATTTAAAAAAAACAAATTTTGTTGTTCAATTTCTATAATTTTTCTCAATTTTTTAGGATTTTTTAAAATTTTTTTAGGGGTTTCTAAGTTTTTTCTAGAATTCTTCTAAAAATTTGCCGAATGTTTTTACAATTTTCCTTGATTTTCTAAATTTTTTTCAAAATTATTCAAATTTTTTTAAAAAAAAGAGTTTTCTAAAGTTTTTTTTTTAATTTTCTAGAAGTTTTCTAGAATTTCCCTAAGATTTAAAAAAAAAGATTTCTAGAATTTTTCAAAAATTTTCTCGAATTTTCCTAAGGTTTTTTAAAGTTTTTTTAAAGTTCTTCCTCAAAATTTTCTATGAGTTTTCAAAAAAAATTTCCTAGGATTTTCTAAAATTCTATTCCCTAAATTTTTCTATGACTTTTGAAAAATTGTCTAAGTTGTTTTGACAAAATTGCTTTTTGATAAAAATTACTCCTTTAGTTGTTACATCCCAAAAATAAAAAAACAAATATCTTTCCCCTTAACTTTTATGCTAATTGCCTCTTTTATTGTTTGTTCAAAATCTTAGTATCCCTTGTGTTTTAATCTCCATTACATATGTACCTAAGCTAAGCTCAAATCCCGAATATCGCACATTATTCATCATTCATCATCATATCAAAACACATTATCATATCATTTGAGGGATCCTAGACATGTGTCTACGTTTCACATATCATGAAAACATGCTCTGAATTTGAGATAATAGGAATAGATAACCTACCGAGGGTCGCTGACGAGAGATGTGATGGTCAAGCTCCCGGAGAAGAATGTCAGTGGCAACCGCGTCAGCTGGAGGCTCGTAACGTCTCATCCCGCGGTATACTATGCGATGAGGGATCGGATCGTAAGAATATGGGTCAAAAGGTGCTGAATCACCCTCTCCAGCGTCCGAATCCAGAAAGTCGGCTACCGCAGCCTCAGCAGCAGCGTCTGCAGCAGCCCGTGCCTCCTCATCGGTTGCCTGGCAAAAGGCACGCTCTGCCTCAAGAAGGAAAGCATCCATCGCAGCACTCAGCTGCGTAGCAGTGACCCCACCGGCAGGCTAACTAGTGGTCGTATCCCTGAGAGTCCCCATAGAGAAACTCTCAGCAGCAGCAGGGCCCCGTCGTTCCCCAAGGTCGTCATCCCCACAACCTTGGCCCGCCATGAACAGAAAAGGAATCACTAATAGAAGGGTGAAGATCGTGTGACAATAGAAAGTCCTCACAAAAGAAAAGGGAAGGCACAAAAGCAAGGAGAAGAGTAGGGAGAGTTGAGAGCGTAGAGAGCTAGAGAGAGAGAGTGAAGATGTGAAGAATGAGCCTGGTCCACGTGCCTCAAGGACCATATGTGCGCTTAGAGTTGGCGGTCGCCAACTTGAATTGTAGCGACTGCTAGGTTTCTCAAGAGACTCATGGCGACCGCCATATTAGAAAGGTTTTTACCCGGTGGCTGCCGTATCAGAAGGATTTCGTCTTGGCGACCGCCAGGTTTTCAAAAGTCACATCAAGTCAGTTTTACATAATGGCGTTCTGGATTTTCTCGAGGGGCCGTTTGGGCATTTGTTTTATTTTATGTATGATTATTGTATTTTCTTTTAATTATAGGTGCTTTTCATTGTTGTAAGCACTTTGTTAATAAAAATAATTTTTAAAAATACATTTTCTTTATCACAAGTTATTTATTTTGTGCATATTAACTCCGTATATGTTATTTTATGTGCATTTTGGAAAATATTTTGTTAAGAAAATAATAATTTTCAAACTTTATTTTTAGAATGATCTCCTTAATTTTTCATTCTGATAAATTTAATTTTAAGCCGTAACTAAGTTTTTAATTATTTTTATCTCACGTCTTATCCCAAATTTTCAAGTCTTAATTCAATCTATTAATTCGCAATTTTTCATTCCAATAAATTTAATTTTAAGCCGTAACTAGGGTTTTAATTATTTGTATCTCACGTCTTATCCCGAATTTTCAGGTCTTAACTCGACCTATTAATTCGCGATTTTTCATTCCGATAAATTTAATTTTAAGCCGTAACTAGGCTTTTAATTATTTTTATCTCACGTCTTATCTCGAATTTTCAGATCTTAATTCGACCTATTAATTCGCAATTTTCTATTCTGATAAATTTAATTTTAAGCCGTAACTAGGTTTTTAATTATATTTATCTTACGTCTTATCCCGAATTTTTAAGTCTTAACTCGACTTATTAATTCGTGATTTCCTCCCGATAAAATTTATTCTAAGTCATAAAATTTGACTTTTAGTTATTTTTATCCCGCTTCTATCCCGAAATTGTAAGGTCTTAACTCGACCGATCAATTCGTGATTGTTTTTCCGTTTAAGATAATTTCTTGAATCTTAACTCGGTCCTTTTAATTATTTTACCTCCAACCGAGTTATTAGATCTTAACTCGAGCTTTGACTTGTTCGCGCTCCCTTTATATCTTAACTCGATCTTTAAGATTTGTTCGATCATACCAGCATTTGCATCATGTTAGCATCTGCATCATGTTCTATTTTTCTCTTTATTTCTTTTTCTTTCAATATTAGTGTATTTTTTTTTCTAAGCATTTTTTTTCTTTTCTTTTAATAGTAGTGTTTATTTTTTTTATAAAATTATATTTTCTTTTTCATTTTCTATAATTACATTTTCTTTTCATAGCACCTATTTTATTTTTCTCTTCTTAAATCCAAAAATCACAAAAAGACTTTCAAGCTAATTTTCACTTTCAATAAAATTAAAACTCTTTTATTCATTTCATTTCTTTCATTTTCTTTCATTTTTTTTCTTTTCTTTTATTAAGAAGCATTTTCTAAACCTTCTTATTTTGGCTTAATTAATCTTTTGCAAGCTTTTCTTTTTACAACTTTCCCTTTCAAATTAAAATTTTAAATATTTGCTTGTTAATACAAAATATTTGTTATTAAATTTTATTATTTTTGTTAGTTTTTTTTTAACATATGACTTTTTACATGCTTCTTACAATTTTTAGGTAATAATGTGCATATTGTACATAATGTGTAATTTATTTTTGTGCAATCCATATTTAGATAATTTTAGCAACTTAGCATGTTTGCTCTTTTAACCAAATCATGTTAGTTTAGGTTGTTTAAATAATATTGCATATGTGTATGTTTTATGAATCATTTAGACAGAAATTGCATGCCATAGGATTTAGGATTTTATTTTCTTATTTGTTTTGATTTGGAGTGTTATGTACATATTTTATGTATTTTTTATACTTGATTTTGAATGTTCTCTCTTCACCCACATCCTCTTTATTTGTATGCATTTGAGAAATCATATTAAAGAACCAATGATGATTAGTAGAGGCCAACCTGGTTAGACGAACGGGGTGTCTAACACCTTTTCCAATTCGTACCTTAGCCCCCGAACCCTTTTATCTGGTTAACGTTTTCAAGATCAGTAGCTATTTTTATTTTTCTTAATTTTTCTCAAAAACTAAGTGGCGACTCTATTTTCAACAAAAAAGAAGTTTTCAAAATTTATCTTTCAAGGTGTTAAAATATTTTCTAAACATCTTTGAAATTTTTTATTTTTGACCATTTTCCAAAAATCACTAAATCCCAACGCCACAATATCATCCTAACAGATATCATGCCACAGTTAAGAAAAAGCTGTAAATAAACCATAAGCTGCACTTGGGTCACACAGCTGAGGAGAAAAGATGTAAATGAAATTCTATGTACCGACTATGCCATATAGACAAAGGTAACAATTATAGACTCATGTCCATTACCCTAGTCCTGAATCACTTAAGGCATGTTAGGTAATGACAAGTTCTATACTGAGTTACAACAACAACGCCTTTTATGGAGGCAACCGACTTCTTTACTGATTTTCATGACCGATGGAAAAGCACCCAAACCACGCATTTGTTTCTTTACGATTTGCCGCGACCGATGGATGAAACACAACCAAATCACACACTTGCTACTTTACGGATTGCCACGACCGATGGACGAAGCAAAACCAAACCACGTTTATAGGAATTAACCCGAGAGACCGTAGCGAACCCACTCTGCGCACATTTTTGGACTTTCACCAAGGAGCAATAGAAGCCCAACTCAAAACCACAAACTGTCACGGTACATCTATAGAAACATTTCAAAACCCACCGTAGCTCAACTACGAAACCCACAAAACAGTTTATACAACACATATATAAAAGAGATCCAATCCATCAAAATGGAGATCTAAAATCATTTCCAACAAAACGTTTATAAGGTGAGACTCAACCCTACGAGTTAGCTCCAAACCTCCAAAAAGACATTTTTTACAAGATTTCACAAATCACCGTTTTCAAACATCCTTTTGAAAACTACGAATACCATATACCCGAAACATGTATACAACCGAGAAAAATGCGTAAAAATTTACTTTTACCCAAAAACCACCGTTACACATGAAAATCACATTTGATGTATTTTTTACCCGGTAAAAACACGTATAATCACATATATCACCGTTATACAGTAGTAGGGTCTAGAATCCTACCTCGGAGAGTCAAGAACTCTACGTCTCAAAACTGAACAGCGTCAGAACGAGAATCTGACCGGATGGATGCGAAGCCCTCGGTCCCGATAGCAAGGATCCACAAATGAATCAACAACAAACCAAGCCCCTGGCCCTCAAAGCTAGAGAGACTGAGGAGAAAAGGAAAACTTAGGTCTGAAGTTAAGTTTTTTCTCAAAAGCACTGCCACTGGAGCCTTTATAGAAAATGGAAAAACACATTGTTCAGTCGATCGAACCTTTGAGTTCAGTCGACCGAACTCAAAAAAATGGGTTTAGTCAACCGAACCCACCCCTTCAGTCGACCAAACTCAAGACCAGAAGCATACTGAAATCTGTTGTGATTTTTCAGCCCAAGAACCAACCCAACCAACCTAAACAAGGTCCAAACAAGCTTCTACCAAACCCCGAAAAGCGTATAACACACTTACACATGCTGTTTTACGACTGTAAAGCATAAACCATGCATCGATGCTATTCATATACTGAAAAAAACACATCAAATATATAAACAACCTAAAAGATCAGGGTTAGGGTCTCACATTATATTAGGTTTTCCCCCCTTAACAATTACATGGATGTCCCTACGAAGAAGTTTATAAGAAAGCATTCTCATTCTTCCCAGTTGATAGCTATACAGTAAAGCCAAAACCCCTAAGTGAGAACATCCATAAATATGGCCAGACCTCCCACGAATTCTTTTTTATTCATCTCGTATGATATTAATCCCAGCTCACCTCCAGTTAAGCCAAGCCCATCAAAACTAGGAAGCTCAAAAATAATTTATTAAATTTTATCAACTATTAATTGTTAAATGTGATTATAAAATTTATCAACATCTCATTTATTATTTTTTTAATTTGTCCGTGTTAGTTGTTCTCCACTACATACAATAAATATATTATATTAAATCACTTCAAATTACCATTTAAATTTAAAAATTTAAAAATGGGATATATTATTCATGGGGATATTATATTCTTCCCACATGGGATAGATTGCTCCTTGAAGGAATCCTCCTCCACGTGAACTTGAAATTCAAAAAGAGTGTGAAATATTATGTACATTAGAATTAAATATGTTAGTTGTTCTTAGTTTATTTTGTTATTATTTTATTTATTAAATATCTATTCAATGGGGAATCAACCATGTTAAACCCTTCGGGGGATGAAACTCTGCGAGGCATAAATAAAGATATTTTTATTTTATTTTGTTATTATTTTATTTATTAAATATCTATTTAAGAAGGGAATCAACCCTATTAAACCCTCCGGGAGTTGAAACTCTGCGATGCATAAATAAAGATGTTAATTTTTTTTTAATTATTTAATTTATTAAATATCTATTTACGTTAAAAAATGAACCCTATTAAAAATAAAACAGTTTAGTGGACAATTACTATTCACTTGTTAAAAATCAAGTGAAACAAATTTTCTTCATATTCCCATGTAGGAAATGATGGGACCTCCACGTAGTGTAACATGTGAAATTTGGAATTGTGAATTTCGATATGGGAGTAATAATTAAGTTTTTTAAGTTTTTATTATTATTTATTTAATTTATTAAATATCTACAAAAGGGGGACCTAACCATGTTAAACCCTTCGGGGATAAAACTCTGCGAGGCATAAATAAATAGGTTTATTTTTTTATTTTTTTATTAATTATTTAATTTATTATTAAATATCTATTCAGGGAGAAAAATAACCATGTTAAACCCTCCGGGGATGAAACTCTGCGAGGCATAAATAAAGATGTTAATTTTTTTCTTTTTTATTAATTATATAATTTATTATTAAATATCAATTGAGGAGAGAAAACAACCATGTTAATCCCCCGGGCTTGTACGACTCGCTTACTTTATGACGTCACCCATGTGATTTTGTATGAGAGATTTCCACTGTAAATATATATTTAATAATAAATTAAATAATTAAGAAGATTCTCCCCTCATTGATATTTAATATATCATTAAATATCAATGAAATTTCCTTCATTTGCTATGTAGTCTACCATGTGAGCATCAGAACGTGGTACTTGTATGTTTGGATGGAAAAACTTATTCACCACAAGTGGGTCTTTGATGTTGCAGTGTGTGGGAGTTGTGATGTTGAATAGTTTCTCCGTTTGCAGAAGAATGTGGAGGTGTGGCTCATTGTCCTGGTGAATTTCTGTAGCAACCCTTATATAGGTAGGGTTGTACGGTAAAAAGAAGGACTAGATATGGTCTAGTACAAATTGTGTAATTAAATTGCACTGAGTATATATTAGGAAGAGAGATTTCTCTTGAACTCTGAAAGAAATGGGAAGTCTGGCCATATTTATGGATGTTCTCACTTAGGAATTTTGGCTTTACTGTATGGTTATCAACTGAGAAGAATGAGAATGAGAATATTTTCTTATAAACTTCCCGGTAGGGGTATCCCTATAATTGTTGAGGGCGAAAACCTAATAGAATATTACAGATTTTCTCCCTACGCACCGTTAGGCGCGCCACGTGTCCCGACAACCCACGTGGGTGACGTCATAAAGTAGGTGAGCCGTACAAGTTACAGATAATGTTTTCGGATAATATATCCCACTGGTATGTAGTGGAGTACAGCTGTCACCGACAATGTTTAAAATGATTGCAAAATGAATCCTGTTAAACCCTCCGGAGGATGAAACTCTGCGAGACATAAATGAAAATATTAATTAATTTTTTATTTTTTTATTAATTATTTAATTTATTATTAAATATCAATTGAGAGGGGGGAACAACCCTGTTAAACCCTCCGGGGGATGAAACTCTGCGAGGCATAAATGAAGATGCTAATTTTTTTTATTATTACTTATTTAATTTATTATTAAATATCAATTAAGAGTTAAGTTCTAATGTAATATTTGACTTTATCAATGAATACTTCTATCGAACTTTATTAAATGCACACTGTGAATTGTCAAACGTGCAAATGAAATTTATAAACATCTCAATTGCTTACAATATTTTCTTCCTCATCTCTAATTACCTCTCTACTCTCATCACTATTTTTAACACTCATTATTACATTTCTTAATACATTAGAAAGTTCTTGAGGGTACATAATAACAGAATCCCTTCTCTCCACTTCATCTTTTCTAATTCCAACTTTCGAAACAGACAGTCCGGGATCTAACTCTGCTATGCCAACTCCTCCTCTGCATATATCAATCTCCAACACGCTGGGACGAGCTCTACGTTCATCAATGACTGATCCAGATTCTCCAAAATCCCAAATCAACATATTGGACCTCCTTTTCAGTAAACACAGAGACATAGACCGGGTGAGGATTGGAACAGCACTACAAGGGGCATATTGCCAAACATCAACATGTTCTCTATTGTATTTTTTTTCCATCACATTGATTGACGGCGGTCTCATTACAGAATCTTCCGGCATCTCACTAGTAGAATACTTCAGATACCCCTTCATTTTACAATATTTAACACCCCTTTTGATATTAAATTCTTCTAGGCAGTACTTGACCACCCATGAGGCTTGTTTATCATTAATAGAACAATATTCATTTCCATAATAAATTAACTCATACCGATAATTTATAGGGAATACAAAATAAGCCTGTAGATTGTCATTTTCATCTAATCTCCGATCATACACATTTATCCTGACCAATCCATTGGCATTGGGAGCACATAAAGGTGAATACTTTATTAATATTTTATCCACCTTAATACTCTTGTGACTGTATTTCAATCTCAATTGATAAAACAAATTAGGCAATGCAAGTTCTATTGAAGTGAAATCACTGGCTGATATACATTTCATAACTCTTGTTTTTATATCGTCCACCTCCATTAACCTGAACATTAAAATACAACAAAAGAAGCATTAATTTACCCATTTAGATAAATAAACTAAACAGATTTAAAATACACTTGACATCTTAAGGTGTATTTACACTCTTTTACACCAAGAGTAGCATCCACTAAGTACATTGCCCCCTTCTGAATACTTTCCACGTTTCCTAACAACGTATCTTTATAATCTGTCCACACATCAACAGGACAGAAGCGATCCACAACTTCTATTCCATGCCGAATATATTCATCCTTCTTTCCACCGACAAGCTTATACCTTAGTTTCTTTAGCATCTGAAATTTATCGGACTGATCAGAGTCCATTATCTTGGTCTCTAGATTACCCTCATCAACACCAATAAATATTTTATCCGGTGTCATAACAGCATCTGATGGAGCATTGTCACTTCCGATGAACAATAATACATGTTGTACAGCATCAGTCTTCTTTGCCTCAGACCCCATATATACATTCCCAATAATTTTTATCCCCTTCACAACAATTTTATCTGATTGACGATCTGACCTCTTATTTTTCAAATCAATTCCATTAAGCAACCTCGACACACATTTATTATTAAATAATATGTCCTTCATCTGTTCATCATATATTTGTAGTTTCTTGGCATTTCTCTTAGTCCTTTTAATATATTTGGAAATATTCTGTACATAATATCTATGTCTAGGATAAAGACGATAGGGAGCACGTGCACGGTAATTACGTAGAAATCCACTGCATCCTAGATTTCTCATTCTTCGATAAGCAAAGGGGGTACGATGGGGACTGCTTGCTGCTCCATCCATTTTTAATGAAAGACTCCAAAGAGGATATTCTAACAGATCTGAAAATCCTCTTACCTCTACTAATTTTTCTGTTCAGATACCTTAGCTTTGATATTAACTCCATCTCTTCCTCGCACGCTGGTACAAACTTGGTCGGAACTAACCGTCGGCTCTCTTCCCATGGTCCTACTTGCCACGTCAAGTAACGATCTACACACATTTGAATGAACTGACCGCAATTTACTGGATAATCTTCTAAGCAGTATAACATTGTATGTCAATATAATCAACAACAGTAAAAGAGAAAAGAGAAGAGCAAAGGCAATATACCACAAAACAAAGTCACCAAGATAGCTATCCCACTTCACGAGCATATTCTCCTCTTCAAAATGTCTTTGCCAAAATAAGGTTTTATACCAACGGAAATAGCGTACTCAGGAAGCTTCCCATTTGAATTTTAAATTTTAAAATGGGCGAAACTTTTCCTGCTTAAAACTGTAGTGTACTTTTTACTATTTGCTTTTAAATCTTGTCGGTGCCAGCTGTCCTCTACTATATACAGTGGGATATAATATTACAAGTTTTGCTAAGAAAATTGAGAAGACGTTATGCCAGCTATACTCCACTATATACAGTGGGATATAATATTCCATAATATAATCATTACCTTGAGGGTCCCACTTACTTTCTGACGTCACCCACGTGGGTTATCGGGACCCGTGGCGCGCTTAACGGCGTGCAGGGATTAGTTCTCACATAACAATGGATCCTCGATTTGAAGAGATCTTCACTCATCTGCCTATTGACCTCCGTTGTGAGGTAAAGAGAAATTATTTCCAACATTATGTGGAGTCTTCTCACGAATACTTCTTTTTTTGGAAGGAGAAAATGCTAGAAAAAATTGTTCGAGGTGATGTACGTGGAATGAACACGTGAGCACTGAAGTGAGATGCCCACCGTCTTGGATTCTTCTTTCATCGGCTGTTGGACAGAGGAGACTGTGAGCGCGTGGTGTTAAAAGGGGAGCTGCCCCATAGGGTAATAGAGGACCTTGCCTTCGCTGCAGATAATAACCCACGTGAAGATAGAATGTACTATGCAGACTCGGTAAAGGATTGCATGGTGGTCGCACGAGATTCTATGCGTCGAAAAGTCTTCTCAGCCTATGACATAGTTATTCTCCCAAAAGAATGTATTATGCAGTTAACCACGTAGACCATCTCCGTGAATGATGTTGTGATTGGTCGTAATGGGATATTTGGGGTCATACAGAAAGAACCCAATGTATCAATGATTAAATAAATGGATTGAATTTAGTTTCAGTTTCATCTTACTATGTTATTTTATATCACCGTCGTATGATAACGTTATCCCTTTATCAATTGAAGTATTGTATCCTTATCTCCCAACGCCAATGGCTTGGCTAGAGTAAATGTCAATATTTATTCTGCATATCTTTATATATTTAATAAATTAAACATATAGAGAAAAAAATATTAATTAATATTTTCATTTATGACTCGCAGAGTTTCATCCCTCAGGGGATTTAATATGGTTGATCCCCTTCATGAATAGATATTTAATAATAAATTAAATATATAGAGAAAAAAGAAAAAAAATTATATCTTCATTTATGCCTTGCAGAGTTTTATCCCCCGGAGGGTTTTAACAAGTTATTTCCCTCTCTCAATTGATATTTAATAATAAATTAAATAATTAATAAAAAAATTAACATATTTATTTATGTCTCGCAGAGTTTTATCCCCCGGAGGGCTTAACAGGATTGCTTTCCTCACTGAATAAATATTTAATAATAAATTAAATAATTAATAAAAAAATAAAAAATTAATATATTTATTTATGCATCGCAGAGTTTCATCTCCGGAGGGTTTAACATGGTTAGTTCCCCCCCTTTGTAGACATTTAAATCTCAACTCTCAAAACATAATTTGTTTTTTATACAATTTGAAAACATGAAATGTTTTATTATATAGATAACTCAATAAAATGAGATTTGTGGCGAGAGCTTCTTTTTTTTATTATTATTATTAAAGTGTTTTATAGGTAAAAAGTATAAAAACTAAGAAGATTTTGTGCGTTAAGTTAATAATTTAGTAGATCATGACTTCATTTGGAAATTTGATCTTGGGTTAAAATGGATTTTTTATTTAAAATTACTTTAACTTAAATAAGCAAAAAGTTTATTTGGTAAATTTTAGAAAGACTTACAGCCGGTTTGATTTGAGTAATTTGGGAAGAAAAAAAAAGAAATTCATGTCTTTTCTCCTCAATAATTTGTTTGGATTAGAAATATTTTATGATTCGTCATTTTTAGACCTCCTAAGAGGATTAATCCCACCAGATTAATTTTATTAGTTTTAGCTTCATCTTACAAAAGAAAAAATATTTATGACTAATTTGTCCCTAATTAAAAGATATGACTATTTTTTTATTCCCTACATATAGACATAAATTTTTGGTTATTCAGTTGATTATCATAATTATAAATTGATTAAGTTTGGTAAGTAATCTCGAAAGATTTGATTTGCGGTATAAGTTACGACATGTATCCATTCAACATGAAATTTTTATAATCTTGGCATAAAGTGATATCCCATCAATTAAGGGATTGTTATTCTACATTTTTAATATTTGTATATTTTCCATCACATTATTTTCACCGATCACAAGAACATTACTATATTTTGTGATTAAAAGAAGTAAAATAACTCTTTTTAAATGATTTACGATTCATGTATTTAATCCAGTTGACAGTCAGTTTTCAAAAATCTTGCTGCATAGTAACAAATGATAAATGTATTAGTAGTTGCTCTAGTCCTGCTTAGGATATTAGTAGTTGCTCTAGTCCTGCTTAGGCCAAGTCTTGGATTCTTATTTTTTTTTTTTTATTCTTTTTTTCATATTTTAGTTAAGACTTGACGAGAAAGACCAAAAAAGTAAAAAAAAAATTGATCAAAATTTAAAAAAAAATTAGAAAAATAAAAATAAATAATAGAGGTATTTGACAAAGGTAGTGCTAATAGGTTTTGGTAACTACTCTAAGGTTATATTTTGGTGACTTATTTTAAGAAAAATTTCATTTAGTAAACTGTTTTCTAATGAGATCCTATTTTAAATATTTACTACTTTTTTAGACTTTTATACCATTAAAATGTTATTATAAAAATTGAATACATTTATAACTTGTGCGCATTTAAGGATGCATTTTTGTTATCTTATAATGATTTAAATATGGATACTTTTATATTTTTTTACAATTCATATGGTATAATATCTTATACACAGTGATGAATCTATTTACATTTTCAATTTATGGTAATCATATTCCTAATTAAATAATTTGATATTGTGAACCAAACTCAATCGAAATCATATGCATTACACAAAAAAGTATATTAACATATTAGTATATCAGCATATTATCATAATAGTATATTACATATCCCTCACTATCTCGTATGCAAATGCAGTATTCTATTTTTCTGTAAATAAATTTTTATTCAGAATAACAAAGTTAGTTGCAGAAAATGAGAATTTATTTACATAAAATGAGAATACTGCATTTACATACGAGATAGTGAGTAATATGTAATATAATAATATGATAATATGTTAATATGCTAATTTGTGTAATGCATATGATTTTGGTTTAGGCTAGTTCATAATATCAAACAATTTATTTAGGTATATGATTATTATAAATTAAAAATGCAAATAGATTCTTGACTGTGCATAAGATATCATGCCATATGAACTATAAGGGATTATATAAGTATCTATATCTAAATCATTATAATTGAATAAAAACGTATCTTTAAACATGCACCAGCAATAAATGTATTTAATTTTTATAATTTGATGGACATTTCTGGTACATGGTATGATAATGAAATTTAATAGAATACTTGTTTAGACTTTGGTTATTATCTCTAAGTAAGGATAAAAAATGAGATACAGGTTAAATCATCTTGTAGCTTTTAGCTACAAGCTACAATCTATTCAAAGCACCCAAAACCTATACTACAAGTTATAATTATTTTTTCTTTTATTTCAGTTATAATTTACAATATTTACCAAACATACAATTTCTGTTATAAACTATAATTTATAAGTTATTAGTTTTAACAATATAAAACTTAAGCTTATTGGGGTATTTGATTTATTTTTATCTTTTCTAAACTTTTTATATTTTAGTCAAAAAAAATTTATTTTTTCAATTTATCTCAAGAATGGATATCAGAGGGTACAATAATTTAACTAAACAAAAAATAGACAACATAAAATAAAAGCCAGATTTACAACAATATACAATCATTCAAGGTATACAATATCTTTTAGCAACAATCACCACTGTGTCAAGTAAAAGTGAGATCTATAACAATAAGTAATCACGATTTTTACCAGTCAAGGTACTCAAATTATTTTATCAAATTATTCTATTAAATAATATGACACAATTACCAATATTAAATATAAATAGAGTTTTGATGTGTGAACCATTACATTAATATTCATAATTGTGTCACACTATTTAATAAACCAATTTAAGCTCTTATTTTTGTCAACTAAGCTTTTGGCTTTTTTAGCCAAAACACTAAAAAATCAACGAGATTTGCTTGGCAAAAAAAAAAGAAAAAAGTTAAAAAATTAAATTAAAAAATTAATTTTTAAAATACTATATTTAAGGACCCACGTTATTATAATTAACTATATAGAAGGATAAAACTATTTTGTTTAAACAAAAGATTAAAAAAAAGGGTTAACTTTCTATCAATTAATTATTGATTGTGAAAAAAAGTATTGACAACTGGTGTCTCAGGTCTTTTTTTTAGCCACAAAATGATACGAGACCTTACATTTTGTAATGGATTCCACATCATTATGTAGTTAAGAAGGGCAAGGGACACCAGCTATCTATGCTCCTACCTGCAACTAATATTTTTTGAATAATTTAATTGAGGGTCTTAATTTGGTAATTTATTTGGGAATAGATCATATACTATAAATTATTATTCCACGAGATCTTTTTAATAATTTTTGAAACATTTATACCCTTAAAATGTTTTTCATGAAATTTAATATCATTTAATACTCGACTGATTTTATTTTCAACGTTATAGCACACGTTAAGGAATATTTATAAAAAATTTATAATCCCATTTAATTCTAATTCCAATATATCTCAGTATTTTATATTTGTTTCTGTATGTTATGGTAATATAATATATCCTAAAAATATAATATTTTATATGACAAGTTGAATGTCGACTTTATTGTAACAAAGCATCCTAAATAGATGAAATCATATTGTATTACATTCTCAGTCAAAATTATTTTCATTACACAGATTTTGAAAATATATTGTATTACACCGTTCCATTACACAGATGAAAAAATTCCATTGCAGTTAGCGTATGAGAATATGAAAAAATATAAATATATATTCATTTCGTGTGTTACATTTTGTTTTATTATGTTAACATATTCTCACTTGTTTGCATTATAAATTCTATATTTTGCACTTTAGATGATTAGTGAAGAGTTAAATTGCAATAATGCAGAAAAGAAAAAATTTTTAAGTAGAAAATAGAATTTATTTTATCGCAGTTAGAATATGAGAATATGAGAAAATATGAATATATACTCATTTTGTGTATCACAACGTATTTTATTATGTTAACATATTCTTACTTTTAAGCAAGTTATCTTATCATGTTCTTATATTCTTACACGTAATCGACATATTCACATAACATCAAAAGTTACATTTTATCAAACAGAATAACCTCATTTTATCAACCAAGCATTCCGTATGCAAAGAATCAATATTCTCATTTTCGGTAAAAAAAAAATTCTATTTTTGACTAAATTTTTTTTTTTGCATAGCTGCAGTTTAATTCTCCACCAATCATCTAAAATGTAAAACATAGAGTTTATAATGCAAATAAGTTCACGAAACGATTATTTCATGAAGTGCTATTTTCTATAATATATTGACCTTCATATAAGCAATATTTGATATTTTTTAAAAGTGATTTCGTTCCAGAACTTGTAACCCCAAAATTCGTGTAATGAACGGTGTAATACAATACGTTTCTTAAATTTGTGTAATGGAAATAGTTTTAGTTGAGAATGTAATACAATACGATCTCATCTATTTAGAATTTTTTATTACCATAAAATCGACATTTAACCTGCCATATAAAGTATTCCATTTTCAAGCTATATTATATTACATAATATGCTAAAACAAACATAGAATCATGAGATATCCTGAAATTAGAACTATGGGATGATAAAATTTTCATAAATATTCCTTTACATGTGCTATTAAGGGTGTTCAAAAAATCAAAAAAATTGAAGAAACGGTCCGATCCGAACCAATCCGTGCAGATTGGTTCAGTTTTGTTTTGAATTGATTTGGTTCCGGTTCTAAAAATATGTAAACCGTAGGTTACGAATCGATTTACGAATTTTAGTCCACGGTTCCGGTTCTAAACCAAACCGGACCGGACCGTAATATTTAATTTAATATATATTTATATATATAATATATTATATTTATATAATATAAATAATTAAATATCACTTAAGTAACAGTAATGGTATTCAATTTCAGCTGTGCTATTTTTTTTTTGTACTGAAATAAGCTATTTTTTATGCTGAAAACATGAGCTACTGAAAACGTGAATTGGTGAAATGAGCTATTTTTTATACTGTTATTATTAGTTGCTGTTTTTTTTGCTGAACATGAACTATTTTAGTGTTTTTTATGCAGAGAACATGAGTTGCTGAAAATCTTATGCAGTTAACATTAGCTACTATTTTTTGCTAAATATTAGCTACTGAACTTATACAACTATTTTTATTTTGCTATTGTATATTAGTGAAACTGTGATTTTGAACCAGGACCAAACCGTTAATAATATGTTTGGTTTGAATTGGTTCCACAAATTACACAATTTAGTTTGGTTCTAAAATTACTGGAACCGTAGGGATCGATTTGATTCCTGATTTTGTTTAAAATTGGTTTAAACCGGACCATGTACGTCCCTATGTGTTATAACGTTGAAAATAAATAGTCGAGCATTAAATGATATTAAATTTCACAGAGAATATTTTGAAGGTATAAAAGTCTCAAAAATTATTAAAAAGATCTCGTGGGATAACAATTAATAACATGAGATCTATCCTCAAATAAGTTACCAAACTACAACCTTAGGCTAATTAACCTATATTTTTTCCCTTCAAACATTTTCGGCTCTTCCGACTTGCTTAGATTATTTTGTTTTTCTCTCATCCTTTACCAATTTTGATGCAAAATTTCCAAATTAAAATAAAGCAACATTTGGTAAGCAAACTAGCAAAGTTAACAAAATTCGGTAACATTTGCCCCCCTTCTTACCCATTGTTTCGTAGTCATAAAATATCTCAGAATTGCAAAACTTAATTATTACTGAACTCAAAATTTTATAATTTTGTGTAGTTCTTGTCTTGTCGGCATGAAAATATCTTAGAACTGTAAAGCTTAATTCGAGACCAAGAGGAAAGGCAGGAACGATATTTATATTGGGAGAATATCCAACGCCAAAATAAAATACATATTCGGGGATCCAGAAAATATATCTTTATTAAACTTTCAACAATTTACAATAATCTGAAATTACAGAAATTAAAATAACAGGAATAACATAAATGGAA
>JAOTRH010000020.1:357796-389655 GCA_034768845.1 Heliamphora exappendiculata | reverse complement strand
TTTTTTTCAAATTATTTCAATTAAATGAGTTTTAAAAATATAATAATTTATTTTCTTAATAAAAATAAAAATAAAAAGTCCAAAAAAATTTATTCCAAATAGAACATTTCACTATACTCGTTTGAGCTAATGTTAAAATATTTCACTATAGAAATTAAATTTTTTTTTATCAAAATTAAAAATTTAAAAATAAAAACAAATTAATAAATTAAAATTTATGTTTTTATTTTACTTATTTTTGTATATAGTAACTTTTTATTTTTTAATTATAAATTTTTAAATAAAATTTTATAATTAAAAAAATAAAAAAATAAAAAAATAGTAAAAACACTGTTGAAACAATATTTTCCGTTAACGAAAAGTTAATTTGGACATAAGTATTATAATTTTAAAAAAGTAAAGGGCTGTAGTAATATTTTAAAGAATAGAATGAGTGACAGTGATATAACATTTAAATATATGGGATGTATGTGTAATTTACCCTTCATTAAATTATGTTGGGTGTGTGTCTTGTATTATGTAGAATTATATAATTTAAATTGTATAATCATATGGTAATTAAAATTTTATGATTTTATAATTACATGATGGATGGAGTTTTAGGGTTTACCTACAAATTTAAACCATATAATTTTAGTAAGTTTGTAGAAAATTAAATCAAAAGAATAGGGATGCAGGTGCTGCGATTTTAATAATTCAATTTCAAGTACAAAATGTCGGGAAGTAGTAGTTTTTAGTGAATCGGAGGCCAAACCACAAGAATTGGTATATTCTAAAGTACAAACTAATGAAAAAAAAAAAAAGATATTTAATTAGAAAACTTGATTAGATTTGAGAATTTTGATAGAATAAAAATAAATTTGATATGATCATAAATAAAAAGGTACTAGGCATCAAGAATTCACTGTCAATATTTTTAATATATTATTTTATTAATTTAATTTGTATAATTCAATTGAGAATTACACAAAAGGTACTTCCAATCGAAAGATAAAAATAGTTATTTTATAAAAATATTATTTTAAAAATAAATTAATTTGATTGATCAATTTTAACAATAAGAACTTAATTTAATTAATTTGTAGCGATTTCAAAGATTTTATCCGAAGTCAGTAATAGAATAATAGATTTTACGGAGTAAATTTTTTTCAAATAAAATAATTAAATCAATTAATCAAATTAACCTTGCAATGAAACCCATTTTTAAATTAATAAAATAAATATAATGAATCTATTGGTACTCCTTCTCTAACCTTAGCAAAAAGCTTAGAAATTTTTAGAGAAAAAAATGAATTATAATTTTTAAAGAAAAGAAGAAAAAAATAATAATAAAAATAGATATAATCCAAGGTTACCTACTCTATATATTAGAAGATAAAGATCTCCTACTTCTAAAATGATCCTATCCTACTAAAATACTATTATTTTCTAAAATACATTAAAATTCATTTCATAACATTAAATTGGAGCCAAAATTTCTTGAATTATAACATTCCAAACACTAAAATAATGGTATTTGGTGCAAGCCCAAGTTAAATCCATGTCTTTAAAGTCATTTTATGAGCTTTTTTCCGCTCATTGAAACTATATTCATATGTTAGAATTTAATATTTTTCAATTGTGCTCCAAGCTCACAAATATCATCGGTTAATCTTTAATTTAATTCATGCAATAAAAAAAATTGCCACAAAATTAATTATACAAGCAGAATTCATTAACAAAAGAGTGCATTAAAACTTATATTAATATATAAAAATATACATTATTAAGCATTTATCACACCTCCAACCAACACATTGCTAGTTCCTTGTATTCAAAAGGATACAAAGAAACATCTATTGTAACTCACTGTTGTAAGAATTACGATTGCATTTAGCACATACAACAAGCTTTTGAATCTCTAGGTTATCTCTAATAAACGAGTTATAATCTCGTAAGGGTTTTCAATTATAATACTCATAAATATTAAAATTTATTCTCCATAAAACAAAAAAATTTGTCATTGAAAAAATTTAAGAGTTTAGCCATAATTTCGGTCACATTAACAAAAGAATCAATCAAATGTTATAAAACTAACAATGAGTAAAGTGTTTGGTGTATGCTTTGTATTTTATGAATTCATATAATTAGTAATTTATTTATATGTATTTGGGCTTAACTAGAGCTATGAATCCACAAAAAATTTAATATATGTAGGATTTTGTAATTATATGGGGTTAGAGTTTTATAGTTTTCTATAAATTGGACTATGCTATTCTAATTATTGTGTGAAGAATAAATAAAGAGGTAGAAATGTAGAGAGAGATAGAAAAATACGAGTGGCACAGAAGTAACCTTTAAGCAAAAAAACAGAATTTGTTTCAGGACTCGGGTTGTGGGTGTTGAGTTTTGAAGTATTTTAGATCTTAAGATTGTACACTCTACCGTTGTAGTTGATTATTTCTTTCACTCGTAAATATGAACAGATTGTGCTGAATCATGTGTATCGTTGCGTGATATATTCTTTAGTGTGTTCATGTTTTGCTTCTGTTCGCGTTTGAAAATTAGTGTTCAAATCTCAATAAGTAATATCAAAACTAATAGTAAATAATTTAAAGCCGTGGTAAATAATTGAAATAAGGTAGTATTTTTTATTTCGGTCCCTATAAATCAATTTCTTTTTTGGCCGCACAAAGAAGAAAAAAAAGAGAGAGAAAGTTGCAGAATTTGAATATTTTTTTTTTTTTTTGACTAAAGATCCAGACCGAAGTAGCCGTCGGGAAGACGAAAGGTTCATGTACAAAATCCATGAAAAGCAGGATTTTTTGATCAACACAGTATATTCTTGATTGGCATCAAATCAATTTCTTGGTTCTTGTGCGAAAATTTTGGCATTGGCGTAGATTTGGTTTCAGCATATTGATGTTGGAAAATCTGGCAATTATCCTGTGTGCCACCTAATTTTGAAATTAACAGTTTAAATTATTTTGTTATATTAATTCGTATGAATGTATTTAATATTTAAAACGTAATTTATAATATCTTATATACGGCAAATTATTTTATATTTATTATTTTGTATATATATTAAATTTAATTGTTAAAAAAAAATGTAACAATTATAAGGAATCGATTGATAGACTAAGACAAATCTTAAAAATAATTAATAGTAATGCTAAAAGAGTATATATTTATATAAAAAAAATATATTGAGAAACGTTTAAAATTTAAAAAATTACGACACGATGTATAAAATAGATACAAGTTGTATATAATATATTATAAGTAGTAATAAAATAAATAAAAATAATTAATTAATTTTTTGAAACCCAATCAATAAATAATATTTATCCACCAACTAATCAAGAATAAATAATATTTTTTGAAATCTAATCAATAAATAAATGATATACACTCGTAACATTGAAACCAACACCATCATCCACTTTATCAATATAGAGATATTTTAAAAAAGAATAAAAGTTAAAATGTTTAGCAAACACCATGATAGTTTTATTTTAGATTTTCAACCTTACTTAAACATCTTTAAGCATATTTATTTTTTGAGATAATATTTAGTGTAAGTCTATCTGTCAACAACTATAGATGCAGATTTAATTCGAAAATAGTGTAAGTATTAATGATCACTTCCAACATACTGAGTCTATCATTTGGACAACAATATTTGAATGAGAAGACAATGCTTTTAGAGAAATTGGAGATTATTACCTTCGAATGTCATGAAGAATTGTTTTATTCAGACTAAATTTTTAATTTTAAAATTTAAAATTTTATTTTTTTAAATTTATAATTTTAAATTTTATTAGTTTAGATCATTGGAATAAATATTTTTTTTAAATAAAAAATAATATAAATAATTGGTAAACTTGTAATGCTAACTTAGTTGGGTTGTATTTGACTTATAATGACATAATTTTTCTATTCTTTTCTAAAAGAAAATTGTGCACATGTAAGTTATAATGTAAATTATTACTTTTTATTAAATAATAAATTTCTATCTTACATTTAATTACTTGAAGTGTTCAACATTCTTATATATACTAAATTTTATTATATACAAGCAAACACAAGGATATAAAAATTAAATAATAATTACAAAGTGAGAATTATTAAAAATTTATATTTAAAAATTAAAATAAATATAATAAAGACTATTATTTATTAAGTTACACAAGTTATAAGTTATAATTCATAACGTATTACTTTATAAAAATAAACTTATAATAATTTATAAATTACTTTATCAAAACTTATAATAAATTATTGTTTATTAAATTATAACTTGTAGTTTAAATTATAAGCGAGTTCATAAAATGTAAATTTATAATAAATAATTATTTATTAAATTAGGAATGATATTGCCTTTTTAAAATATTACATATAGAAGCAATTACAAGATAATAACTAATAAGTAATAAGCTAATTTATAAGCTAAAGTAAATATAAAAATCCAATAAATGCAATGTTAAAACATAGTAAAAAATAAAAAAATTATTTTCTTTTTATAGAAAGTAAAAGAAAGCTTGGGCTATTTTGGCCCGCCGACTCAAGCCCTAAGCTTAGGCCCGCATACCTTTAGAGTTGGCCTGGCCTCTTCCAAAAGGCCAGCTCAACTCGATTCGAATTTTAGCAGAAATTTTTCACACTTATGTCGGATCAATGACGCAACGCGGCGGATGGGCCAAGTCATTTTTATACCCTTACTTACTACCATTAGAAACAGATAACTTAATTTTACTTGAATTTTTAGAAAGATTTGTAGTGTCATAAGATTGGGTATTCTTTGCTAATAAGTCAAAATACTCAAAAACTTTTTCGGGATCTTTATTTAAAAATTCACCATCGCACAATCTCTACAAATTTGTGCATTTGAGTAGTCAAGTTTTTATAGGAAAAATCAATGACTCACCGAGACTCATAGCCATTATGTGGGCAAGAATTTAATGAGTATTTAAAATGTTCCCATAAAAAGTCTCATTTTTTGTTGAGAAAAATTCATGATTTGTCTTTTCAAAAAGTTAATTCTATGAATTGGGAAAAACATTTTTAAAAATTCTGTTTTCAACTCTTGTCATGTGGATATTGATCTTGGTCTCAAAAAGTTCAACCATATATTTTTGTCTATCTCTATAGGAGAAAACCGAAACAATTTCAATTTAGTAGTCTCCTCAGAAACTTCCTCAAATTCTTTGATATCCAAGTAAGGGTTTTCAGATTCAAAACCATGGAACCTTTGAAGTAATGCAATCATACTCGGCTTAAAATTAAAATTATTTGTATTAGGAGGAACAATAATACAGGAGGGTACTCTTTGTAGGTTGCAAATATTCACATGAGGTCCAAACAAGTTGGTCAAATTTAAATTGAAAATTTATTATTATTATTATTATTATTATTATTATTATTATCACCATCACCATTTAAATTTTCTTCCATTGTGACACTTATACGTGAGAGTTCAAAAAAATCCAATTTAGTGTTAGAATCAATACTCACTTAAAGCCTAGTAAAATAAATAAAATAAAAAACTACAACTAAAGTCTAAAAATAATTAAAATATTTTTAAAAAAAATGGAACGAGTTTACCAAGATTGCAAGACATAGCAATTAAACACTCTTTAGCTCGGTGCTTTTGAATAGCGCTGCAATCCGCAGCAACGGTGCTAAAAATTTGACGTGGCTTTAATAATGCAATTTCAAATACAAAATGTCACAAAGTAATATTTTTCGTGAGTCCGAAGTAAAACTGCAAGGATTAGTGTATTTTAAAACACAAATTAATGAAAAAAGAAAAAGAATCCAAAGAGAACCTTTAGATGTTGTCGTGATGCTTTGGTTACGAAGGTTACCGGGATCTAGGTTTATGAATGGACTCAATCATCGAAAATATTTGATTAAAAAACTTGATTAGATTTGAAAATTTTGATAGAATAAAAATAGACTTATGTAATAATAATAAGAAATGTATTAAGACTTTAAGGATTCTATGCCAATATTTTCAAAAGTTAATTAATTATTAGTCCTAAAGAGTTCTAAAGGATTTAGTCCCACTATTAACTTTTTTAAAGCTCTGGTTCTAATTTTTAAATGTCATTTTAAAATATACCAAATATGCCATTCATTACAAAAACTATAGCCAAAGTTCGCTTATTCTAAAAACCATAGCCACCTCTCGAGTTCAACCATCATCGTTGACTAGCGGCGTCGACCATCGCCCTAGACCATCACTGTTGCTCGCTGCATCTTGCAGCAACCCTTGTCACCATCACCATCGACTTGCTTGCTGTCTCTTACTGCAGCCCACCGCCGTTGACCATCATCGCCACTGTCAATGATATCACCGTCGACCATTACCGTCGCCGTCGACCATCATCGTGGGAATAACTGAGAATTTTCTCAGTTTAATTTTCTCAATCTTTATTAGTGTTGATCGGAGATCTGTCATTGACGGTCAACGATCGGACTCGTCGATAGCCGACAACGCAAGAGAAGATATCGACAGTAGAGGTTTGGTAGTTGATGGTCAGCGATAGAGATTTGGTAGTTGATGATCGGCAATAGACGTGAAGTGGTTGATGGCTGGAGTGGTGGTAAGGGTTTTTGCAAAGGTCAATGTTGCAATCTATAAAGGAGTTTGCGTTCGGTGAAATCTTAGTATTGTGAAGGAGTCGACATCGAAGGGCTAGAGAAAAAGAAAAAGAAGACGAAGACGACGCCGAAAAAAAAGAATGAGAAGATCGACAGTGGGATTAAGGTTTTGATGTTGGCGGTTGTTTAAATGGGATTTAGGAGCATATTAGATATATCAATATAAAATGGAACTTAAAAATAATGGGGTTTAGGGGAATATTAAAAATAATTTGGGATGTAACTAATCTTTCTACAAATTTTATATATAAAACTCCTATTTAATTTTTTTTTTATATATAACTTTTTTTGAGTCCCAAATGATTTAATCAAAAAAAAATTAATGAAAATGCGCTTAAACTGATATGAACATTCCTAAATTATAGGATTGGCTCTAAAAATTTCTAGACCCAAAGCGAGTTAGTGATATGAGCTCCTAATAAATTTTATGATAAATTTAATAATTAAATATGAAAATTTAATTGAATAAAATATACTTTCAGTCATGTTCCAATAAAGTTTTATTTACGAAAAAATTAAATACAACATAGTATCACTTATACATCAAACTTTTAACTTATATAAACTTTTTAACAATAAAGTATTTTTTCTTATTCAATATTTTGTGCTTAACTACATTTGGTAAATATAAAATTAATATTTTAGGATTAGATAGTTATGACTTAAGTATATTTTGATAGTAAATTTTGTTTTCTTATATTTTATTCATATTATTTAATATTTTAAATATTTAAATTAATTTAAAATTGTATAAAAATTTTGGTCGCTTCAAATAACACTAAAATCGTTACAACTTTCAAAAAGAAAAAATAAACAAAAAGCAAGTAGAAAGATTTGCACTTGAGATAAAAAATTTGCAAATAATAATAATTAACACTTGTGATCCACATAAGATCATCAATGTGAAATTTTTTTAATATATTTATATTAGATTTAAATTCATCTAAGACTTGCAAAAAAAAAAATTTAAAGTTTCATGTTACTAATTTTAGTTATAAATTACAATATTCTCTAAACACCCACAATTTTTGCTATAAACTATAACCACTTATTTTTTTATTTGAGTTATAAACTATAATTTTTACTAAATACTTATAATTTCTACTACAAAATACAATCTATAAGGTACTAATTTCAACAATACTAAATACCATCGTCATAGAGTAAGACACATTTATGATCCTTATCATAAAATATTTTTAAGTATAATATTAATCACTTACTCACCCAAATAAATTTGAACAAACTATAAATGCATCACTGTAAGCACGATCATGTAATTCTTAACAGGGTGTCTCTGCTTTTCTTGGATAATAAGCTTAAGCAGCATATGGTCCCCCTACCTGCTTATATACTTTTATGGAAACTAGCAACTGCACATTAGATACATTTGCTCTGTTCATTTCCATAATTTTTTAAAATTTTTTATATATTTTTTAAAATTTAATATGATGAAAGTTAAAAGCAACAAAAATAAAAAACATTATTTTAATCAAGAAAAAACAAATTAATTTTGACAAAAAAAATATTTACCATTCCACCACTACCACCGCCTCCACTCTCCACCACAATGTCACTGTTACCATTGCTGCCATTTTTGCACCCATCGCTGCCACTGCAACCACTGCAACTGATTTACCACCACCACTACTACCACCGCCACCACTATTACCGGCTCACACCGCTACAATCACTTATATTAACACAACCACAACCACTAGTATCATTATTTTTCTAATAAAAATATTTTTTACCCAAACAAACAGTGTTAAATTTCTAACGGAAAACATTTTCTTATGCCAAACAGAGTATTAAATTTCTTATGACGAAAAGAACTTTTAAAAAAATATTTTTTTAATAAAAATATTTTCTGTCAAAACAAACAAACGAAGTGTTACATTTCTTACGAGGGAAACAAACAAAAGGAAACGAACTCACCATGTCTTCAGAATAGCTACTAGTCATCAACCTGCCGAGAGAGAGAGAGAGAGAGAGAGAGAGAGAGAGAGATCTTTGTAACTTAATAATAAGGTATGGTGCATGGTTTTGGTAACAGAAATGCAGAATGTTCGGGCAGAGAATTGGGCATAAACAAGGTGCATGGTTTTGGTAACAGACATGCAGAATGTTAGGGCAGAGAATTGGGCATAAACTGGTGAAAACTGGTTGCATTGCCCCAATTGCAAGGCTATCACAAACAAAAGGTACAAACTTCTTTTCTTCATCTTGTGAGAGAAATTTTCTGTTCCATTCTTTACAGTACAACATCTCAAGCTTCATAGGATCATTGTTACTTCCTGACTTGAGACAATCTCAACCCTTCAGTGAGTACTTCTTCCCAGTAAAAGGCTGGAACTTCGGTTCTTCTTTCTCCGGAGGTGGCTCTTGTTTAGCAGGCTCCTTTGCAACATCCTGCAGCATTATCAAAAACCTCTAGTTCACGGGCTGAGACTCAGATTGGGATAATGGCTTGTTTGCTTATTTTCTTTTACTTATTTTCGTCTTTAACAAACTTTTTTTAATTGCTTAATCAAATTACTATATTTTTTCGACTTCTCTCATCGGGACAAGCCAAAAAAGTTTTAAAAGATTTTGACCAAAATATGAACAGAAGTTTAATAAAGACAAAATAAGCCAATAAGTTAGATTTTACTTTTCCTGTTCCTCTCATCTGGAAAAATAAACAATTTAAGCCAAAAGACCAAAAATCTCAAAATTTATCGCTAATGGGTACGAGTTTAAACAGGAGCAGCATATAGAGGAAATAACTCTACCTTTTGGGGATCCTTCGTGCGATTTACATTAGAACCGAACACAAGCTTCCCCTGTGTCTGACGAGAGCTACCTTGCGAACTAGACCCTGCAGTAGGCTGCCCACCACCACTGGCAACATCAGGTCGTTTGTCTTTGGACCCAGAAGAAGATATAGGTGGAGGCCGGTAGTTCAACGGCTTCCCATCCAAGCGCCTCCCTGCTCCTGTAAATGGGTTGAACTTTGGCTCAGTCTCAGCTGAAACCTCTTGGCCTGCATGAACAAATGTAGTCAATGTGCTTGTGGAATGATACAAACTAAATATGTTAAAGAAAGAAAGAACTTGCTGACAGAATCTGCTATTGAAGTGTCAATCTTCAACAGACCCCACTGCGGTAGGGCTAATCGGATCTTGCACTTCACTACAGGAAAGTACGAGCAGTGGAGGATCCGTGATTTGGCAAGGGGTGGAATATAGAGAAAGGCAAAGGAATGGGTCGACCAGGGGGGTTTGGCCAGGTGGGACTTTGATTTTTAGAAATCTGTATATACATAGACTGAAATCAAGAAATCTAGACTTTACACATGCAAAGAGTACCATATTGTTTAGAGCTTCTTCTTCTTCTTCTTCTTTTTTTTTTTTTTTACTCTCATCAGCCTTGTGCATGAGTTTGGTGGCAAATGTAATATTATTTGTTTATATTCTATGGGGCGTAATGTTGAGAGATGTCTTGTATTTGTCTAAGAGATACTGTAAAGGCCTCTTACGGAGGCAGAGGTCCCGAGGCCATTACGCCAGTCAGTAGAGTGAGTGGAGGTTGTAATCATTATTGCGTATAATAGATGTCACTTCTCGCCGCCATGGATAAAGGCACATCACTGAACCATTTAAATCCTGCTGTTCTGCATGATTGCTTGATTCTTTATTGTGTATGTGGATTGAAACCATCTTGTTCTTGCATAACACATGATAACACACCTGAAGGTGTTCATTCATGCGCAGGCATGTGTTCTCTTGGAAGAAGAAATACAGTTGCTAGAACACGCGTCTTTTGTTATGGACATCAATAAATGGCTTTACTATGCAATTTGTCTTCATGTTTCATTGTCTACATCATATATGTGCATCGCTTTCATAGCAAAAAAACCTTTAAAATGGGGCATATATTGCACAACTTCTAAAGAATATGTTGAACATTAATTTTTGTAAGATTTGAGGGGTCAGCTTTCCCCTCTAGACCTTAGCTGGTTCCGCCTATTAGTACAAGGATGCCAAACAGATGCACCAACTGAGTACAATGATATATGGCAACCCTAAATTACCAATATGGAACAAAGATTTAAATCACTCATAGGCATCACAAATCCATATGATGCTCAGCTCACTTTCTTCCCAATCTAATACAAATTCACCTATAAGCAAACTTCAACAATATTCGGATGCGCCATTTTAAAATTAACATATATCTAAGCAGAAGAATCAATAAGTGGCCAAACATTATGGGTGAATGGATATCCTAAGCAAAGAGCACAAACTGGAGTAACCAAATTCAAAGAGTGAAATGATAGATGTGAAACAAATGAAAAGCACCCAAGATGTCTGTCAGAAATGCAAGGCCACGTGGCACACATGAAAAGAATACAATAAGTCCTTTCTCTAGAAATTACACATGCAACTGTGTGAACCTCATTTAACAGCTGTCCAAGAAAAGATGGATAGAGAAACAAAGGCATGCAAAACCTATAGCAATGGTCCACTAAATATAGTCTTCATCCTTGACCTAGAGTGACAGTCAATCTCCAGTTTTCATACTTTTCACTGCTTTTAAACCAGGAAATTCAATTGACAGGGTTTTAAGGAACCGGGAATATCGACGTTTTTGAATAGGCACTTGCACTTTTGTTTCACAACTTATGTTCCCAAATGATTTCAAATATGAATCCTTTCAAAAACTTAATTCTAGTTCAACTTTGAACACTTCAATGACATGATTTGGCAATCGATTGGCGATGTCTAGATTCTGCTC
The DNA here is from genome assembly GCA_034768845.1 of Heliamphora exappendiculata. Lineage (NCBI taxonomy): Eukaryota > Viridiplantae > Streptophyta > Magnoliopsida > Ericales > Sarraceniaceae > Heliamphora > Heliamphora exappendiculata. The sequence goes on along the minus strand of JAOTRH010000020.1, from coordinate 378,228 downwards.
AACTTTTCTAGATCAACTACTTCAAATGAATAGTTACGACTGCTAACATGCTTAATGTGCCTTGCAAACAATACAATGGGGAAGGCTTGAACCACACAACATTGTTTCACATTACTGGTGCTTCTAATTCTGAGAAACAAAGACAGAGATCTAGAAATTTCAATCAATGCTAATCAAGTTTTTCAAACTTATCAAAAAGAGACAAGCCAATAAGGATCCGTAGAACCATCATAATATGTTCGTTAAAATGAAAGGAATAAAAAAAATATGCATTTTAAAAAACGAGTATTTTTCCAGCAATTAAGCTTCACAAATTTGCCGCAAGTGAACACCGCAAAGAAGAAAAAATTATATAAGCATGTCAGTAATGGGAAAAAGAAACAAATGTAATATGTGAAATAAGGCAACACATCCGCACCTTCTGCCAGTGCCTTGCTTGAAGGAACCGTCGCAACAGGTTTTTCAGGTTCCTTGTAATCAAGGGGAGGTGCAAAGTCCACCTCGCAGTCTGTCTCAATGATACTTATTGCATTAGAAGGCTTTGTTTCAATGATATCTATGTAATACTTTTTGTTATTATATGCCACCATAATACTATCTCCTGTGGTTAAGCACGAAAAGTTCCTCAGCGTCGTCTCCAAGCTGCATGAAATAAGAACAAATTAGCCGAATGGGATATTGAACTGACGGCCAAAAAAAAAGGATCAAGACCTCATCCCAAATATCAGATGTCTTGTGAAGACAGGAAATGTGAAACAATAAAACATAATATGGTTCCTAAAACCCTCAAAGCATTAAAATATCATTGAAATCTCATAAACAACAAAATCACCAAGCTAACACCGGCTGCAGCTTAGGTGGGGATCCCTGACTCTTTTATTATTCTCAATTTGTTGCGAGAAGTTTCTGGAATATATTACATTTTAAGAGAACTTCAACAATCTGTTCATTTGTTCGGAAAAAATAATTTGATAATTACATGGATCTTTCCCGAGGTTACTGAGAATTACAAAGACCTCCTCTGCAATTCTGAGATTACACTGCCCTCGCCTATTAGAGCTATTAGTCAGGTGATGAACAATTTGCTTATCAAAAAAATAAAAAATCATGTGATGAATAAAATATCTTATAATACAAAAAAATAATCAAACTTTAAATTATCTAAGATAATGGAAAGACGATGATATCTTTTATACCTTATTAGGGATTGCAAAGGCATACATTTGCTATGAAAGTCAAATTAAGGAGTGAGAGGAGAGAAGACAGAGAGGAGAGGAGAGAAGAGAAGACAGTGAGTATAGAGGGAGAAAGAATATCAAGACAGTTAAGTTATTGCTGATAGATGGAGGAGGATTTCAAATGGTAAGCAGCAGTGGCAGTGGATAATATCCGGAGCCACTTTTCATCAATTCTTTTTCTCTTCCATAACAGTGGTGGTGTTTCTGATGATTATGACTCTACCACTCCAATGCCAGGGTTTACCATCATTCTCTGGAGGCGGCCTTCAAGGGTTTGCAGCAGCACTCAGAAGTAGTTACTGGCCCGTGAACAGGATCTTGGGTTTGCAGCAGCACTCAGAAGTAGTTACTGGCCCGTGAACAGGATCTTATGCACCAAATGATATGGTAACTCTATTAACTAATAGTTCTTGTAGTTTTGGCTTGGAAAGGGGTTAGAGTGCCGACTCGTAGGAGAAGGATGTGACTTTTGATTCCTTAGTGTTTGATCTGGTTGGAGCTAGAAGATTTTTTTATGGGGACAAGTTAATCTTGTATAGATTGAATGGTGTTTTCCTTGTGAAGTCGTAAGTGTTTATTGAGCAAGTAGCACTGTTTGTGAATGATACGATGAGTTTTATAGTCTTTATTTAGTATTGGGCTTTTCTTCTAGAGGTTTTTGTTGCTAACCTTTTTTTGCAGGAGCTATTATTGTCCTTTTCCATTTTGAAAGAGGTGTTTTTCCCTCATTATACGGGTGGCATTCACTTAATGCATCTTACTAACCCCCCCAAAAAAAGTAATTGTAGTTTGATAAGATGGACATACCAGCAGAATACTGGAAGGCCAATCCTGAGAAACCAGTAGGTACTAGGTGATTCATAGCAAAATTGGATACTTTCATCTGTCCCACCACCACAGAACCACTTCGCTTTAAACTTGTAGGGTCCCAAAAACAAATACCTAATTAGTATGTTGCTTAGTATCGACTGACAAATCGGTCCTCAGTTACCAAATCCTTAATCCAACTAACAATGATGAAGACACACACCCATAATAAAATGAGGCAGCAATACCAACACTGAAGGAATATTCTGTCCTAATCTAGATCATTCTACTCTCCAACTGACCAGGATGCGCGACATGAGTTTGTCAGTCTTTACAACCATCTACTTCAAGTTCTGCTATCTAGTGTGGGTATCTAGTTGACCTTGCCTCTGGGCAAGCAGGCCGGTCTCTAGGCAAGTAGGTCGTTCGACCAATCTCCTTGTCTCTGGGCAAGTAGGACGATGGGCCAATCTCCTTGCCTCCGAGCAAGTAGACTGTTGGACCAATCTCCTGGCCTCAGGACAAGTAGGCCATCGGGACAACCTCTTCCAAGCAAGTGGGCCGGCCCACGATATCTCCAATATCAACATGGTCCTAGGCTGGGAGCAGAGCCTAGACACCTTTTCGCTCGGGAACAAAGGCGCCACGTGATTTGAAGGCTAGAGCTCTAGGGTTTGTCAATAAAGTGGCCTCCAAGCAACTTCATCTTACCAGCCTTAGGGGTAGATAGAGAGCGGCAGTGGAGAGTAACTGAAGATATGGAGAGGTTGTATTTTGTAGAGAGATATGAGGTTGGAGATGGTGTCTTCCTTTAAATATGGGATGTACCCATTTATAGCCTAACCCAGGGGGAACTCATATTTTCAAGAATTACTAAGGACGATGGGTGCTTATCCGCCATTTGTTTTGCGGATTCAATCTTTTGGCACTGGTAATTCACATGATATGCTGGGAGAGTATCATACGGCGTATCAAGTGTGTGCCAGTTGGTTGGCTGGATGCTAACTCCTAAGCCTAGGAAAGTTTTGTGTCTTGGTCAGGCACCACTCTCTTTCTCTATGATCGGTAAGATGAAATTGCTTGAAGATTATTCCATTGACAAATCCTAGAGCTTTAGCCTCCAAATCACGTGTCTCATTTGTTCTCGAGTGGAAAGGTACCTAAGCCCTTCTCCCAGCCTAGGACCAGGTTGATACTGGAGATGTCATTGGCCGTAGGCCAACCCACTTGCCCAAAAGAGGTTGGCCTGACGGCCTACTTGCCCAAAGGTGAGTAGATTAGTCCAACGGCCTACTTGCCCATAAACTAGCCCACTTGCCCAGAGGCAAGGTCAGCTAGATACTCACATTAATGCCCCTTTGCATACGTGCATTCATAAATGCATATGTGCATATTTATTGTAGTGATTTGTTTTTGAAATTGTTATATCTTCACGAAAGATTACAAAATGGAGTTTTCACAGTTCATTCTCTCGGCGGTCCGAGAAGAACATGAACGAATGCTTAGATTATTTCACAATTAGTCTGGAAAACGTTGAATTCAATTTCGAGGTCGTTCCACATGAGCCAAACGCCTCATGTGGGGCCTAAAGGTTCCACCATGTAGATAACCGTGTACGGTGTATCCCATTGCCTTCCAAAGGTTTCCCCTTATATGTTAGTTATTTTTGTTTTTGTGAGAATAACTAGTTGGGAGCGGTGCTGCATGACGAGGTAGTTAAAGCTTTTGAGAAAATGAGAACCAAAAATTCATTGGGCGCTCCAGAGAAAAACGTTCATCAGCAGGGTGAATAAAAGCAGGTGAAGGGAAGACTCTTCTATAAGCTCTTCTCCTTACGTCACCCACCCTAGTCCGACGTGGTGGGTGGAGGGGTCCATCAGGGTAGGGCATAGGGACACCAAATGGTCCGGTGACTGACCATCTTGTCTTTCCCTATGGATGATGGTGATGTGCAGTTGGTGGAGGTTGAGTTTTGTCACCACCTTCTCGACATGGTAGGCGTTACTCCGGAGAAGAAACTCTCTGAGGTTGTTCACTAGACAGTAATAGTCTAGACGGGGGAAGTAGCACATAGATGATTTAATTAGCAATCATGTAACAACTTGATATAGGATTATGGAGTGAGAATGGTCTGTTTGTTAAGAGGCAGTAACTTGTCTTCTCTTTATCCGCCTATTGTTGTTATTCCTTCTCCACATCATGAAATATAAGTGTGATGAACTTCTTACTAAAAGTTATCTCTAGTGGTTTGAAGTTGGACATGTGCTTGTGTCTTCGATGGAGATGATCTCCTCCGAGTTATATAGGTGCTTGAATGGAAATGCGACAAGTTTTTGGGATTCCTTGAAGAAAAGGAGTGCTAACAAGTTATGATTCATTGGCTCTGACATCGATCAGCGTGAATTGCGCATAATTAAGTGCCTAGGTGTTGTGAGGCCAGTGGGCTGAGGACACCGCAGGGCGAGAATCCTCTTGAATATAGACGAGGTGTGAGGGGAGACCGGTGCATTTGGTTGAGTGATTGTATTGAGACGATGCAGCCACCTTTACACTTTTAGGCTTGTCTAGACAAGTTGCCGCTTAGGCCAAACTCATTGCCAAAAAGAGTCCCTCTAATTGATTGTCGGGGTCCCTTTATGTGAAGACCTAAAGTGCTATCTTTTTTTCTGATCACTGGGCGTGGAAAATGGTGTTTTTTGTTATTGTGTAGAATACAAGGATTAGCATATTGGCGTGACTTTCTTTGTTTTGTCCCATCAAACTATGGAGAGGGAAGAGCGTGGCTAGGTAAGGTTCGTACTCTCTCTCAATTTTTTTTACTAGAATTCCATGTTGAAAATTAAGGAAGGAAGACCAGGTATTTGAATGAGTGCTCACCATTTTGGTGAAACTTATTGGAGAAAGAGCGTGGTAGGAAAAAAAGGCTGCAAATCAAAGGCGGCAATGACTTGCAGAAGGGGAGGTGAAGAGTGTGGTCGAAGAGAAAGGCTTCAATGATTTGGCAGGAAGGGAGGTGGTGGCATTTTTTTGCTCTTTTCTCAAAAACCAAAAAAAAAGGGGGTTGTGTTTGAAAATGGGAGGACTACTGTGGTAGGCGCTTTTTTTTTGGAGTAAAAATAGGAAGACTTGTGTGGAAGAGAGAGTTGCATGGGTAGGTGTATTTCATTTTTTGCGAAAATGGGAGGGAGAGCTATATGAGTAGGGGTTCCTTTCTAGAGCTCTAGGATTTGCCAATAAAATGGCCTCCAAAGCAACTTCATTTGACCAATCATAGGGAAAGAGTGGCGCCTGACCAAGACACAAAGCTTTCATAAGCTTAGGAGGTAGCATCCAACCGACCAACCGACACGCACCTGATACGCCGTATGATACTCTCCTAGCATATCATACGGATCACCAGAGCTAGAAGATTGCATCTACAAAACTAATGCCGGATGGGGCACCTGTCGTCTTTAATGATTCTTGAAGATATGGGTGTTCTATGGGCTTCGCCTATAAATGGGTACATCCCAGCCTCAAGAAAGACACCATCTCCAACTTTATATCTCTCTACAAGATACAACCTCTCCATACCTCTTGTTGCTCTCCACTACCACCCTCTCTCTCTCTCTCTCTCTCTCTCTCTCTCTCTCTCTCTCTCTCTCTCAGATTACCCTAAGCTCTCACCTCCGGCGTTCTCGAGCCACCATGGTGAATTCCATCTTCCTAGATTCTCTTACTCGGGTCCACGCCGGAACCCTACACCTACATCTAGTATAACTAATTAAGTAAATAGTAATAATAAACAAATTCACCCTACAAGATATTACAGGCCTTCATAAGCAGGAGGATGACCAATAAGCATCAACTTTAGCCATTTAGACAACAATACACAAAGAATGCGAAAATTTGTCAGAAGAATTATATGATCTTCTGTTGCTCAAGACAAAAAATAAATGGCCAATACCCAGAGTGCAGAGTAGTTGAATTTCCCATCAAGAATCATAACTCTAGGGCTAGCAAATACTTGGAAATGTATGACACTAGAAGCCAGCAGGCACCAATTACAGAACTGGAGTGGAATATCATGACATAACAAACCCATAACATATAAACAGCATAGATGTGGACTACCTTTGCTATTCACTCCATAACCAAATCATCAACATTGGCACATTGCCAGGGTTAGGAAAAATCATTCTACCTCCAATATAACTAAATAGAAGGATAATAAACTCACATGGCCTTCGGGTTGGAAATATCTAAGAAGTCTTTTGTATGGGGTTGCAATTTAACATACGCCCCCTTTGGGAGGGTCACATTTTTTACTCGCACAATATCTCCTTCTTGTAAGAGCAGGTTCTCCATCATCTACAATGGCGCAATTCAGTGTATATCAATGGAGAATATATGCTCAGTCTTTATTACAGTTATATAGGCATACAGAAAAATCACAGCTTGTATAGGATACCCACCCAATAAGGCATGTATATCATGCCTTCTTCTGCAATGAACTCAAGAACCCCACAATGAGAGATACGCTCAGTAGCAGCATTGCGAAGTTCAAACAACATAGGATAATCAATGTGAAGAGATGCTGCAGGATTAAGTCTTAGGGTAAGTATTTTATATTATAAGTGGGAGAAAACTGAGTTAATCACAGTAGATAGTATGCCATCAGAAAAAGATTCAAATAAATCAACTAACCAAGGCGGTCAAGGGCTGAAGAAGGCATTATAACTGAAACAATATTAAGTGAAATAAAAGAAAGTTCAGACATTTTGAAGGAAAATACCCACACAAGCACTAATGCTTAAACTGGTAAGAGTTCGATAACTTACTTTTATCACCATTTTCAATCTGTGGCTGCGCGATTGAAAAGAAAAACCTAAATTAGAGACAATAATGGGTAGAGTTTTTCCCCCCCTTTTCTCCACTGTTTTCATTTTTTAATCTTGGTTTTTCAAAAAAAAAAATGGGGGTTGTCTTTTTTTGTGAGTAATAAAAAAAATAAAACAAAGCAATTAGTTGTTATCTCAGTACTGTTCAGAAAATTGGTAACAAAAATTAACAAGATGATTAAAAGCCTTTCAACATTATTAGCAAAAGGGTAACATCGATACGTTTGAATAAAACAAAGCATTTTATTTTAATCTCAGTAAGTAATGTTAATCAAATTAGTAACAAGAATTAACGAGATGAGCAAAGACTTCCAACCTTATCAATAAAAGATGCAGGGTAACATCGATACGTTTGCTCAAATGATGTTCCATGATATCCATATCCGTCGAAATACTGTAATGACCCCCGCCCCCAATTCACATGAAGAACAGAAGTAAATAAAAGTTAGCATAGATCCTGGAAAAAAAAATTGCATATACAATAAGGACACAGTGGCAGCACTGCATTTCTTCCTTTTCCTTTTCTTTTCAAGCAATAGGAATTCTGCCACAATATTTTCATAGATAAAAGACAAAAGGAATGTACTCTGCCCAATGATACAACAGACAGTGCTAGCCTTCCAGGAAAACATTAGCTAATGATCTGCTTAATTGAGAAAGAAAAATAAACTTTTTCCAAGATTCTGAAAAAGATTTTGATTATTGATATATTGGGGGTGTTTGGCCAAGCTACTCACTGTAGCTTTTAACTTTCTGCTACTGATTTTAATTATAAACTATAATATTTTCTAAACACCCACAACTTCGACTACAAACTATAACTATTTTTTCTTCTATTTCAGCTACAAGTTATAATATTTACTGAACACTCACAACTTTTGCTACAAACTAAAATTTAGAAACTACTAGTTTCAGCAATGTCAAACACCACCATTAAGTAACAGCTCCCAGACAGCATGTTTATTCAACCAAAAAATATTTGTGGGCATCGTTTGGTTCTAGGATTTCTCGAGGGAAAAAGAGAGAGAAAAATGAAATGGCAAAGATAATTCTTAGCTTTTGTTTGGCTGGGCATAAAAAATGAGAAGAAAATGAATAGAAAATACTCCAAAAAAAACTTTTTTTTTGTTTGTTTGTTTGGTTGCTCATCAAACTGAACGAGTACAAGATTCCATTTCCTTTTACTTTTTCTTTTCCTTTCCCTCAACAAATCCTCAATCCAAACATAGCAGTACAAGTCTATGTAAGACTAACAGATCATACCGGCATTTACGAAGCAACAAAACATAGAAATGCATCTATTCCTGAAACAAATTAAAAATTTCCACCTCAAACTAATATAAGTAAAACCAGTAAATACAAGATTTAACAACCCATTTGATGGCATTAAAACTGAGACAGAGAGAGAGCTTCAAATTATTTTTTTTTTAAAACTCAGAGAAACGAATCATACACTCTTCAACCAAAAAAATAAAAACCGTTATCATCAAATCAAGAACTCTTCATTTTTCAAAATCAAAATCATAAAATGCATATAAAACTCATAATTGAATAACTTACCATATCTACTACGTCTGGATTGCTTCAGGGCGTAATCAACTTCTCGGCTCCCTATTTGAAGAAGAAATCCCTTCATTAAGAAGATAGATGATATAATATGCATAAAAATATAGATATATGCAGACACATAGATTGTATAAATAAGGTAAAATGGTTCGAATCAACAAATTCATAGAATTGAAAGACTAAATTCAGGTGAGAAATAAAAAATGAAAATACTTTCTGATCTATAATCAGATGCAGATCGATACGTACAATAGAGAGAGAGAGAGATTTGAACACCGTAATGGAGAGCGAGAATCAACAAGGGCGAGTCGAACGCTCTAATACGCAGAGTCTGCACGAAACTGACCCTGTGAGAGAGAACAATGATAAAACTTAAAAGAAGCAAAGAACGGAAGAAAAGACTAAGATGCGCTATGGTGCGTTGTGTGCACGCCATGTCGGTGTTTGCCTTGGGCTTTAAACAAAGAAAAATGCCCATATACGCAAAGCCCACAAAACATACCCAAGTTTTGGACGATTGGATGTAGGCTTCGTTTGTTAAATGGCTTAAAATTTTGTTTTTTGCCTTTTAGTTTAAAGTCAAAAAGTTTAAAAGTAATGTTTGAAAATTCAAATGCTTTTATTCTTTTATTTTTTTAAATTTTTTTGCATAAAATAATTTTATATATTTTTTATCATAATATTTATTTTACACATCCCTTTTTATAAAAAAATATATTTTAAAAATCAATTAAACAATATCCATATTGAATATGATTTTATGTAAAAATAAATTTTAAAAAATCATAATAACTTTTTTTGTACTTGAATTTTTTTTTACTTAAAATCACTTTAAGTAAAAAATTTTGATTTATTATTTTTTGACTTAAAGTCATTCTTACGATTTATTCAATAAATTTTTTACTTATTTGGTTTAAAAAAACTCTAAGAAAGAAATATAAGTTAAAGTCAAATTGCCAAACAAACAAAACCAAGTAGAGATGTTTGGCAAAACTTATTGAACCAGTTTTTAACTTCTAACTTTAAAAAAGTTGTTCAAATTTATTTGGCAAAACTTCAGCTTCTTTTAACTTTTTTTTTTTTTTTTTTGAGAAGCTGTTTTCGAGAAGCATCTTTGAGGTGTTTCTCAATTTCTGTTTTTAACATTAATTAGTTTTAATTGCTAAAAGTTACAAGTTTTGAGCACTATCAAACATTAAAATCACTTCTACTCAAAGTTAAAATCAATAAGTTGTTCAACCGCCATACCAAACACACTCATTAAGCATTTCAAAAAAAAAAAAACTGTACTAAATAAATTATTTCAAATAATCTATTTTTTTCTCTTAAAAAACTAATTTTTTTAAAAACTAAAATTTTCAAACATCCCAAACAAGATTTTATTCTTTTTAAGGCTTTTAACTTAAAAACTTATTAAAAAGCTTACTTAGAGCATCTTTAACGGCATTGCCATTGGAGATTCATTCGTCAGAATGGCGAGGAAATTGTAAAATTCGAACTTCAACATACTCGCCATTATTCATGCCAATTTAGGGCTCATAGAAATAGCTTGCTATTTTTTACGAGCTGTGTAATTTTTTGGCAAAGTAATCAACGGACAAATTTTTGAAAATCATTGAGCAAAATAGCTCCAAACAAGTTTGGAAGCGATCTGAAAATCTTGTTTGGGAACTTTGTTCTTCAGCCTCTTGTTTGAGAACTCTGTTCGCGATCTAAAAATCTTGTTTCTCTTGATTTGAAAATTTGTTCGCAATTTGAAAATTTTCTTTGTTTTCCTCATTCTCCTTCTTCGTTCTCTTCTGTTTCCTCTTGATCGGGTGTTATGTTGACGGAGATGTATTGTGAACATATATAAAATTAAATTTTGAATATATATATTAAAAATTTTAAAAAAATATAATTTCCTAAAATAGAGAGTATAGTTAGAGTTAGAAATAAAAATATAATTTCTTAAAATAATTTTATTTTAGATAGTCACTTAGTTAAATTATAGGGAATATGATTAGAGATGATTTTATTTGACCTCTTATTATAATTAATTAATTTTTTTATATTTATTTTTTAATAAAAAATCAAAAATTTAGAAAGCTTATAAAAAAAATAGGGCAAACACAAAGTCGTCGTATTTGTAATACGGGCACAGTTAAATTTTTTTTTTTTAAGAATAATATTGACTTTTTAAATTGATTCTATTATGATTATTTTACTTGAGAAAAAAAAAGTTTTGTTTTGGAAGGTGTATAACCTTTTTTTTAAAGGTAAAAAATATTATAAACTTTTTAAAAATATTAAATACTAAAGTTTAAAAATTAATTTTTTAATAAAAAAGTAAACTTCTTAGATATGCGAGAACAGAGGAGATTAACCAAAAACATCGAAATAGAGTTTTTCAAAAACTAATCAAATTTCTTGATTGGGATACCATATGTTTGGTTTAGTTTTTTTTTTTAAATTTTTTAATTTAAAAGTTTTTAAAAAAGTTTACTAATTTAGCCTAAGTTAACTTTTTTTTTTACATCTTTTTATATTTAATATTTTATAAAAAAAGTCAAAAAACTAAAAAAACAAAAAAAAATATAGAAAGAAAGCTAGTCCAAACCTTGTCCTGTCAAATAAGTTTTTATTAAAAAAAGCTAAAAACTGCTTTAATATTTTTAAAAAATATCTTATATGTTTAGATTTTAGATTTTTCAAATGAAATTAAACTAAAAAGATAAATAAATTTATTTAGGCCCTGTTTGGGATCAAGAAAAAAGTTGGCTTTTTCTTAAAAAATTATAAATTTTAATTTTAAATCACAAACACAAAATATACTGTTTTAAGTTATAAGATTTCAATTTCAATTTATAAATTTGTAACTTTCAGTTACAACAAATGCCCCATATATAATCTTATATACACTTTACTAAACTCAATTACTGAGATACTTAGATTGGCAAAGAATAAAATTATTTAATTATTTATAGATTAGCTCCTAACAAATACTGTTCCAACAGCGTCATTCTATAAGAAATGGTCGAAGGATAGAGATGGAGTGTCACACAAGATTAGCAAGATGATTGGCACATTGGTTAGTACCCCTAAAAATATGTATTATTGAAAAGGTTCTTCTAATAAGGAACTTGGCATCTTTAACTAGAGCACAATGTGAGTGATTCAGTAATGCACCCTCCTTTATTAGGTTGACAGCTTGAAGCAAGTCTAATTCGATCTCCATGTTATTCATTTCTTTCTCATGCAAGATGGTAATTCTTCTATAAATAATCCAAAGTTTACTTCAATGCTTGAGTTGTCCTTCAATTTTCCAAAGTAGCCAATGACCCACCGACCCATTTTGTCTCCAAAAAGCCCTTCAAAACCTGCTTTTCCTGTGCTCATTCCTTTGCAATTATTGAAACCATGAAAAGGACAATATAACCATACATTGACACAAAACTTCAATTATGCTCTACAAATGTTTTTGGGTTAAGCAAAGCATAATTTAAGCCCAGAGTTGAACCTGGGGCCCATAGAAAAACAACAATTTGGTGCTTTCTCTTTTTGAAACCCTCTCAACTTTCAGTTTCTTGGAAAAGCAAGTTGTCATAAATAAATCATTCTTAAAATTCTAACCATACAGATATAAGTTCACAATAAGACCATATTTTGATTTTTTTTAAAATTAATTTCTTCATGAGAACTTGCAGAGCATTCTGTTCCAAAAAAACAAAAAAAGAGAGAAAAAGAAAGAAAAAGTTCAGCTCACATCTGTCCTAAATGGCTAAATCCTAATTGTCTTCTTTTTTTCTTTTTTGATTTCCCATCCTTCCAAGCAAGAGTACACTATTAATTTTCACAATTACAATAATTAAAAAGGTTTTTTCTCGTATTCAATTTCCAAAACAAGATTCTTCCATATGGAACTTCTTTCTGTCTATGGAATTACAGATTCGTTGAACAAATTAGAACAACTATTGAATAAAGTAGTGCTCATTTCACAACACAGGCTTTAAGATGCGTTTCTTTGTTTTTTGAATTTTAAGACAAATAAATAAAAAACTCGTTTGGTTAAAATATAACTAAGTCACTAGTGCTAAATCAAAATTTTAAAAAAAGTGTCATTTTAAGTCTTGAGACAAACGAGACCGCATGCTCTTATCAAACAGCTTTCAGTTTGTAAGTTCGTCTTCCTACAAAATAAGCATTGAAGCTTCTAAAACAAAAGAGCAACCCATAAGGCACAAAAGCTTTCATGGCTTTATATGAAGAAGACAGAACCCACAGACAAAACCATAGTTGTAACAAGTGCATTAGAACCACATGCTGTGACATCTCATCTCTCGTATCAGCTACAAAGAAAACATTCCAAGGTTATATAGATAAACTCACATTAAATCCAAGTAACAATACATTTTAAAACTACAAGAGCCCAGTTCAAAACCGATAATTTTGTTATGGTTTCGTACCTGCAATTCCATGAACCCTATATGAAACTAATTTTGTTCTTTCTCCTGCAACTCACAGCCACCGCGATCTTCGTATCATTTATACTCCCAAAATCTGTATTCCTGACACCTTCATATTTGTACACATCTGAATCCCGTGCTCAACGAACTTCACCAAGCATTCAGAACAGGCGACTTTAAGGTCAATACAAGCCTTATGGGCGTTAAAACTCAGTTTTTCTGAAGAATCTAACTAGAACGAGCTTTTAGCAAGTCAAGCTTGAGTAACTTGGTTCGTTCTATGGTCCTATAACTGTTCACACCTGCATTCATTTCTATTCACCGGCTCAAGTTAGGCCTGTGGAAAGTTAAAGAGTGGTCTCCTCTGAAATAGAAAATTGAACATCAGAACTCAGACAGCAATCAAACAACAGAGTTCTTTACCTAACTTTTTCAAAAAAATCCTGAACCCTTCCCTGGGTTTGATATTAGTCTTTGCATAGAAGCAAACCCAAAACACAACTACACCGCCCCAGAAGTTCTTAGGCAGGATGACAACTGGATTAAGAGCAAAAAGATAATTTCAGAAGCACCAATTCTAACCACTATAAGTTGGGTGCATGGTAGAAAATTGTGAGAGAGGCACTTGAGCTAAAAGGATGGAAAGAGAAAACAAGGATCCTGGTAACTTGTTAAGTGAAGGATCACAGAAAAGAGGAAACAGATATTCAATTTGCAAAAGTTAATTTGGTCTTTTCTGACCGATCGACAAAATGCAGCATACTCGGATTGCTACTTACATTAATCCATGACCAAATTTTGCACCCGCGGATGCACAAAAATCATGACCAGCCATCCCTCTTTAATCTGTTCAGAAATGCACTGATTTGTTATGCATTTGCATCCTACCATAACATTCCAAAACATTGGATCCTGCAAGAATAAGGTAGTGACAAACCATTCTACCAAGCCTTGTAGAGTTAACACAGGGAGTAGTCACGACTCACTCCACCACTGCCAACCCCTTGCCCTGCAATCGCCGGCCCTCCCTAAACATCCCCCCCAGCTCTTGTTCCACCGTTGCATCTAAGTAAACCTACATGAAAGGAGTGGTTAAGTTTTAAACGGGATTTTGACTTTGTTCAGGATGATTTCAAACATTCTTATCACAAACTTCTAGCAGTCCCATCCTGCAACTACTAACACATCAAAATCAATTAGGAACCTCCCAGAGCAAACACAAGTCAAAATCTTTATTTGCTTCTTACAAATTCCAATGTCAATTATCAATTATTATATCCGCACATGTATGCATTTCAGTAAAACAATGCATTCAAAAACCAATTCAAAGCCTTTTCTACATAGAAGTCATTAATTTCTAGCCAAACACATCTTCTAGTTCAATCCAATTCCTTGCTCTTGATATTCGTGGCATTCTCTTAGAACGATGATTCCAAGCTCTACACATTATAAGCCACCACAACACTTCCGTGTCACAATTCACAACTATCACTCTCCATATGGTCTCTCATCCTACAAGTCATGTTCTAAGACCTCTCTCATTCTTTTCCACAAAATTTTCTGAGGCATGGAAAATAGATTTAAAAAAATACTCATTACCAACAACACAACTCCTTGTGCTTGTCTTAACCAACAATCCCCAAATTGTGCTATGGGTTTCAACTCAACATTATTATCACATTATAAACTATTTACTCAATTTCTCATTGTTCATGGGGAAGGCAGCAGCCCATACATTCCAACCCAAGACAAAAATAATGGACAAAAATAATGGATTAACTCACTTGTCAACTCACAAATCCTGCCATTTCTTGTTCATTTGAACAGTATTTCAACTTAAAAGAGACACAAACAAAAAAGCATTGCTAGCCAACTTTAAGCGTTTTTGTATGTTCTTTCCCGTTCCTGAACACCTTTTACCGTCAAATTGAGCCTTAGGTGAATATGAAAATTGGAGTCAACACCACCACACCGAAGCAAGGAGATTACAGGATATAGTATTCTCAAGCTTACAGTGGAGGTTGACCCCAATTCGCTTATAATTTTTTGCACAAAAGAGTCATAATCACAACCGAAGAACCAATCGCAAGGGAATAAAGAGAGCACACGTTTTCAACGGTCACCAATTAAAAGGTGCACAAGAGAAAGCGAGGAGAGAACAGCATTACCAAGAACTACCATAGAAAGATTCAGAGAAGGGAACTGATACCAAATTATACAGACAGATTCGGTGACGTACCCACTTTCCTAGAAAATGCAAAGGACTCTTATCCTGCATCTTACATCTTGTTCATCAAGAACTAAAAGAGAAATGGGGGAAAAAAGGAGAGAACCAAAAATTGAAAAACAGACGATCTCGACGACAAACAAACCACTAAAACCGGTAGAGATGATAAGACTAGTCTCAAGCACAACAATAGGTCCACTGCTCATCCTCACCATTGGCAGAATCAGCAGGGGAACCGTAGCTGTCATTATTGCAATAGTAGTAACCATTGCTATCGTTGGAAGCAGTCAAGACGCAAGAAGAAGCTGCGACAAGGTAAGGCATGTTGTGGAAGGAGCGGGCAAGCCCTCTAGCGATTGAAGAATGGGCCATGCCGTCGTTATCGTCGTGCACAAACTTCTCAACACGGTGCTTAAGCGTCTCAAACATGAGCTCGGGCTCGTGCTGCATCACCCGGAGCACGTCCCGGCAGGAAGGTCCTGGCACGGCGCGCGTCACCGCGAAGCTGTGAGGCCCATCGCTCTGCGACACGCGCACGATGCTTGGGCCGCCGAACAGGTTGTGAACTCCACCGAGCGCCTCCTCGTAAGCCCCACCCAAGAACATCCCCAAATAGTACCGCCCACCACCACCAGAGAAACCACCATCGCCTTCTAATTCATGCAACGGCAAGGTCGATTCACCGCCTATGAACTTGTCGATCTTCCCATCACTGTCACAAGTCAAATCCGACAGGATACCCCTAATTACTGGCCGGTCATCTAGCCTGTGAATCGGGATGATAGGGAAAAGCTGTCCAATACCCCAAAAATCAGGAATGGAAGTAAAAACTGATAAATTAACATGATATGTGCGAACTGGATCTGGTGCGCCAATTGCCTTTGAGACCAAATCACATAGGCCATCAGCAGCGGCAAGTTGTTCAATACCCAAAGACCCTTCCTTGAATTGTTCGACACATCTCTGTTTGAGCTGATCAGCATAGAGCAAGCAAGTCTCGTACTCGCCACGAATTGCAGCGGCGGACAAGTTCCGATAGTCCGCGCGCGCATCTTCTGCGAGGCCCTCAACGAAGTACTGAAGGCTGAGAGAATTCATCGCCGGTGCTCCAGATGCGCTAGCAGATACAGCCTCGAAGATCAAAATTGAATGATGAGAAACAATTGCTCGACCACTTTCGCTGCAGATCACAGGGTGCTTCACACTCTTCCGGTCGCAAACGAACCGGACGGCTCGTACCACCGCGGCAGCATACTCTTCGAGGCCATAGCTGACCGAAATATCAGAATCAGCTGATTTTGAACCGTCATAATCAATTCCAAGGCCGCCGCCAATATCGATGACTTTCATGCAGGCGCCAAGACGGACTAATTCGCAGTAGATCTGAGCGGCCTCACCAACGCCGTCAGCGAGAAGGGCCGTCGTAGGGATCTGAGATCCGATATGGAAATGCACTAACTGTAAGCAATCTAACATTCCATATTGTTCCAGCTTCTTGACGACTCCCAAAATCTGCGTCGTGGTCAGTCCAAATTTCCCCTTCTCACCCGAAGTCGATCCAAAATGGCCAGAATGCTTCGTCCTCAGCTTTGCCCTCACACCAATCAACGGCCGGACGGCAAGCTTCTGGCTCATATCAATCACCAGATCAAGCTCTTCCTCTTGCTCAAGCACAATCACTGTGTTCAAGGCAAGCTTTCTTGCAACCAAAGCAAGCGAAATATACTCCATGTCTTTGAAGCCGTTGCAAACCAGCAGAGATTCGCTGCTTCCCTTACAGAGACAGCTCATAGCAAGAAGCAGCTCCGGTTTAGACCCGGCCTCCAATCCAAATCGGAAAGCCGACCCGAATTTCACGATATCTTCGACGACAAAGCGGTCTTGATTGCACTTCACAGGATAAACACCTTGGTAATGCGATTCATAGCCTTGCGATTTGACCGCAAAATCAAACGCAGATTGGAGAGACTCCAGGCGATTCTTCAGCACATCCGGAAACCGAACGATGATCGGGAGCTGCAAGCCGAGCCCACCAGACAATTTTGGCTCCGAAGCCCTCTTTACAACCTTCAGGAGATCAATCTCCTGGTGAGGCAGTGTGGCCGTGCCGTACGGACGGACGGAAATATCGCCGGAGGAATTGACGGAAAAGTACGGAGCACCCCATCTGTCGATCTTATAGAGAGCGGCGGAGTGAGACGGCGACCAAAGGGAGTTATCAACGGTGGCAGCAGCGGCCGTGGCGACAGTGGCGGACTCAGTAATGGAGGTGTTTGTCGTTTCACGGGAGAATGGATCCGGCGAGGAAAGAGAGCTATCCCGGGCAAGAGCATAGCCGGGAGCAGGAGCCACACCGGCATCTACGCAACACGCCAGAACCGGCATCTCTTCCCCGGTCTGTTTTTCGAATCGAAAAGAATTAAAAAATCATCATATTTCGATGAACTTTTTGATGTATAGGTGGGGGCTTTAGAACCCGCCGAGGCCGAGGCCCCGGCTACCCCCTCAAAAGAAGCAGAAGAGATCTCAGCAAAAAGAACGTAACCCTAATTCACCCCAACAAACCACCACAATCCCCACACCGACCTCTCAGAGGAAGAAGAAACCTGAAAGAGAGAATAAAAATACCGAACAACAAACGCCGAACGCAAATCTAAGCACCGAAAACGGATCTCACCAAGCAGATCTTACCGAAAACGGAGAGAGAAAGGAAAAGAACGATTTGGAGAGTAACACAACTGGTAAGATTTTGAATTTATTTTTTTAATGATTATTGATTCAAATTTTTTTAAGAACACTAAAAGTTTGTTTAGCTGTTAATTTTTTGACGCTAAAATTAATTAAGACGCCCACAAAATACCTAATTAAAAAAAAAAAGAAAGAAAGAAAGAAAGAAAGAAAGAACGTAACTAACTGATACGAATACCAACACCAAAAGACCGAGAAAAGCAGGAAAATTCGCAGGAAAATGCGATGAATGAGATGGAAAATCGGACAGGAACTCACACGGCGGAAGGAATTTGGAGAGAGAGAGAAGATCCCAGGGATTTTTAGTTAGAACTCAGAAGAACGGTTTAAGGATATGCAATTGGCGAGAATTGCATGGAAGGCGAAGCTCCTTTATATAGGAGGCGGAGGGAGAGATGCTGGGCCGTGGGGAGGCGGAGGGAGAGATGCTGGGCCGTGGGCCCCACTTCTTTAAATCTTTTGGTGATAATTTAAAATATATTCCAAATTTATCGTGTTTTTCTCACGGTTTATTTTTTTTTCTTTTTCGGTGGGTTCTGAGATTCTTTCCCGGGACGTGAATCAGCATCGGGTTGCCGCGTGGCCTTGGAATGTGGAGCTGCCTGTTAGAAATTTTGAAGTGCATCCAAAGATGTATCTAAAGAATTTAATTTTTTTAAGCAAAAAAACTGGTTAAGCGCCGTTTGCTAATGTTTATAATTTTTTTATTTTTATTTACATTTATAAAAATAAAAAATAAAAAATAAAAAAATATTTGATAACATAAATATTTAAAAAGTGATAATTAGAGGTCACGGATGAATTCAATCAAAATTTATTTATAAAACAAGTGAAAATACATTTTTTTTCGTTTTTTAAAATTTTATAAATTTTAAAAATTGTTTACAGTTTTTTAAAAACTGTTTACAATTTTTTGAAAATAAAAATAATTACCAAATGTATTTTCATTTATAATTTACAAAAAAAAAACAAAAACAAAAACAGAAAACATAAACTTTACGACACCTAAATTTTGTGTTTTTTTAAAGATTTTTCATGAATTAGAAGTTCTTACGATTTTTGTTTAAATCTAAAAAATCCTAAAATAAAAAAGTAAAATAAATTAATTTTTTTTAATCTAAAAAATCTTAAAATAAAAAGTAAAATAAATTAATTTTTGTTGAAATGGCATGACATAAAAATATTGCTAACCCATAAAATCATATATGGGTGTTAGAACGAAAAATAGCAATGTTATGAACCCATAAACAAAATCTAAAAATTTACCCAGAAAGTGATTTGGATGATTAAGATTCACTTAAAGTGTGTTCCACATCCTATTAAATATGAATCTTAACCATCTAAATCACATTCTGAGTAAATTTTTAAATTTTGTTTCAGTGTTCATAGCATTACTGAACGAAACATGATAAAAATGGTGCTTGATAAAATTTCTGCTAGTAGCTTTTAGCTACTAGTTTTTCTTATAAATTACAAAAAAATTTAAGTACTAACAATTTTTGTTACAATTTATAACTATTTTTTTTCTATTTCATTTACAAACTATCATCTTTACCAAGCACTCATAACTTCTGCTACAATATATAAGTTACTACTTTCAATAATACCAAGCACCACCAAAGTTGCAAAAAGAATGAAAGATCTTCACGCATAGAGAGAAAATAAGTTTTTACAAAGTAAGGATACTAATGGGGTCGGGCAATCATGTCCGAGAAAGGTGACTGAGCTACCCAAGCACCCCCCAACTCGAGGGATCGCTCGGCTGTAGTAGACGACCCCTGACACTGCGTAATTCCTGCCATAGATGAAGGTCCCGATTCCACCATTAACGAGTCAAACGATTTCCTCGAAATATGACGTGATCTTCTACACATAATATGTGGGATCTAGCTTAATCAATGCCTAATCCCTCTATATAAGGGAGGTAAGCTCCTCCGTCACATGTAGGTGAAATATTCATCATTATGTTTAGTCAATTATTATTGAATCAAATGACTTACTTAAGTATCGAAGGGTATTCAGCCCACACCTCACTAATGTTAACCTTAACGTACGCTTGTTCTTTCAAGTCTAATATGTGAAGGTTCGACGGTCCATATTCTGCCCCATCTGCTTGGTTCCGCTATTGAGGTATCAAATACAAATCTCAACGTAAGAAAAACACGAACTCTTTTCAAGGAAGAGTTATTAATATTATTAACTCAAAACTAAGAAATAAATATACAAATAATAGCAAATAATCTAAACACTAATGAGTCACACACTGCCATCCTTGGGATTTAATTACTCTTATTTTTTTATTATTAAATTTATGAGTCTTATTTGAAGCTTGCTCTTGTAATTACTCATTTTTTCAATTATTATACCCAATAACACAATTAACAAATATTATAACTTGAGATGTTTTAATTAGAAAAAGTAGACAGGCTTGAATACATTATAAATGTTGGGAGAATTTCCAACGCCGACATAAAATACATGCTCGGGGATTCAGAAAATACATCTTTATTAAACTTTCAAC
>JAOTRH010000020.1:346681-357696 GCA_034768845.1 Heliamphora exappendiculata | reverse complement strand
GGGCCAGTTATTTCCATATATGCGAGCTCAAAAACAAGAAAAGCTTTGAGCTGAGAGAATTCTTAATTTTGCCTTAACTGGGGTTGGGATTAAACAAGTTTGGAGCCTATGGATTTTAGCTTGAGCAATTTTGGCCACTCAACTGTGGTGAAACCATGCCCCCATTGTATAAGTAGAGTACCTTGTGCATGCGAGGGTGACATTTATCCTACGTCATTTTAAAAGGCACTTAAGATTTTAAATAATAAATATTTTAGTTATCAAACAAACTTATTTCACTTAATATATTCAGTATTAACTGCTTAATTGTGTTATCAAAGAACCTCAGTGAAGAAAATTTAGACTTAATATAAAAGTTTAATCAAGGAAGAGAGCTCATTTATTTAGAAATTTCGAGGGCCCTAGGTAGCCGTCTTACTGGCTTATGTCCAGCGCCGGCCCTGGCTCTAGTCTCAATTTTAAGGCAGACGTCCTATTAGCTTATGTGGGGAATGACAGATGACAAAAAAGACAAAATGCACAATTTTTTTTAAAAAAAAAATACAAACAATACATAAATCAAGAGGAAAAAAAACGAAAAAGAGAGATGGAAGAAGAGAGAAAAAACTCTAAAAAAGGAAACCTATGTATTACCCAACAGCCTCCTACAACCAAGGGACAACGAAAGTATTGTTTAGGATGTTTAGGTAATGTACGATATCAATTGTAAAGGGTGGGATTGGACTGTGAATCCTATCAACTATTCAATTCCATGTTTGCTTGCAAAAATTTGCCTCAGACTAACAGCCCGGTAAGAGTATGAATTTTACTAATTCGTGAGATTAACAATACCCGCCTCCACTTGTTACTGGTGATGCAGTTCGGGAGAGTGGGATTGTTTTGCCAATTTCACTCTCACGTGAATGAAACCATTTCATGGGATTATTTTACTAACCCTCCGACGGTCGTGGCGATAGCGGAGGTTGCAACAGTAGCGAAGGCCTCATCGTTGATTCTGTTGATGTCGTAGCAAAGACCCAAATCATGATGCTCGATCGAACGAAGAAGAAGGCTTGAAAGGAAAAGAAAACCCAAGTCGCTACGAATGGAGAAGAAGAGTTGAGAAGTGCTCATCTACTTTGCACCATTCGAATAAAGTCACGTGTAATCATTAGGCCAGATTTAATTTTACGAAAACGACATCATTTTGGTAAAATTAAATCTACACCATTGGTTATCTTGGCAATTAATCGGAGCCTTTAGCTTGAGATTCTCTGCTTTACATTGTCTGGACAATTGTTTTTAAAATTGAACTTATTAGTTTATTTAACTTAATTTTAATATTAAGTAATTTATTATATTTTATATTAATATTAATATTAATACTAATATTAAGTAATTTTAATATTAATGTTAAAAAATTTAACTCGTTAACTTATTTGTTCTAATTTATTTAATTCAAGAAGTGAATTTGAGAAATTAAAGGAATTAATAAAAAATAAAAAAATTAAAATAAATAATATAAAATTTAATTTATTAGCTTATTTAAGTTAATTTTAAAAGAAATTAACTTAATAGCTAATATAAAAAAACTTTATATATTTATTAGTTTTTTAGTACAAAGATAATATTAAAAATTTATAAATTTAATTCAATCTCACATTATTTAATTTCATTCAAATTAAATATGAATTTGTATAGTTCATCATTTAATTCTATCTTAATTAAATATAAAAAATTAATCTCACTTCATTACCAATCTCACCTTACTTCATTCTTAATTTTACCTTATTATTATTCTCATTTCATCTACAATGGTTATCAAATATGCCCTTAATTAAAATATTTAGTTTTAAGAGATTTATTTATTTTAGTTAAGAAAAGATAAAAATTAGATTTTTTGGAATAAATTTTTATACTAGTTTTTAGTTTTTTTGTTTTTTATTAAGATATTTAAAATATTTTTATTTTTTATTTTTAAATTATAGTGATTAAAATATTGAGATGATTTTTTTTATTTTTGTTAGAATAATTGACATTTCTATTTGAAGGTATTATAATGATTTTATTTTAATTTTTTTTTTAATAATATAGATTTTTTCTATAAAAAAAAGAAGTAAAAAAATTAATAACTTTTTAAACCTATCAAACCATACAATTTATTTATTTTTTAATTAAAAAAAACCATTTTAAATGTACCAATGCTGCCAATAACAGCTAGCGGGATAAGTGGATAAGTCTGACGCAGCCTAATGAGAATCTTAAGGGCTGAAATCCGTAGCTAGTCTTAAAAGTTATTTATTTATTTTTTTATTGTATTTTTAGTTAAAAAATTAAATTTTAATTCAAACTAAATTATTTTGTAACTTAGATTTTGAGTTAATTTTTTAAAGTTAGTTATTTGGTTAAAAAAAATAATTTTTTTATTTTTTCTTTAAAGTAGATAATTTTATCCTTCTATATATTTGATATTGATAATTATATATTGTTGGTAGTGATAGTAAATAAGTTATGAATAAAGAATATTATTATATTTTAAAAGTGGTAAAAATTTGAATAAAAATTTTAAGAATTTATATTTTGATTTGATTTTTTAATTTTTAAATTTTTAAATTTTTTTACTAAACAAATAATCTTAATTTTTTAATATTTTTAATCAAAAATTAAAAAAAAATACTAAGTTGCCAGCCCTATGGACCTTCCCAATAGATT
Source organism: Heliamphora exappendiculata (assembly GCA_034768845.1). Taxonomy (NCBI): domain Eukaryota; kingdom Viridiplantae; phylum Streptophyta; class Magnoliopsida; order Ericales; family Sarraceniaceae; genus Heliamphora; species Heliamphora exappendiculata. The sequence goes on along the minus strand of JAOTRH010000020.1, from coordinate 355,005 downwards.
AGTAGTTGGAAATAGATTTATTTTTCATTAGGAAAAGTTTAGGTGTATTTAAAAGTGCATTAAATATACAATAAAAATATTATCGAAGAAAAAAGTATTTGGAAAATTTTTAAAAATTTATTACAAAGTGTGTAAAAATGTATAAAATAATATTCTTTTAGTAAGAGTGTTGGACCCAACTGACAACTAACTTAAAAATTAACTTTTTTGTTTTTGTTTTATTTATTTTTAGTTAAAAAGTTAAATTTGATTCAAAGTAGATTGTTTGGTAATTTAACTTCAAGCTAACTTTTTTAAGTTGGTTGCTTGAGTAAAAAATTAATTTTTTTGCTATTTTTTAAATTTGACAATTTTGTCTTTTTATATATATGTTGAGAATTTTGGCTCAAATCTAATTTGAGTTAGTATATACTTCTAGTTTATCATGGCTACTAAATTTAATTTTTTGAAAATTTTTGAAAAATATTAATTTATAGTTGTTTAATTAGTTTTGAACTCGACTAGAACAAGTATGTTTAGATTAGTTCTATTTTTTTTTCTACAAATATGATTGTATATTCAGGTAATTAGTATGTGCAAGTTATTTGAGAGAAAATTTGTGAGAGAGTCGAGTGATTTGTAATTGTTTCTCAATATATTGAATTTCGCTGTCCGTTGACATAGGCAAATTGCCAAATCACGTAAAATCAATCTCTTTTTGGTTTGTTTGTGATTATTCTGGGTTTTTTTTGCACAATAAGCGGTATCAGAGTTTTGGTTAAAGCTAATTTTTGTGCTCTGCTCAGAATTAGAAATGATATAGAAATTACTTTTGAATATAATAAAAGTTTCATCTCGTCGAGAGGATTCCAACGGTATATTATACATCAAAACCCGAGGTCTCACGTTCTCTCATGCTTGAATTAAGTCTTTGTGAAAATTTGTGATATGTCGCACGGTCCTTACTCTATTATTGATTAATTGCAATCTCAGTTGAATATTGATTTGATTTGAAGATCACTTTGCACACTTACTTCGTGATTTACGTGGCCAACTGATGCGTTTTCCACTGCGTGCCCCTTTGGGTCAGAGAGGTTGATTTTTGCTATCAACAAACTACTCTGCACAATCTTGCTATCTCGGTTAATTTTTGTTGGCTCAATATTTTTTGTGTGATTTTTTTATCAAGAGGTATCAATGCAATTTGAAAAGAAGAAAAGTGTTTTGTCAAAATTAGGTTGTAATTTATCTAAATCGAGAAAAATTGCCAAAAATGAATATACCTATTACCATAATTCGGGACACTAGAAGAAGGATTGTCTGAAACTGAATGAACAGAAGAAAGACACAGCTTCCATATCCAATACTGTTAGTGAGGATAAGATTCTGATGTTCCTATCACATGTGTCCCAATCGGGATTGGTTTTCTGACTTCACAGAGATAGATGGTGGAGCAGTGCTTATGAGGAACGATAATGCTTGCAAGATTCGAAGGATAGGAAGTATCCGTTTGAAGTAGTATGATGAAACTATCAAGGTTATTTAAGAAGTTCGGTATGTACCAGACTTGAAGAAGAATCTTTTCTCACTTGGAGTTATAGACTCGAAAGGGTTTTAAATCAGTATGAATGGTAGAGTTCTCAGAGTTATGTTGGGGGCTTGTGGGATTCTAAAAGGTACTATCCGTAGTAATTTATATTTTCTGCATGGGTATACTCTTAAAGGTGGCGTTAACACAATTTGTAAGAAATCTCAAAAGACTAAGGTCAAGTCCTAACATTGTTTGAACTTGACCAATTTGTCAAAGTATTGAACACTTATGAGTGTATGGCGTCTTAGGACGTATCTGGTAGAAGCACTAATTTGCCAATATATCCTATTTGAAGCTTTGGTCAGCCCAGGAGAATTTGGCGCCACAAAGCGCATTTGGATGCAGAGCTTATCTGTTGATTTGTTTGATTCAGAAATTTAATCACTTTTAGTGCATTTGGTGGTAGCTTTAGTATGTCGATTTGTTTGGAATATGAATTCTTGCCAAGGTGGAGATTATTGAGAATTTTGGCTCAAATATAATTTGAGTTGATATAGATTTCTACTTTTTTATGGCTACTAAACTTGATTTTTTTGAAGGATTTTAAAGAATGTGAATTTACAGTTGTTTAATTAATTTTGAACTCGACTAGCACAAACATGATTAGATTAGGTCTCTTTTCTCTCTTATAAATATGATTGTATGTTCAGATAATTAGTGTGTACAAGTTATTTGAGAGAGATAATTAGTGAAAAAGTCGAGGAATTTGTAATTGTTTCTCTATATATTGAATTTCGTTGATCGTGGATGTAGGTAAATTGTCGAAACACGTAAAATCTGTCTATTTTTGGTTTGTTTATGATTGATTATTCTGGGCTTTTGTTTCACAATAATATATTTGATATTAACAATTATATGTAATTAGTAGTTGTAGTAAATAAGTTATAAATAAAAAATATTATTGTATTTTAAAATTAGTTAGAGTTTGAATAGAATATTTTAATAGTTAGTGTTTTGATTTGAGTTTTTGACTTTTTAGTTTTTTAATTTTTCACCAAACAAATTATATTGAAATTTTTACGTTTTTAGTCAAAAAGCTAGTGTTAGTAGAATTACTATGTCATAATTGTATTGAATGATTAAGACTTTATTTGTTTCGATATAAAATATTTTCATGAAAATTAGTTTGTAAAAAAAATATTTTTTAGGTGTTTAGTTTGACTTTATTTTATTCAAGAAAAGTATTAGTGTGTTTAGAATATATATATATATATATAGTAAAACAAAATAATTAAAAATTTAAAAATATCAAACCCTTTAGTTTAAAAATTAGAGTTAATTAGTAATTAATCCTATTTTTAAGAGTAGTGGAAGAATTAGTTCTACTCCTAAATTTTTTTAAGTTTTAATCCCATTTTCTAAAATCTTTTTTACAATAAGACAAATTTGCCCGTCTTTGCACGTTCCCTCCAAAAATCCTTATTTCCTTCATTGTTTGTAACAAACCTAAGCGACACCTCCTGCTCGTTGGCCTCGTCGGCGTTCCTCCTCCTCCTCTTCCTCCTCATCTTCCTTGTCGCCAATGCCACCGACCACCACCGACGACGCTACCGACCACCACTGTCGACGCCACCGACCACCATCGTCAATGCCACCGACCACCACTGTCGACGCCACCGACCACCACCGACAGATTTGTTTGCACACAAACGAGATATCGCCGTTCCTTACCGTCGTTCCTTACCGCCTTTTCCTCATCCTCTTAGCCGTCGCCCCTCCTCCACTGTTCATTTGTCGTCGATCCTCCTCCTCCTAAACGCCGCCTGCCCCTTTTTCTCCATCCAAATTTGAACCACTGATACCGCCGGCGCTCCTCATTTGATCTGCTTCAATGGATGCCGTCATTGTTCCTCATCATCCTCCACCATTCCTCATGCCATCAAATCTGTTCCAGATCTCATTGCAGAAACATCGCTCATCATTTTTCTCCCTCTCGTTGCCTCTATCGTCACTCCAACTCCTCATCGCCACTACCGACCCCCAGATCTGAACCACCAACTTCAAATCTTGTCGACACCATCGGCGTTTTGGTAAAGTGACAAATTTATCAGAAGTTAAATTGATAAATTTTTGTTAAAGTGATAAATTTTTTAATTAAATTGAAAATTGCAATGAGAAATTATGTTAAAGTGATAAATCTGTCAAAAGTTAAAGTGCTAATTTTCTATTAAAGTGATAAATTTTTCAGTTAAACTGAAAAATGCTATGATGAATTCAGTTAAAGTGATAAATATTTCAGTTAAACTGATAAATTTCGTTGGAGAAATTGATAAGTTTTCAAAATGTTAAACTGATAAATTTCTTTAGAGAAGAAGGAGGAGAACGGCGTCGGAAAAAAAGGGTGATCGCTAGAGAAGAAGTTGCCAAAGTCGATATTGAAGGAGTTGCTGGCGCTAGAGGAGAAGCAGTGGCGACATGACTAGAAAACAACTGCGTTCGGATAATATTAGGGGTATTTTGAAAATAATATATTAGATTAAGACTAAATTTTTTAAAATTTATTAGATGCGATTAATTCTCTTATAATTATATAAATTAGGACTGCAGCCAAAATTACTTAAAAAATTGTTAGTTTACATATAAAAAAAATAACAATATTTTAGAAATAACAAACATTCTAAAATCCATTTTTTTTTCTCTTTTTGATATGAACAATAATTAATCCATTTTCTTTTCTCTTTTTGATATGAACAATAATTAAGTGAAAGATTGTGTTCGAATAATTAATAAAAAAATCAAAGAAATAACTAATAAAAAAGAAAGTTTATTTTTTTAGTTTTTATTCTCCAAAGTAAAATTAAAAAAAACTATGAGACAACTCGTTTTTAATAGCCGAAGAAACTTGTCCTTATTCCAATAATATTTTTGTCCACATACACATACATAGGTGGTATGGCAAGCTCTATAGAGTCATAGACTATAGGCTAAAATAATACAACAGAGGTTGCTTGGTTAACCACTTAACCCTATCCCCATCAAGAACTAAGGATCCACATTTCCCTCACAGCCAAACACCACTTAAATCAAGTAAAAACAAAAAAAACCCCGGCCCACCAAAAGGCTGCTATATCACAGAAATCACAGGCACATCTCCACCGTTGATAACGTCAACACGATCGCCGTCACGACAACTGGAACCGTTGGATCTATCACAGTAGTTCCTTATGGCAGTGAGTTCACAAGGGGAGGTGTCGGTGGCCAGCCACTGCTCGACCGTGAAGAGCTTCTGGGCGCAGTTGACGTGGGCCCCGGTGGTGGTGACCTCCACGTAGTTGCAGTACCAGCCGTGGTGCGGCCCCGACCCGTCCGACGTCAGGTTCATCGCGCAAACCGGACCCGTGAGACACGGGCCTCTCCCGCTGAAGATATCCAGGTTCCCCCTCTCGAAGTAGTTGTAGCCCGGACCCATCAGCCCGCCCCATGCCTCCAGGTTCGGTATCCGGATCCCCCACCCGTTGGCGTCGTATAGGGTCAGGCTGATGGTCGAGTCCGTCCCTCCCTTTATGATCGACCCGGTTCTTACGTAAGCCGTGTACACACAATCATCCTGCATTCATCATATGATACATATCTTAGTACAAACAGAAATATATCTATCTATCTATATATCTATATATGTGAATTTATATATGTATTTTTGTTCATACATAGTCGTATTGTTGGATCATGTATTTTGTGGGATGTATACATTTTTTTAATTAAGTGGGATGTATACATTTATGATTTTAATTATATAAATTTGAGTTAAAGTAAGGTTATAAATTCACTAATAGTTAAATATGCATAGATTTTATTAATTAAGAGTGGTATATTTAGATCTGTAAAAAAAAAAAACTACAAAATTACTAGAAACCAAACCAAGAAACTTACACTGAATGATCTGTTCAGATTGAATTGTATGCAATGTGTGCCATACTTTTAGTGAATTTGGACGATTTATTTTGACTTCTACATAAATTTTTGGATTTGTTTTCTGATTTTGTAAAACTACTAGTGAAAATTTTTTTGTACACTTGTATAGATAGTAGATTAGAGAAGTAAAAATATGTAGAGAAAGGCAAAAAAAAAGTTCATCGTCAGAATAATTTTTAAGTAGAAAAATGAGATTTGCTCCATAATTTGATTTTTGGGAGTTTTTTTTTTTTAAGCATAGTGGATTATTTTTTTGGCCAACCAAATATAAGTCGGTGTATTATTGAATCACATAAATTTCTGTATAATTTTTTACTGATTGGGTCTTTATTTGCAATCCGGATGGTAAAAACTACCAAAAAGGAAAAGTATTTGTTCGATTTGATATATATATATATATATATATATATATATATATATAGAGAGAGAGAGAGAGAGAGAGAGAGAGAGAGAGAGAGTAACTTGTCAAGTTGATAGATCCTGGAGCTTTCTAAAATGTTGAACATTTTCTTTTATTGGCAATGGCAAGGGCATTTATGACGTTCTTTCATGGGAGAGGTATGTGATACAATAGTTTTTTCACAATAATAAAGGCAAAATGGGAAAGTCAACAATGAATTTGAAACAATCCGATGTTTTCCATTATGTCACTAACGGAGGTTTAACGGTTTGGTTAATTTGAGGTCGACAAATAAATCAAATGGGATGCCAGTGATATTTCAGAAAGTAGATGGGGTGTTTCTGTTTTTGTCATAAACTTTAGGGGAGGTCAGTGTAATTTATCTTATATTTTATTATTTTTTGTTTTGCAATAATGTATGGGGACTGTAGTTTGCAAACTTTAACTAATACTTTGTCAAGTAAATTTTTTTTTTCATGTAACTAGGCACAAGGTTGATGTTTTTGAGACTGAAGAATTTTTATTTAGAAATTGAAATTGTAGGCACATATTAGTTCTACATATTGATTTCTACTTATCCATTGCATGGGTGTGAATTTTTTTACGTCTTACTTCATATGTTTAAAATTAGAAACTGTAGGCAGATGTTCACTTGTACAATCAATTTGTCAATTGCATCATATGATTTCTTAATTTCTTTGCCACAGTCCAACTTACAATGTTACAGGTAATATTTTCCTTTACAAGTAGATGGTTGCTCTATGGTGGCTTGCTGTATTGTAATAACATTCTAGTATTTCACTCCAAGAATTTGAAGTCAAATATTCGAATGAGGGTGCAACTTGCACGTTCTACTGCCATCGATGCTTCACCATCTTGAAAATAGGAACTTGCGGTAGAATGTTGACTTAGTTGGTCATTTTAATCAACTGATTTCATAAAAATGAAATATTGAGGTTACACTAATGGCTCTTCTATATTAACATTTCCTGTAATTGAGAATATAATTATGCATCTAGTTTATAAAAGTGGTACTTATAGGTACGTAGCATTGTTTAAATTTTTAGTGAAGATGCTGTAATATGATTATCTTATTAGAAGAATAATTATGAAATGCTGTTACATGCATAAGTATTATTATATTTATTTGTATAGAGGGTTCTTAGAGAGAGCACATTATTATATGATCTACACTTAATTGCAATGATGTTGTGAATGGCATATTTGTTGGCACCGTATGTTATAACATCTGGACTCTAATAGGCATGTTGAGTAAGAACAACCATTTTCCAGTTAATATAATCCATGTGATACCCTCTTAAGCGTTATAATTGGCTGGTTGGCTCATGTAAGAGATATTGGAAAGCATTGATAGTTTAAATGCAAGCATCAGCTTGAGTCCAACATCATATTGGGTGCTCAAAGAAGGGATATGTGGTGGTTTCCAAGAAGCATTCGCGTCAGAGAGGATACATATTTTTTTCCAATTTTTGGACAAAAAATCTTGCTATTGCTGGACGGGGTGCATATGTTTATTATTAGGTTTAAATTTACTTTATCTCATTAAATATAAGATCTCAAAGCAGTGTTACATGGACTCTTCGATGACATGTGATCTAGTGTACTTGTGCCAACTTCATATCCTAAAGGCAAGGGTACAATATGTTTTTGACCCTTGAACCCAAATTAGACATTTGAATCCTCTAGTTTTAATAATGCTTGAATAAGAAGTTCACAATTGATGTTTTGGAAAAATCTCTAGCCTCTCACATGGAAGGAAGATATAAATTCTCTTTTTTTCCCCTAGTTTCCATTTAATTTCAACTACATTTCTAATTAATAGCAACATCTTGTCTCAGAATAATATAAATATATAGTACACTTAGATGTTCACAACATTTTTGCTTTGAATAAGTAAGCATATCCTTAAATGAATGATTTAGGGAGGTCCCTAGGCACGCACGCACCTACACCCATTATTCATATCGGGAATTAAATTACAGTTTGTGTGTGTGTGTGTGTGTTACACATTTTTTAGATAGAAGTTTACAGGGCTGTGCTTATGAGTCCTTTTTGAGCAGATTTAACTGAAGCTTAGAGATACACGCTTAGGACTTTATCTGTCATGCTGTGTGATCAATTGTATGCTTAGTTATACATGCTTTTCTTGGTACCTGATAATTTAGTTTCAACTTTCAACTCTTAAATGCAACTAAAATGACGAAAGGCGATGGATTGGACAAGTTGTGACTTCTTGAGCTTTGAAGCAATGAATTGCATGCATACTGTAGGCATGGCTTATTGTGCTAATTCCAAAATTTGAACTATAAGGTTTGTCTTTTCAATAATTTGACATAGATATTCCAAGAGTGAATATGTTCGTGTTCACGGGCTTCTGGAGGGGGGGGGGGGGGGGGGGGGGGGGGGGGGGGGGGGGGGGGG
>JAOTRH010000020.1:306980-334122 GCA_034768845.1 Heliamphora exappendiculata | reverse complement strand
AATCTGGTCGCTGGGTTTTCAGAGATTCCTTCTACTTCTCACTTTTGGATTTTTTCTATTCCAATCTCTTCCTGTGAGTGCAATTTCTTTGTTTTTCTTTTTCGTGTTTTGTTAGCTGATAGTTTGTTGATTTTGTGGTTTTCTTTCTTCGATGCTTGCATTTTCTCTTCTTATCTGTCAAATCTTTTATTTTCTATTGCTATTTCTTCGGTTCACTGCTGATTGTTGAATTCTTTAGTTCACAGGCTCTTTCCCCCCTTTCCCTCTCTTTTCCCTCCCTTTATCTTAATAAATATATCTATTTTGATATACATTAATATTAACCTTTTAAATCCGCTCTTCCTTTTCCTACATCAAACGTGTTAACTTCTCTTACTTTTTCATTCAGGGGCAGAATTCATGGGCTGAATATTTTTCTGAAGTAGAGTTCAATCTATATGCAGATTGGGTATCCCTACAAAGGGAGAAGTGCCGGAAGGAGGGGGATGTAGCCATTGATGCTGTGGACAAGTAAGTTCCATATTTTTTTTATCGCCAATTATCTTTCACCCAATCCCGTAAGAGCAATCATTTAGAGAACGTAATGAAGCCTTAATACAATCTGTTTAATTGTCATGTTTCTTAATGGATGGACTCATCCAATCCTTGCCAGAACGATATTCAAGGTTTCAATGAGATTTGAAATTTACTTGTTAAGATTAATGTGTTGAAATATTGTCTCCTGTTGTTACTATTTTTAAAGTTGTGTATCATTGAATGCATTTTTTGATCCCATGATATATTCACATTTTGTTTGATGACAGATGATAGATCATGAGTTCCAGGGTTCTTCATGTATGGAAAAGATGGTAAGCAGACGTGATTTTATAGATTAAGTTTTTGGTACTGTTCTTTGGATTTCATTCAATTTCCTGCAAAATGTTGATTCTCATGGTTAATACTAGTCATGTTTAATTCACACAAGTTATGTTCAATACTCACAATGAGATTGTATGTCTTTTACCTTAGTAATAGGATGACTGACTTGTTTTCAATTGGTAAAGATGGAGTTGAGATTACCTTCAATAACCTAAATAATTTTCAGCCATGTTATCTCCAAAGATGGAGTAGAGATGACCTTCGTTATCAATTATGTAGGCAAATTTTCACTATCATGTAAAGGTGTGCATGTGTGATCGATAAGCTTTTCTACATATTTTGTGAATTTAGACGTAGTGAGGGCTTTTCTACTTGAAAATTTAGGTTACTTTTTATTGACGAAGCTGTTGCTGAAGAAGATGATTGAAACACAAAGGCCACCGGCCTTTAAGGACGCATAGTGAGTGTGCCGTCGAGCATCAACAACTGGTTCTTTGGCGACATTATTCACAATCTCGAGGAGATAACGAGGAATAGAAGGGGAGGGAGCAGAGAAATCTTATACAACTGGGAAACTTTAAACATGGCTTTTTCTCACAGTAATGAATGAATCGAAATATTTGCAGAAATGAAAATTTGGTGAAATTTGTTTGACCTGCAATTTGAAATCTTATCTTGGTCTTCGACAGTCATTTCGATGCGTCACGTGCTTATGCTCTCTTGAAGCTTACTAACGTTTTGCACACCCAGGAACTCCCTCAGAGACTCAAGGTCCTCAAAATGGTTTAAAATGCAAGTAATGAAAAAAGTGAAATTCATTGTTTACTCAAAGTATATTTATACTAGTATATTATAAGCGGAGTTATAGTTACATTAATCTATGGCTTGTACTTTTTTGCACCATAATGCTCTTTGTTGGTTTGTATTGTTGTTTAGAGAGCTTTTGTGTTTATTGAAGTGTTGCCTTTGCTACATAAAACGGGAAAAAGAGCAAGTGTGGACAGTGTAGGAATGGCTCTATCTTCTTTTAGACCATAATACCCTTTATTGTTTGTTTGGTTGTTGGTAGTGAAAGCTTGTGTTGGATGTTTCGTACGCTTCGTTTCTCTTATAGCTTTTATCGTTAGAGGGTTAAATGGGAATGGTCGAGGTTTTGTGAATAGTAAAATAACGATAATGCCCTTCGTTATTTGACTTGTTGAGAGAGGAGACGTTTGCTTCTAGGGTTAGAGGGATAGAATGGAAAGAGATATAAATTAAATACATTTGTATCTATAATAATTATCCCTGGCCCTACAACTTCCTGATCTTCCTGCCCCCACCTCGATGAAATAGGGGACAGGGAACCACAAGCTGTCCCCGCCTCGGCCCATTGCCATTCTTACAAATGTGTCATATTTGACAACTCATACAACTGATCAATTTGTAAGCATATCTTTTTCTTTTCTTTTCACATGACTATACGTTATTGCATTGCAACATAACTTCGTTACTGTTCTCAACAATATATACATTACTTTTCATTCGCATCAATGGCACTTTAAGACTGGCACAATTTTTTTGTTGTAGGTTAGTGAACCTCAGAAAGAGGTTTGATACTTTGTGCATGTTTGATTCTCTTTATATTTATTCATATTATGTATTTTTTATGTTGGTTCGGCCACAGTAAAAGTACATCAATGCATATTCTGTCTTTAATTTATTGTATTCTAATATAAGTGTTCAATTTAGTAGATTAATATATAGACTATGAAAAGGAAAAAAATTAAGATAGTCCCAACAATTATGTTTAGTTTTTTCTTTTTCCTTGTATCTATGTTGTTCTTTCAATTCAGCTACATTTACAATTGTTATTTTTTTTTCTATAATTATCCTTTCTGCTCTGATTATTGTTCGTTGGGGATGCTGTTTTCTTTCTTTTTTCTTGTCTTCATCTTACATGCATTCTCATTTTCATGTTATGTTTGATTTTAATCTTTGCTTTCGTTTCAGTTGTGCTTTTTTGTGGACGTTATCATGAATTACGAGATCTCTTTTGCTGCTTTTATGTTATTTTGTTTCAGTTCACATTTGTGTTGTTCTTTGTAAAGTTTCTTGTTTTCCGTTTATTTATTTCCTTCTGTTGTTGGTGCATTCCTCCTGTATGTTCATGAGTAAATCATTTTCCTACTATCTATTTTCTTGTTCTTCAACAATCAATTACACTACATAAAACAGTTAATAAATCAAATAGATTATAATAATCAATTATACTCGCGCAATGAAAAAAAAGTCAAATTCAAAATTGAAAAAATTGAAAAAGAGATAGAATAGAATATCAATAATTATGAGGAAATTGGAAGTCAATTCTTAAATTCTACTTATTTACATTCTTTGGTAAAACTAAATGTATTCTATTACAATAGTTGAATAGTAGAATATAGATTTAGGGTTTGAAGAAGGGAAAAGAAGAGATAGAAAGAAAGAAAGGAGATGAGAAGAAAGAGTTCAGAAGTTAATTAGCATCCTTTACCCGTACTTCATTATATATAATATTAAGTTAATGATAAGTACAAGAATACAATTAAGGAAATAAATCAAAAATAGAAACACTTTTAATACTTCCCCTCAAGCTGGAGCATAAAGATCAAATATGCCCAGCTTGATAAACAACCGATGAAAAGTAGAATGCGACAGCGACTTTGTAAGAATATCGCTCAATAAATCTTCTGATCGGATATAAGGAGTGTCAATTTGTTTACGCAATAACAAATCCCGAATAAAGTGACAATTAACCTCAATATATTTGTTGCGCTTATTGAACACATGATTATTAGCAATAAAAATAGCGGCTTGATTGTCGCAAAACATGCGCAAAGGAAGTGGAGTAAAGACACCAAAATCCCGAAGAAGAGAATTGACCCACTACATTTCAGAGGCGGTGTGAGCCATTGCTCGATATTCGATTTCAACACTGGAACGAGCCACCACATTTTGTTTCTTACTGTCCCAAGTAACCAAATTGCCACCAATTAGGGTACAATAACCAAGTGTAGATTGTCTATCAGATCGGGTACCGGCCCAATCAGCACCATTAAATTCGGTGACCATCAAAGAATCTGATGATTGATAAAGTAGGCCACGACCTGGCGCACTTTTCAAATAACGTAAGTTACGACAAACAGTCTCAAAATGGGGTTGTCCAGGAGCATGCATAAATTGGCTCACAACACCAACTGCATAAGTAATGTCTGGGCGAGTAACAGTTAGATTAACTTGCCAACAAGACGCCGATATCAACCAGGATCATCAAAAATAGTGCCTTGATTAGCATCAAGTTTAACAGTAAAGTCCATGGGAGTATCAACTGATTAAGCACCAAGAAGACCAGTTTTAGAAAGAAGATCAAGCACATATTTTCGTTGAGAAAGAGAAATACCCTTAGAAGAGTGAGCAACTTCAATCTCAAGAAAATAGCGAAGAGTACCCAAGTCTTTAGTATGAAATTGTGTAGCCAGATGATTTTTCAAATCAAGAATGCCAGCAGCAGCATCACCCAAAAAAAGAATATCATCCATATAAACAATCAACACAATAGTGCCGCCAGAAGAGCGACAGATAAATATAGAGTGATCAGATGTAGAATGGTGGAAGCCATAGGTAAGCACAACTGAACTGAAACAATCAAACCAGGCACGAGGGGATTGTTTTAAACCATAAAGTGCCTTGCACAAACGACACACAAAATGAGCACTACCAGCAACACTATAGCCAGGTAGTTGGTTTATATAAACCTCTTCCTGAAGGTCGTCATGGAGAAAGGCGTTTTTAATGTCAAGTTGATATAAGGGCCAAGAATGGAAAACCGCAACAGAGAGAAGTATGCGAACGGAGTTAAGATGTTCCACGGGCGAAAAAGCTTCTCAGTAATTAACACCATAGGTCTGAGTGTACCCCTTAGCAACTAACCGAGCCTTAAGGTGCTCAACAGACCCATCAAGAAGGTGTTTCACGGTGTATACCCAGTGACAACCCACGGCTTGCTTCCTGGGGGGAAGAGAAGCAAGTTCTCAAGTGTGATTCTGATGAAGAGCTCTCATTTCTTCATCCATAGAATTTTTCCATCTAGATATTGACATGGCCTGCTTACAGGAAGAAGGAACAAAAATAGACGACAAGGTAAAAGCAAATGAAGAGAGACAAGGAGAGAGATGATCATACGATAAGAAATTAGCAATAGGGTGTTGAGTACAGGTACGCTTACCACGACGCAAGCTAATAGGCAAGTTAGAAAAAGCGGATGAAGCGGGTGAGGACGCAGGAGCCTCAGCCAAAGAAGAAGACGAATCCGGGCCATAAGGGACAAATTGTCGAGCATTGGATCACTGATACATCTTCAAATGAGAAAGAGGTAAAGAGGAAGAAGAGGACATATACACAGGTAAAAGTAGAGTAGGAGAAGAAATAGACTCCCCCTCACGACAACATATGAGATCAGATGGCAATGGGAGACTGGAGGAAGTAAAAAAGGGTGTGGATTCGAAAAAGGTGACATTAGCACTAACAAAATACAGGCGGGTCTCGGGGTGATAACAACGATAACTTTTCTGAGTGCGAGAGTAACCAAGAAAAACACACTTCTGAGCACAATGGGACAATTTATCATAACCGGGATCAAGAACATGTATAAATGCAGTACAACCAAAAACCCGAGGAGTGAGAGGAAAGGGCGAAGAGGTCGGATATAATAAGGAAAAAGGAGACTGGCCATTGAGAGCAACAGAAGGCATGAGATTAATAAGAAAACAAGCAGCAAGAATAGCATCCCCTCAAAACTGCTTTGGTACCATAATGTGAAACAATAAGGTACGAGCAACATCTAACAAGTGACGATATTTACGTTCAGCAACACCATTTTGTTGAGATGTGTAAGCACAAGTAGTTTGGTGAATAATCACACGATCAACACAAAAAGAAGCAACACTGGATTGGAGATATTCAAGAGTATTATTAGATCGAATAACTTTGAGACGTTCGCTAAATTAGGTATAAACTTCATTGTAAAAGCGAGAGAATAAAGGGTAATTCTGATCGATTTTCCAACAAAAACAACCAAGTCATGCGAGAATAGTCATCAACAAAAATAACAAGAATATCCATTATTGGTGGGAGTTCGAGAAGGACCTTAAATGTCTGTATGGATTACATCAAAAGACTCTGATTGACGACTACGACTACGACTACAACTACTAGGAGGAAAGAAACTACGGCGATGCTTTCCTAATTGACAAGCTTCACAATCAAAACCAGATACACGACTCAAATTAAGAATAGCTAACTTAAGCTTAGTCACATATGGGTGGCCCAAACGCAAATGCCACTGAAGGGGAGAGACTGCAGCACTCAAAACAAATGAAGTAGTGGAAGGTGAAGCAACATCGATAGAGGTCATCATTCTACTAATCATCTTCTTGGTCTGGAGGTCTTGAAAAACACAAGAAGTAGGAGAAAATGTTACCGAGCAATGTAAAGTTTTAGTTAACTGGTTAACATAGAGTAAATTAAAGGAAAAATTAGAGACATAAAAACTAGAAGGCAATGAGAAGGATGGAGATGGATGTAGAACACCCGTCCCTTACACAGGTCGAGATGAACCATCAGTTAGAATGATATGATGCTCGATAGGAATTAAATGAGAAAAAAATGATAGATTACCAGACATGTGAGAGCTAGCGCCAGAATTAAGGATTCATGAAGGTGTAAGAGCCACACATGCAATATTACTTGAATTGGCTAGAGTAGGAGTTATATGAGAAAAAAATAATGGATTACCAAACATGTGAGAGCTAGCGCCAGAATCAAGAATCCATGAAGGAGGTGTAAGAGCCGCACATGCAATATTACTTGAATTGGCTAGAGTAGCCGTGGAAGATGGAGGGAAAACAGACCGCAATGTCTGAACGATCTAGCTAAGTTGAGCAGTGAGAGTACCATGAGAATCAAAAGCGGGAGGCAGCTGATGGGAAGAGCCAGGAGAGAGTTGAGATTGAGATACGTGATCAGTAACTTGATTAACATAATCGTGTTTACCATACTTAGCCCAATAATACGATTCAGTGCGATTAGTACCACTACAATAATCACATTTTTTGTCACCACGACCTCTATTGCGACTATCACCTCGAGAACTGCCACGAAGATTACGGCCACCACGATTACCGTGACCATTACCACGAAAAAAACCACGACCGCCGTTGGTAGAAACCAAGGCAGAAGCTTCAGATGCAAACGGAAAAGAAGGACTAGGTATACTAGTAGATTGTCCAACGAGGAACGTAACAACCTGAAATATGCATTAGATGCAGTAGGCAAAGTCTCACTAGCCAAAATTTGGTCTTTAAACCCATGGAGATCAGAATCTAAATCAGAAAGTAAGGAGGCAATCATGAAGTCCTCCCATTGGTGCTTCTGTTGCTGTAAATCAGTAGTAAAAGGACGATATTGTAATAACTGATCCCAGATATTTATGAGCTAATTGTAATATTTAGACAAAGGTTTTCCAGCTTGTTTGGTTGCAAAAATCTACTCATATAGCTCATAAACACGGGATACATTGCTTTGGTTCGAGAAGGAATCAGCAAGAGAGTCCCAAATTTGCTTAGAAGTGTCACATAACTCCACTGTAGTAGTAATATGAGGTTTCAAACTATGCCATAGCCAATCCATAACAATATAATCAATCGTTTCCCAAGTAGAAAGTGTAGAATCCCCTTTGGGTGAAGGAGAATCAGTAATATACTTCAGCCGATGTTTACCTTTAAGGAAAATCTTAAAGGCATGTGCCCAGGCTAAATAATTAACATCATTAAGGCGTTTAGAAGTGGCACATTGCGGCAAGTCGTCATCTTTAAGATCATTAATTTTTGTCTCAGCCATAGAAACTCAAGGAACAAGGGTAAGCAACCCAGGAAAAATCTTCAAAGGAGCAGAAATCTGACAAACAAAAACTAACAAGCAGAAATCTGACAAATCGGGGAGGCGCTAACCTTCAAAACTGACAAAAGACACCTAGAAACCCTCTATAATCACCAAACGATCATAGATCTTGCAAGAATCATTAGTGTCGGCACCTATATAGTGGAATCTGACCATCAAAAACCATGAAAATGCACGAAACAACAAAGATCGAGGACTGCAAAGCTGAAACAATCGACGCCGAGTGTCGAGGCAGCCAAAAATGATTAGAAAGCTTCCATATGCACCAAACACGCATAGATCTGACCTGAGGAGAGGATTTCAGCACATAGAGAATGTAAATCAACCACGAAGAACCAAGAACGAAGTCGCGAGGACAGATCGAAGCCATAGGGTTCCAAAAAACTTCGAAAACTTCAAAAATTGTGGAACATGTCAATTTTCTTCAAAAAATCAAGAATCACCGCAAGTATCAGTATAACAAGTCGATCGGAACCAGAGGGGTGCTGTTCGTCGTTGTCCGTATGGCGTGTTGAT
Organism: Heliamphora exappendiculata; assembly: GCA_034768845.1. Classification (NCBI taxonomy): domain Eukaryota; kingdom Viridiplantae; phylum Streptophyta; class Magnoliopsida; order Ericales; family Sarraceniaceae; genus Heliamphora; species Heliamphora exappendiculata. Next base: position 325,773 of record JAOTRH010000020.1, on the reverse strand, counting down.
GTCATGCTGATGTCATCGTACGGAAGCTGACGTTAGTGCGCCGTTTTCTTCGAGCGGCAAGGGTTGAAGCTTTATAGCACTTCTAGAGTTAGATCGAAGGCTTTGATACTAAGTTGAATAGTAGAATATAGATTTAAGATTTGAAGATGGGAAAAGAAGAGATATGAAGAAGGAAAGGAGATGAGAAGAAAGAGTTAAGAGGTTAATTAGCCTCCTTCAGCCACATTTTATTATATATAATATTAAGTCAAAGATAAGTACAAGAATACAATTAGGAAAATAAATCAAAAATAGAAACACTCTTAACAACAATAATTTTTTGCAATTAAATATGTTAGCATGTTCCGTATAACATTTATACATTCATAAAAAAATTTTCTTATAGATCACAAAATTTCTACCTCATACACATTCTATTGATATACCGGAATGTGTGTATACATAGATTCTGCATCCTTATATGTGTTTTCTATTTTTCCTTTGTTTCGTATTTTTTTCTTCAACAATAAATATCACGAGTTCGTTATAAAAAATTAGCATTAGAGGCAAAGGATGTAATTTACTTACCTGATGTTTCGTCAATATCAGATAAGCTCTGACCAACTCAGATAGAGGCAAAAGAACTAAAACTCCACAATATACAATTTATGACGATTTTCAGCAATGTTCCAATGACGAAAGGTAAGTATAACTTATTTGATATTTCTCTTCAAAACATAGTATTTACCTTTCCAGTATAATAACTTCAGAATCAATATGATGTCCTTCAAATATCAATGCTTTCATTTTTTCTTCATACAACTACGAAATTATATTTATTTGAATAGATCATGTATTATAAGCGCTATTTCTCTCAATTTTGATATATCAATTACAAAATCCAAAACTGTATAACATTGCTGCTCTCCTTGAAAAGAATTTTATTCATAATAAACACCCTCATTTACGTTCAAAAAAAAAAAAGTTTGAATGGCCTGATTTCCATTCGTTTTTCTTGTTTTGTACTATTCTCAAACTTTCTCTTTTGAGTTTGATACGTTGATATTACGCTAGCATGCTACTATTAGGGATTTCTCTACATGTAGTTATTACTCGAACCATGAGAATATTCATTCTCTTGGATATAGACGATATCAGTGCGTGCAATTAAATTATTGCTAGCAAAAATGAAAACTTAAAATTCATGTTCTTATTATTGCTTTCTTTCACAGAACATTTCTCATTTATGAGTATATGGCTAATCAAAGCTTAGAAAACAATTCTCAAACATTATTTTTTTTCAATTCTCTTGCATAGTTCATGAATTTATTTAATTGCATTTTAAACTTTAAAGTCCTGCATGATTCCTAGAAATTGCTTTCCATGAATGAATTTGAACTCCTTATTTGATATACCTCATGGATGGATTGTAGCTTCTCCTTCGTTGGTTTGTCATAGTTAATAGATCGGTATATGGATTTTTATGCCTTGTTGTTTAGGACAAAGGGTTTACTTATCAAAAAGAGGGGGGAGGGGGGGTTAGGAGAAAAGGGTAAGGCTGTTGGGGAATAGTGGAATGCCTTTGTACATAAACAATTTTTATTTATTGGAGGTCATAGAAATATTTAGATTTGTTGAAGTATATTCATTAGGACATGGTTGCCAAATTGAGGCTATTCAAAACTTGTTTTACTTAAGTTATTTCGTCCAATTGTGATAATTCGTGAAATGCTTGACAAATTGAGTTGATCTTTCTCATCACTGTGTTTTTTTTTTGGGTAATTAATCTCATCACTGTTAGTTAATTCGATTTTATTGGATTCTTGATGAAGATGCTACATAATTGATTCTCATCCTTTAGAGACTACGGGTATAATAGGAGTATATGTCAACAAAAGGATCACCATAATATGGTCATCTCATGGTTATTGAGAACGAATCAAATCAGATGGTTCTATTTCTCAATCTTTTTAACTTGCTCCTACGGAACTAAGGTCAAAAAGATTGAAAAATTCGGGCATTCACAACCACTGATATTCAGATGTTAAGGGGCCTCTCTCTACAGATGAATAGTGGTTAGGTGGTGTTGTGATTCTCACACTGAGTTAGCTTATGTTTGTGTAACCCTATACCGTCGGTTCAGTGATAAAGATCAGATATGTGATACTAGGTTTTGAAAAAATATTTGATGGGGTTTGGCAATATCTGACAAGAGTTGGCTTGTTAATAAATGGAAAAAAATTGTCATGTATTGAGAGATTTTTAGATTACTTTATTACATAGCCTTTTTTCTTTTGGAGGATATTTTATGTATTTTATTGGAAAGGTGTTAAGGCTAATCTTTGAAGGAAAAAAATTTGAGGGAGTAGATAGATGGGAGTAATAATTATTTGGTAGATGAAGTGGTTATTGTTTTTTGGTTATTAAAGGGGATATTAGGATTTTAGGTTTCCGTGATGATACAACTCAACAAACGATTGTGGATTCTTGAAGCTAATTGTCAAATTGGTGCATATGATTTGGTTGTCCAAGATAACTTTCTTTTCGTATATTACGATATATTGTCACTAGGGAGCTTGAAAGGACAAAGGAGCAAATTATTAGTACAAGATAACAAGAGTAATTTTTGAAGTTGTTTGGAGACTAATTTTAGATTCATGTGGTGACTTAGTATCTTAAATTACATACATTATTGGAGAATCATACAAGATGTTAATTTATTAACGAGTTAAATGACAAAAAATTTAGTACGAGCGTCATAATTTAGATTTGCGCAAGTTTTCAAATTGATATACAATAATTTTGAGCCATGAATACATCCTTTATTTATAGTTCAAACTTGTTGTTGGGAGATAGTAGACACAGCACATCCTTGACACTTGATTTGTTGTACATGTAAGAACATTTTACTAGAATTCTTTACGATTTATATTTGTAAAAATTAATCGATTAGTATATGAAGTTTTTGGCCTTACTAAATAGGAGAGAAGGGTTTACTTATCAACAACAAAAGGTTAGGAGGGATGGCTAAGACGTTGAGGAATGATGGGATTTATATTTTCAATGATAGTTCTAAAATGATTGTTGACTTCGGTCAATCTTTCTCACCATTGTTGGCCAACTAGATTTGAGTGGATTCGTTTAGGTGACATCACTATGTAACAAAATCAAATATTCTGGTTGCTCGCTCTAAAGATGAACAATGGTAAGTAGGTGTTTTGATTCTTACATTAAGGTAACTTGTGCTTATGTAAGTCTTTGCTTTGGGTTTAGTTTGAAACTAATGAGATGTGTCATATCAGGTTTTCAAGAAGTATTTGAAGGGGTTTGGTAATATTAGATTGTAATCGACTTGTTATTAAATGGAGAACATTGCCATGTACACGGAAATTTTTGGATTATTTTATTATATGGCCTCGTATCTTTTTGTTACTAGAGTTTATTTTATTTAATTTATTGGATAAGGTGTCAAGACTATTCTTTGAAGGAAAATAACTTTGTGGGAGTAGTTAGACGCTGGTAATAATTATTTGGTAGAGGAAATTGGTTATTGTTTGGTGGTTATTAAAGGGAGGCGTACACTCTTGATCCAGATATTAGGATTTTTTATGTTGGGTGATGACACAACTAAATAACGAATGTTGATTCTTGAAACTAATGTATACAATTAAATGGGTGAATATAATTTGGTTGTCAAAGAAAATTTTGTTTTAGGTGTATTCAAATATAGTGTCACTACTTACTAGGGAACTTGAAAAGACAATGGAGGGAATTAGTAGTACTAGATAACTAGAGAAATTTTTGAAGTCATTTGGAGACTAATTTTGGATCCATGTGGTGACTTAATATCTTACATTATTGGAGAATCTAAGATGTTAGTTTATTGAGAAGTTGAAAAACAAGTTTGGTATGAGCACCAGAATTTAAATTTGCATATTTTTGAGTTGCAGGTAGAGTACAAAGTGTACAAATTGATATACAATTATGTTGGAGCCATGAACACATCCTTTATTTGTAGTTCAAACTTGTCGTTAGGAGACAGTAGGTTCTTGGCACGTGATTAATTGTACAATGGATAGCATTTTACTAGAATCTTTTATGTTATATATTTGTTCGGAGAGATGGGTTTACTTATCAAAATATTTCTTTTTTAGGAGAGACGGGTAAAATTGTTGCAAAATGATGGGATGCTTTTCAAAATTTTATCTTATTTGAGGTCATACACATCTATTTATTGAAGTCGTAGTCATTAGGAAATGGTTACCTAATTGAGGCTATCCAAACCATGTTTTATTTGAGTTCTTTCATCAAATTGTGTTAGTTCGTGTATAGCTTGAAAAATTTTGGTCGATCTTTATCATCATTGTTAGCCAATTAGATTTGAGTGGATTCGTTTAGGGGAGATTACTATGTCACATAATCATATATTTAGGGGGTTCGCTAAAAGATGAACATTGGTTAGGTGGAATTTTGATTCTCACACTGAGATAACTTGTGTCTATGTAAGTCTAAAATGTGGGTTCAGTAACAAATGGTTGATCTATATGATATCAGGTCTTGAAGAAGTATTTCGTGCATATATTGGATTGTAGTAGACTTATTATTAAATGGAGAAAATTGCCATGTACCATGAGATATTTAGATTATTAACTATATGCCCTTGTTTCTTTTTCTTATCGGAGGATATTTTATGTAAATTATTGGGTAAAGTGTCATGACTATTCTTGGAAGGAAATAAATTTTCGATCATGTGGTGACTTAGTATCTTATATTACATATATTCTTGGAGGATCTGCGTATTTTTGAGTTGCATGTGGAGTACCATGTTTATGAATTGATTCACAATAATTTTGGAGCTATGAATACACCCTTTATTTATAGTTCAAACTTGTTGTTCATAGACAATTGACACATGTCACGTCCTTGACACTTGATTTAATGGATCGGTATTTGGATATTTAAGCCTCACTGGTTAGCAAAGAAGTGTTTTCTCATTATTTTTTGGTGGTTTTTAATGGGAGGCGTACATATTAGGATTTTAGATTTTGTGTGATGATACCACTCGACCAACGATTTTGGATGCTCGAGGCTAATTGGATGCAATTAAATTGGTGAATATTCTATAGTTTATCCAAGAAAAGTTTCTTTTGGTGTGTTGAGACATATATTGTCTCTAGGGAACTTGAAGGGATAAAGGACAAAATTATTAGTACATGATAACTAGATAGTTTTTGAAGTCGTTTGGATACTAATTTCGGATCCATGTATAAGGATTATTAGGCCTTATTGGTTTAGAGAGACGGGTTTATTTCTTAAAAAAAAAAAAAGGTTAGGAGGGAAGGGCTAGTTTGTTGGGGAGTGATTTTATTTTATTGGAGGTCATAGCCATATCTAGATTTATTGAAGTTTAATCATTTGGGCATGGTGCCGAATTGTCTATATGGAACTTGTTTGATTTCTATCATTAAATTTTTATAGTTCATGAAATGCTTGACTAGTTTGGTCAATCTTTCTCATCATTGTTAGCTAATTAAATTTGGGTGCATTCTTTGTGGTGTGATCACCATGTAATATAATCTGATATTCAGTGGGCTCGCTTTATAGTTGACCTGTGGTAATGTGATGTTGTAACTCTGACATTGGGGTAACTTATGTTTCTATAAAATTATAGCGTGGGTTTAGTGAGAAACGGATGAGATGAGCAATATCTGATTTTGAAGATGCATATGATGGGGTTCGACATTATCGGATTGTAGTTGGCCGGTTATTATATGGAGAAAACTATCATGAATTAAGAGATTGTTGGATCATTTTATTATTTGGCCTTGCTTCTTTTTGTGGAGGATATTTTGTATAATCGTCGGATAAGGTTTCATGACTATTCGTTAAAGGAATTAAATTTTGAGAGAGTAAACATTCGCGGATAATAATTATCTAGTAGAGGAACAGGTTCTTGTTTGGTGGTTATTAAAGGGAGGCGCCCACTCTTATTTGGGATATTATGATTTTTGATTTTGCGAGATGATACAGCTCGACAAATGATATTGGATGTTTGAAGACTAATTTTGGATCCGTGTGGTGAGTTAATATCTTACGTTACATGCATTATTAGAGAATTTAATATATTGGTTTATTGAGAAGTTGAAACACTAGTTTAGTATTAGTCTCATAATATAAATTCGCCTATATTTGGGTTGCAGGCACAATACCAAGTTTTGAGCGACTTGACAAACGTGGGTAATAATTATTTGATTGAGGAAATGGTTCTTGTTTGGTGGTTATTCGCATACACTCTAATTGGGATATTAGGATTTCAGATTTTGCATGATGGTACAACTTAAGATTCAATTGTGGATTTTTGAAGCTAATTGGATGCAATAAAATTGGTGAATATTCTTTAGTTGTCCATGAAATTTTTTTTTGATGTTTTGAGATATATATTGTCCCTCGGGAACTTGAAAGGATAAAGGACTTCATTATTAGTACAAGATACCTGGAGTAATTTTTGAAGTGGTTTGGAGACTAATTTGGGATCCATGAGGTGGCTTAGTATCTTACATTACATACATTATTGAAGAATCTAAGATGTTAGTTTGTCGAGAAGTGAAGAGACAACAAGTTAACTATTACTGTAAAAAATTAAACCTGACTATTTTTGAGTTGCAGGTAGATTACCAAGTTCACAAATTGATAAATTACTTCGGGGTCATGAATAAGTCTTTGATTTATAGTTTGAACTTGTCGTTGAGGGTCTGTAGACACATATCACGTCCTTGCCACTTGATTTTCTGCAGATTGGGGAAAATTTTATTATTATCTTTTATGATATATTTGCGACCGTTAATGGGTCTGTTTACGGATTTTTTGGCCTAATTGTTTTTTAGAGAAAGGTTGACTTCTATAATAGAAAACAAAGGTTATGAGGGAATTGTAAGTCTATTGAGGAGTGATTTTATTTATTGGAGGTCGTAGCCATATCTAGATTTATTAAAGTCTAATCGTTTCGGCGTGGTTACTTAATTATGTGGATAACTTGATGTAAGGATATTTTGTGTAATTTTTGGATATGGTTTCATGACTATTTGTTAATGGAATTAAATTTTGAGGGAGTAAACTGGCACAGATAATAGTTATTTAGTAGAGGAAAATGTTCTTGTTTGGTGGTTATTAAAGGGAGGCGCCCACTCTTATTTGGGATATTAGGATTTTTAATTTTGCGTGATGATACAGCTCGACAAACAATATTGGATGTTTGAAGCTAATTGGATGCAATTAAATTGGTGAATAATCTCTTGTTGTCCAAGAAAACTTTCTTTTGGTGTATTGAGATATATCTTGTTGTTTGGGAACTTGGAAGGTTAATGGACCTTTTTAAGTACAAGATAACTAATGTAATTTTAGAGGTTGTTTATAGACTAATTTTGTATCCATGTGATGAGTTAGTATCTTACGTTGCATGCATTATTAGAGAGTCTAAGATATTGGTTTATTAAAAAGTTGAATCACAAGTTCAGTGTTAGTGTCAAAATATAAATTCGACTATATTTGGGTTGCAGGTACAATACCAAGTTTTGAGTGAGTTGACAGACGTGAGTAATAATTATTTGGTTGAGGAAATGGTTCTTGTTTGGTGGTTATTAAATGGTCGCATACACTCTAATTGGGATATTGGGATTTCAGATTTTGCATGATGATAGAACTCAAGATTCAATTGTGGATTTTTGGACTGAATCTTAGATTGTTGACTCGACAGCACCATTCCATGCTACTTCTTACATGGATATATGTATAATTATATGAAAGGGGGGGAGCTTTGGGAAGGTATATTTGGGTGATGATAAAGCTTGCAATATTGTTGCCAAGGGTGAGGTGTAGATCACTTAAGCCAACAGTAAAGTGTTGAAACTGATGGATGTTAGACACGTGTCTAGTCGTTTGTAGGAGATTCCTAAAAGATGCTCAAAGAATCATTTGTTTTGACCTGAGGTAAAAAGGATAGTACTTTGTACGATATTCGGGTTCTTACAACATAATTTCTGTAGCAGCAGTAGGGGTTTGATGCAATAAATGGCACATGAGGCTCGATCACATAAGTGAGAAAGGTATGAAAGTAATTCTTAAGAAAGGGAAGCTACCGGGTATTGAGTCGGTTGATTTGGATTTCTGTGGATGCTGTCTTTGGGAAATAAATGAAAGTCTGTTTTATAAAGGAAGTAAGGATTTCAAAATTAGAATGATTGGAACTGGTTTAGACCGACATATGGGGACTTAGGTACCTTCTCTTGGTGGCTCACGGTACTTTATTACTTTATGTTGAAAATGAAGATTTTTAATATTTAAAATGGGCCTAATCCTTAACATTAGTGGTGATTAAAATATATATATATATGCACCTCATTTACAAGGAGACTCATTTAAAATATTTTTGTTATTTATTTATATTTTTATTTCTATTATATATATATATATATATATATATGTACACACACGCATATATACCTACAAATGGAGAATAATATGCTTAAAGCAAAAAAAAAACAGTTATTTACTCGGATAGGTGCCTGCACCCAAAAGGAGAGGTGATATGGGCACCCCTACCCATGGAATTCTCCCATGTTGCCAATGCATTGATGGCTGTGACCAATTCCCTTGGTAAAAGCACCTAGAAAAACAACTATCACTCTCCAAGACAAGCTAGCACTGGGGAACAGAAAATAACTAAAAGAAAGAGTGGGAAATGTCACCTTTCCTCAGTTTGACACTTTGACTGGAATAAAGAATAGTGAATAGTCACAATTACTCTCTCTCTCTCTCTCTCTCTCTCTCTCTCTCTCTCTCTCTCTCTCTCAACAGAACAAAATGAAAAATAATAATAAATAAATAACTGGTATATGACAACTACCCACGTCTTTTAAACGTGGGTAGCCCTTGTTGTCTATACATACAGTAATCGGGGAGGGAAGAAGCGGCAATTTTCAGTGAAAGCAGAAAAGGGAAGAGAAAGAAAGGATGAGTGTTTGGAAGCATTTTAGAGAGAGAAAGGTCTAATTTTCCCTCTCTCTCTCTCTCCTCTTTCTCTCTCTATATATTCTTTTTGTTCTTCCTCTTTCTTTCTGAAATCATGTTTGGGAACAAAAAAAGAATATTTAGAACCCGTTTCAACTATGACAAAAATCATTGAACAATGTTTTAAATATTATTAAACTGCCAAAAATGTCTCTTTAAAGTGATTCAATAGTGACAAAAGCTGTTGAACAGTTTATTAAAAAATAAATAAATATAAATCTAGCCGTTGTCGGTTTTAAAATCTTATTTAATTGATGTCGACTTTAAGTTTAATCTAGCCCCTATCGGCTTTAAGTTTAATCTTAGCCCTTGTCGGTTTCAAATTTAATCAAGCCGTTATTGGCTTCAAATAATCAAGTCGTTGTCGGATCTAAGTCCGTGCAAGTTGCAAACGGTAATGCACTTAATTATAGTGACAATAGTGCGATAAAAACTTTGCAAATCTCAAGTACCTTGTGGCATCATATGGTTGTCCATCAAGACCTACATATATTATAGGGTCAGGGCTATAGGTTATTATCCCTATGGTAAATAGGTTTTCATTGACTATTCTTATTGCCAAAAGTTCTTTAAGGAAAACTGCCTTTGAAATGGAATATTAATTAATAGAAACCAGGCATTTGGTGCACTTCATAATAAATCTGTGTTGTGAAGGCATAAATAACCATTTCCCTACATTGAGTGGTGCTCGTTTATAAGCACTGTTGGTTGCTGAACTCCATTGCTTCATGGATTTTTTTCTTTCTCATCACTGGAGTTTATAGAGGTTGTAACGTAGAGGCTAGAGCAATAGCAAGTGCTATGTGCTCCCAACACTATGACGTGGGTTGAGTTTTTGGAATCAACTCTACATAGAAGTGGGAGCGGAGAGGAAATAAGGCTTACCTACAAACTTTTCCAGATCCTGTTGTATGTGGGAACCTTGTGTATTGGGTAGGACCGACATCACTTGCGAGCGACTAGTTGCTTCCCAAATGCCTCTTTACTTTAGTGTTGTCTAGTCTTTCGAATGCCTCCTTCCTTGCTGGCATTGTCACACATTTGCTGGAGTACTCTCAAGGCATAAAATTAACGGTGCAATAGAGAGAAGATACAACAGCTGTAAATGTGTTTTTTGCTTGCATACATTCTTAAGCCTTTTCTTGTATATTTTTTTTGGTTGCAGGGAGCTGCTGTTGCTTTTGTAGCAGATCTTTTGAAAGTCCCTGCAATATTTGTTAAAGCGGTAATTGATATTGTGGATGGTGACAAACCAACTGCTGAGGAATTTTTGAAGAATTTGGCAGCAGTTACTGCTGCCCTTGACCAAGCAGTCACTGACATTGTTGATTTCATCAATGGGAAGTGTTTCTCCGAACTTTGATGTATTTTATATGCTTGACAAAGTGCTTCATTAGCATTTTTCTAATATTTGTCTCCTGATTGGATCTGCATTTTACAAGTAATAATCTTTAAAGCTACGAGCAGAATCAGCAGATACATGTTTCACATGAGCAGTGTAAAGGAAAGTTAAGTTTGGCTCTTCATGGTATGGTTGCTTATGACTGGGGCAAAGATATTCTACTCAGTATTGTGCTCAACTTCCGCCTGTTGTGCATGGTTAGCAAATAATTCTGCTTAGACCACCATGGTAGTGGTTCTGGATTGGGTCTTTTGCCAAAATGAACTTCTGAAGGTGTGCCTTTGGGTGGCGTGGATTCTTTCTTATTTGAGTTGGAAATAGCTTGTGGCCCTTATAGACATTTTGGGGGAGACATGTATCATTCTCTCAAAGGTTGAATGCCGTTTTTGTTTGGACAGAAGATTAAAAGAAATCATGTAACCATGTTGTTAAATGAAAACTTGTACATTTAAATAGTTTGACTGTAGTGCCCTCGTCTGATTATTGTTCTAGAAACATAGCATGCCCTTGATATAGGCTTCATCTCTGTTGTCCATTTTCTTCATTTTGCATATGAACCATTCTTGTGCTCCGAACTGCAAAGACTTAACTCTATAAATAGCTAGAAGGTCCATGGTATGTTTCCTTCATTGATCTTATTTATAGAGCATCCTTTAACCCAAGCACCATCAAGGCCTTTATTTTGATTTTTAGGTGATCATACTAGCAGGATACAGCAATGCAGTGTGGCTCATCTTGTCCTCGGGGGAATCCTCATTTCTTTTTAGATGGAAAACTCTAATTATTTGACAAAATGATGCACTCGACATCAATCAAGATGGTTAGTGGGGATAATTTAGTCTGTGAGGATATAGATGTTGTTTGTTAGAGCTCAGTTTTTATCTTTTAGCTTATAGCTCAACAAAAAGTTGGGAATATTCGATTAAGTGTGCTTATAGGCTATAGTTGTTTGCTTATAGTTTCTAATTATAAATCAACAAACCCAAGTTCTACTATTGGAAGCTATTAGTTTACCACTTTAACAAACCCTTGTAACTTCTACCTAAAATTATAATTTATAAGTTCATAATTTCAGTAGATGCAGTAAATTGTTCCCAAGAGAGCAGTACAACTGATATCATTTTTTTTTTTAACAAGGCTGATTTTTCATGGTTGATCACAATACAGACCCCACACCAAACCTCTACCAGAACTTTAAACCAGAGTCATAAACTTTGTGCTTTTGAACAAACCCATCACAACTCTGTATGTATGAATATAACAATCTATTTCGCTTCTCCTATGAAATGATAAAACACATCTCTTCTGAGCCTATTTTGGATTAGTTATTAAAAATTGCAATGCCGCTGTGTATATATATCGAGCACATCCTATGACTTTGCTTCATTGCGAGGAAAGTTAGGAAACAGAGTCTCTGTTGAACCTTCTTTGCAGGCACACTTATCGGCATCTTGTCCAAAAGAAAGAGAGAGAAGCCTAGGAAGTAGAGGGATCATGCAAGGAGGTTCGAAGAAGGCCAGCCCCGGCAAAGCTACAATTTTAGCTCTTGGCAAGGCCTTCCCTCACCAGCTTGTTATGCAAGAGTTTGTGGCTGATGGGTACTTCAAGAACACCAACTGTGATGATCCAGACCTCAAGCAGAAGCTGAATCGGCTCTGTAAATTCCTTTCTCCCGTCTTTCTTTAGTATATATCTATGTAAATGAGTGCATCAATTCCTCTTGAAAAATAGGAATGGGAAAGATTTTGAAATAGGGCAATCAGTTGGCTTAGGGTCTTCTGGGTTTGCAATTGCAAACTTTCAACGAGAAGTTGCCCGTGGGCTGAGTCACAGCCCAATCTTGTTCATGCCCATCTTTCAAACCCACGGCCAGATGTGGTTACTGATTTATGCAGCCCAACCCGGCCAGCCAGTTGATGACTCTTTCAACAACGTAAGCATCATGGTAATTGGTTAGGGGTTGATAATATTATTTAGTTGTCATATGTTTAAGAATGTTTAGATCATGAATTTGTATAGAGATTTATGAAAGGGAAAAAAAATTATAAATTTACTTATTTGGTTTTTTTGTCACTTCCCCACCTTGACAAATCTTTACAAATTTATGATACAAAAACAGCCTATGAAAGTAATAGTATACCTTATTAGGATAAAATGATCAAAATTGTGTTAGGTTAGTACAACAATGAATTTGAAGGCTAACTGAGGCTAACAGTAGGAACAATTATTTAATATTTTTAGAGTAATGTCTTATTTAAATCACTTAATAATACACATTCACATGTTGGGTAAAACACCAACACAAAAGTAGTGAACCTCAAAATACACGACTAGTTGTAAAGTTAGAGCAACGTATAGACTTGTTTCAAGATATGATTAAATAATTACCTTGAGAGAGCAATCATTCAATGTTATTGGAGTAATATTTTATTCAAATTACTGGACATGTTCACATGTTGGGTAAAATAAAAACAAAAAAGTGGATCTTAATAAATACATAAATAATTTTGAAGTTAGAACACCAACTGGATTTGTTCTAGGAAGACTGAATAATTACTTTGAGATGGCATTGACTTACAATTATTCAACATTTTTGGAAAAATATTTTATTCAAATCACTAGATAACATATATTCATATATTGTGTAAAACAATAACCAAAAAGAGTAAAACAAGAATCAAAAAAAATGATGAATCTCACTAAATACATCAATAATTGTGAAAACAGAACACCCATTAGACTTGTTTTAATAGGATTAAATAATTACTTTGAGATACCTCTAGTTTTATAGAACACGCCCTTTTTGAGTTGGAAAACTAGAAGCTAATTGACTTATCGATGTGTTTTTACATTTTAAAAATAGTTGGAATGGAGATAATACACGTTGGTCCCATATATAACGTATTTGAAGAGGTAATTAGGTTAGATATGATATCCTGTTTAGACCTTACATCCTTGGATATGTATAACTAAAGGGGTGGGGTATTTTATGTTCCCACCAGAGCTTGTTTTTGGTTCCAAATATGAAAAGGATAAACTTAGTATTATTATGTTTTTTTAAGGGTATAAATGAGAAATATCATTTTTAATCCTCTCTCTCCATATAAATATCCACCAGTTTTTAAAAAACAGGCATGGTAATGTATATAGTAGAGGATTATATATCCAAATATATATCTATTAAATTTTTTATCCATATCTATATTTAAAATTATTTTATATTTATTAATTTATTTTTAAACAATTAAACAGAGCTTTAAAGTTGTTCATATCCACACTAAAACTAGTGTTGAAAATTGAAAATCATGCCCATGAATTGAATTATGGAAGACAATTAATCGGTGGGGTGACTTTAAATCCAACAATCTGCACATGTAAATCACGTGTACATTTATAATTTTGAACCAGATGTTTTTGTTTAGATTCACAAGGACGGACACGGACCCAAACAGGCGAATGAATATACAATTAAATTTTAAGCAATCCGGCTACCCTTCAATTAAATTGAAGAGGTTTCTATTTTCCTCTTACAGTTTTCAAATTGAGTTTACTTGGCATGAACTGTTCAAGTTGTAGAGTATTTCGAGAAAATTATTCATATAAAAAATTAAATTTATCAGAAATTTACAGGCAAAACAACAACAGTGAAAACAAGGTACGTGGTGATGTCGGAAGAGATCCTGAAAAAATATCCCGAACTTGCCACCGAAGGTCACCCCACTGTAACTCAACGGCTAGCTATCTGCAACGAAGCCGTCACCCAGATGGCCATTGAAGCCTCCCAAGCTTGCGCCAACAACTGGGGCCGACCTCTCTCCGACGTAACCCACCTCGTTTACGTTTCCTCAAGCGAAGCCCGCCTCCCCGGCGGCGACCTTTACTTAGCCACCGGCCTCCGTCTCCGCCCGGAAACCCATCGAGTCATGCTCTACTTCATGGGATGCTCCGGCGGCGTCGCCGGACTCCGCGTTGCCAAGGACATTGCCGAGAACAACCCCGGCAGCCGCGTTCTTCTCGCGACGTCCGAAACCACCATCATCGGGTTCAAACCACCGAGCGCCGCCCGGCCTTATGATCTAGTCGGAGCTGCGCTTTTTGGTGACGGCGCCGGAGCCATGATCGTTGGTTCGGACCCGGTGCCGGAAATCGAAAGACCCCTCTTCGAGCTACACACCGCTATCCAGCATTTCTTGCCGGGTACGGAGAAGATCATCGACGGCCGGCTGACGGAGGAGGGGATAAGCTTCAAGTTAGCGAGGGAGCTGCCGAAGATAATTGAAGATAACATTGAAGGATTCTGTGATGGGTTAATGCAGATTGCCGGAAACCGGAATAGAGATTATAACCAGATGTTTTGGGCGGTGCACCCGGGTGGTCCCGCGATTCTGAACCAGTTGGAAAAGAGGCTGAATTTGTCGCCGGAGAAACTCGGGGCTAGCCGGCGAGCTCTGGCGGATTATGGGAATGCGAGCAGTAATACTATTGTGTATGTGCTGGAGTATATGGTGGAAGAGAAGAGAAAGACGAAGATGAAGATGAAGATGGAGATGAAGAAAGAAAACCAAGAAGAAGAGAGAGAGTGGGGTTTAATACTGGCGTTTGGGCCTGGGATAACCTTCGAGGGTATTCTTGCAAGGAGCCTCCTCTGTGTCTGAGAATTATTGCATCTGCCCTAATTTGAATTCAATAAATTAATCACGCAGAAAATATAGATACTCAGACAATAATCGAGAATTTGAGGTGGATGATTCAGATTTACTTGAATACGTGGAGTTGCGTACCTACTTAAATGTGTAAAACTTGTGTATTTAAGTGAATTTGATTTATTCATTTTAAAATTTAAATAAAGTTTTAGAACTTATTTTTAGGATTGCAGTATTGTTAATAATCATATGATGACCCTTGTTTGTCAATTGATTTATCAACACTACATTATATATAAGAATAATTCTAGATACACAGAAACGGGGTCATGGGATCAACCCATAAAGTGTAATGAATGGCTATGATTTTTTTAAAGTTAATTTTACCATCACATTTTTTAAAATTCTTACCATTTATACACTTTCCAGGGTCGGTTCCTAGCTGGTTTTTGCCCCTAGAATTGTTGTTGTTTGGCATAAACACGAGTATTGAATTACACTAAACAAGATTTAATAAAATAATTGTCGTTATAATACTATTGATTTGAATTATAACTAATTGGGTTTCTATGTAAAGACAGAGCTCCTATTCACTTTGAAGTTTTCTATTACATTGATGAAATTGAATATTAGGATTCCTATAATGAATGCTACATATAACAAATTGGATTGATTAATATAAGTTTAACGGTTAGTGATGTGGGTGCTTGTAGCAATTGAAACTTATAGTAAAAGTTAAATCATTTAGAAGCAAAAATTAAGAACAAACTTAATTTCATTTGAGTTTTACTTTCAAGAAACAATACACATGAACAAATTACACATTTGCAACCACTTATATTCAAGGAATTGAAAAAGAAAACACCAATTATTTTGTTTGTACATAGATCCTTCACGATGAGAAAGACACGAGGGAAGAAGAGTTCAAGGGCATTTGCGTTTGTTGTAGCGAGTGGTGATGGTGGCATAGCAGGGACAGACCTCTAAGTTGCCGGAGGTGCCAGGAGAGACGCACTGGCACCTGGCGCAGCACGTCCCGCACGCCCTCTTGCACAGCCTTGGCCTTGATGACAATCTGCACCTACCACCACAAGCTGCCCCGCAATCTACACAAACCCTGGCACCATCATCGAAAGGAGGTACAAAGAATATATGGCTCTTTAAGAATGTACTACTTCGGAAATTCCAACAATGTGTTTATAACTGAATATATATATATATATATATATGTGTGTGTGTGTGTGTGTGTGTGTGTGTGTGTGTGTGATTATAACATGAAGGAGAAGCTGAAAATATTTGTGTGTGTGTGTGTGTGTGTGTGTGTGTGTGTGATTATAACATGAAGGAGAAGCTGAAAATATTTGTTAAAATAATAAACTTAAAATAGTAGAATATTTGCTTTTTGATTTATAATCTGAAGTAATTATGAACAAATTAAAAGCAACAAGCACACTTGTTTAAATTATTTTTAATATTTTGCCGAACTAAAAGTTAAATATTATAATTTAAGCATAAATAAACACCCTGACCCATAGCCTCTCAAGTCTCAACTATGGTAGAATTTTTAAGTATTATATAGCATTGAATTAATAAATTAGATCTCTGCATAAAAAAAAAATGACCTCAGTTTGATACTTTACTAGTAATTAGTGAGTGCGTATATTTTATTTTAAGTAGCTATTTTTTTCTCATTAAAGATTTTTTACATTAAAACTGACCAAGGATTTCAGCTCTCACATTTTCTATTATGTTTTTTTACAAATTTTTTCATCTCCGATAACAAAATAAAAAATATGGTATTTGTTTCACCCGTTCCATTATTTTTCTCTATACATCTTATTATAATTATTAAATATATTTTATATTTACATACATACAAAAATTTTATTTTTTAAAATATAATTAGACTAGAATACAAAAGAGATGATAGATAGGAATAGGCTGATAATATGGCCTACCTACCTAAAACTATTGAAAGAACACTTTTCCTTAATCTCATTTTAATTATTGACAAAAATAAATGTAGATAGAACATGATAATAATATTGTAAATTTGGAGTCATATCAGTCAACCATGCAAAAGAACCATGCACTATAGCAGGAAATTATTAATTTACATATCTTAAAAGCTCATATAATTCAATGAAGTCATTGACATGTCTAATCTTTCTTGTTAAATAATTACACCAGCAGTTAATCATTGTTATCCCATATCTTTAGCCATCCGAAGGGGGCATGACCCAAATATGCATCTGGATCTGAGAAAGGGTCAACCCTCAGTAGTTGAGATGAACAACTATGTATGCCAAGCTCACTCAGTGAGGTTGAACCACGGAAGTCTGCATGGCCGACCTCAACAATATTAACAACGACTTGACTAGTTTTAGTTTGTATCAAAAATCCTCTATTAAACTTAATATCCTTGAAATTTTGAGCTTAATTTGACAACTGTCAAGACAGAGGCTAATGATGAATGGATAGCCTATGATATATATCTCAAAGTCAACCCTGAACCTCAATATAAAGAATGCCCAACCCATTCTCAAAGGCACATCATACATAGACAATCTCCTTCTCCAAGCCCTGTCAAAATACATGCAAAAACTCTCTCCCTTCCCATCTCTAAGTTGATTACCTTCTTCACTCTTAAAACACTAACTTACGCATCAGTCATGTGCTCCGACAGTCGTAGGTTAGTCTTATCCATGTTGTCTTTTGCAGGTCAATTTTGACATGGAAAAAAGCTCCAAAGAATTGGTTCTCTCACTTCTCACTCTCACCCACAGATTCACCTGTACTTATCCCATATCACAAAGCAAAAAATCATTAGTTTACATATCTTAGAAGCTCATATAATTCAATGAAGTCATTGGCAGATCTATTTTTTTTTTATTAAACAATTACACCAGTGGTTGATCATACCTATCCCATATCACAAAGCAAAGATAACAATGAATAACAATGACTAACATGAATGAATATAATTAATCTCTCTCTCTCTCTCTCTCTCTGGGATGGCCCTGCAAATTTTGGGACTCAAATCAAAACAAGTTTCAGATATGGAGCCCTAATAAATTTTAAATTTATTTATAAAGATTTAAGTAAACTAAATATATTTGTACTCAAGTTTCAACAAAATAAAATTTACAAAAAAAATTAAATACAACATAGTACCGCTTATATATCAAGCTTTTAACTAATATATTATAAGTTTTTAACAATAATTTTTTTATTTAATATTTTGTGTTTGACTACAATTGGTAAAATAAGAATTAACACTTTAGTATTAGAAAATTATGACTTAAGTATATTTTGATCCTAACGGTTATTTTTTTATATTTTATTCATATTATTTAGCATTTTAAATAATTAAAATTCTCAATTGCTTAAAATAATATTAAAATTCTTGCAATTTAAAAAAAATGAACCAAAAGAAAGTAGGACTTGAACTTAAGACCAAATACTTATAAATTATAATAATTATCACTTGTGATCCATCTAAAATCATCAATTTAATTTTAAAAAAAAACATTTATGTTGAATTTAAATCCAATTGGAACCTTAAATTTTATTAAAAAGTCGGGAGTTCAAAGCGACGGCTTTGCTCGCCTTGCCCTAGGGCCAGCTCTCTCTCTCTCTCTCTCTCTCTCTCTCTCTCTCTCTCTCTCTATATATATATATATATATATATATGTGTGTGTGT
>JAOTRH010000020.1:290852-306880 GCA_034768845.1 Heliamphora exappendiculata | reverse complement strand
CTCTCTCTCTCTCTCTCTCTCTCTCTCTCTCTCTATATATATATATATATATATATGTGTGTGTGTGTGTGTGTGTGGAGCCATGGATTATTTAAATGAAGTCCAAAAATGAGGGGTTCACCAAATATGTTTGTTGTTTGTTGTGCAATTTATGAAGGGGCTTTCAAACTCCAGCCAAAGAATCCAAGACGAAGTGCTTCCCAGCTGTGATATTCTTAGAGGGCTCTTGTCTTGTGTGGTATATATATTGAAAGAATAGGAAAGCACTTTGCACACATAAAACTAACTATAAACTGGAGGAAAAAATATTTTTTCATTTATTATACTTAGAACCCATAAGTATTGTAAATTTTACACATATAAATGATGGAGGTGCATTTTTTTGTGGTTAATCTGCGATTAGTTATGTGCATGTAGTATTAATAAAACCAATATGTACTCATAATGCATAACATATGTTTATTTTCCTATATTTGGTATAGTTTTTTATAGGCTTTTATTTTTATTTTAGAATTTTCTTTCTATGTTAGCTTAAATGATTATATTTTTTAAACTTTTTGTCATGAAAATTTAAAAAGTTACAAATATTGATAGAAAAATATTTTTAAAAATCAAATAAGACAAAAAAAGAAAAGAAAACTTAATAACCTTTTAGTGATTTTTTTCTATTTTTAGTAGATTTTTCTCAATTTTAACTTGAACGGACATTTTTTAAATTTATCTTGTCACCAGAAACTAAAAGTAAAAAAATTAAATCCAAAAATTAAAAATACATATATGAAGGGAAAAAAAAGTTTCTTAAGAAAAGCCTAGACCAAACACACGCTTAGCCCTTTGAAAAGAACCATCTGGAAATGAGGTTGGTTGGGGTTCATCCAAAGCCTCAACACAAATAGGAGTAAATCACAAATATTTTGACCTAACACCACGCCACAACCACCGTCATGAACCACCCAATGCCTCACCTCCCGCCATTATCTGAGGAATCCGAGCAGGGATACTCTATCACGAATATTGTTGCCTTATTATATTAAAAGACATTAAATTATAATAAATTACCAAAACACAAAAATTTCAAGACATATCTGTAATATTCAAGACATATCTGATATCCTTTTAATATATTGATTCGAAAAAACTTTTTTTTTTTTCCGAAACAAGTAATCCTTTATCGCAAACTCCGACCACACACCCCGCGTAGCCCGACCACACACCCCGCGTAGCCCGACCACACACCCCGCGTAGCCGCAACAACACAAGCAACCAATTCCTATGTTGGTCATTCCACCATCCCTTCCATCTATGTCCATATGACCACTGCACCGCCAAACACCCCTTTGTCACGGACCCAACCACAATGAGATAACAAATTCAGTGTTTTACAAAGATTTCAAGTGGCAGTCCCAAATTCAAGTCGATTATATTTCCATGCCAAAATTATAGGGAAAAAAATGAATATCTTTTAAGTTTCGACCTAGTTATTATTTTTTAGGTACCCAATATTCAGGAGATCATTTCTCCGAACCCATACATGTTTCTGTGGGTCTTACTGTAACTAGTTTCTGGAAAAATATGTATTTTTTCCAGCCGCGACTGCGTTCTTCAAATACCACCTCCCTCCCTGCCATTTTCTCCTCCATTGCATCACCTCGTGGCTACACTACATACCCCCACCCGCCACGACAAACCCCTACCACTACGGCCACCAAGATTGTAGAAGACTTGGCACCAACCCTCTTCACCACTAGTAATCGAACCTTCGGGGGCCAAAACAATGGCTGACGACCCAATAACTTTGTAGCAAGGACAACACCATCTAATGAGTTTAAATGGGAAAATTAGCTGTTCGAATTAAGAGCAAAATCAGCTAGATGGGAACAATTTCTTGACCATCTAAATAACTTTCTCAGGGAAGATAAAGCCACTTAAGCTCAGCTAAAAATTTAGATAAATGAGTCGAAGCTCGCTCTGGACATGCCGCTTCATAGTTGAAAATTGAAATCAAGAAATGACTAACAAAGAAGATTGGGCAAAAAAGTGCTACAGCTACAGTTGAAAGCCTGGGAATCCCAGACAATTCAAATCATTCACCATGTTCCTTCTGCTAGTTATGTCAGCATATAATCAACCGACCATTTGTTATGAAAGCTCGAAAACCATCGTGAAGGCAGAAATAAGTTAACTTGGGTGTATAAAACTAAAAGGCCTGATATTAGTACTGACACAACAAAGTAAATGCAATCTCCATTTAAGTTGCTTGCATCCTCAAAATATACAAACAGTTGCACTTCATTTCCAGTCATGGATGGACCACCGAGGAATATGAACCGCGTGCAGAGCAAAAACAACTAAATAATGAAGAGCACCCAGTATATGTTTTAACTTCCGATGATAGTATGCTCATGAAATTCTCACTTACACGACTCCAGAAGGAAGACGCAGCACGAGCTGGCCTCCAAAAACACTGAAAACCAAAACAAAATCTTGTTAAACCCAAGAAAATGTATTCAGAGAATGCTTGATCATCCCATACCGTGAATGTTGTTAAGTTTATTCTACCTTTTCACATAGTAGTAACAAAAGTCTGCGAGTATGAAAGTTTGAACAATTTCGGAGATAAGAACCATTGAAGGCCATAGTCCATAACCCAGAGCTGTCAGCAGATGCCCACGACTGTCCAAAACCTATGAAAAGGAAATAGAAACAAAAAAGGAAATAATGGAAACTTATGCATCCAATCACAAAGAAGATCAAAATAGAATGAACTTCCAACCCAGCGATCAAGACAGGTGAAATCCACAAAGAATTGGCTTAACCGTCACAGCACAAGTTACTCTATCCTAATTTTGGTAGAACACACCTACAGCCCAAAAACACAATAAATTTAGACCAAATCATGCAATAAATGTATTAACTCTTCATTTACAACCAAATCATGTCTTGAAGCACAATAGATGACGTCGATCTTCATTGGTGATTTTTGCAATAATACACAACTACTTAAATCGCACACAAAATATGTGCAAATCTGTGACTCCATTGGATGAGCAACCAAGTCAAAATATTTTCTTGTTCCAACCTACTTAACAAACAATCCAACATACTCCATCGCATAAGCACTTTAAAATAGTGCCAACCTCTTTGTAATTACTGTTTTATAATCTCAGCCTATTTTCTCAAGAGGGGGATCCACCCACCAATGTATCCACATGATTGCACTTTTTCCTGACGTTTAATGTGTTAAAGGCATTTTAAGGAGAATATAGAACCACCTTAGCTATTTTTCATCCTCCAACTACTACAGACCATACATAATTCAGTTAAGCAAATCATGCTTGTTTAAAATCAATATATATGAAATTGGAAGGTATAGGTTGAGCCAAGTTTTAGCAAATGGGATGCTGTTTGTCAGCACACTCCCTGCAACTAAAGTTGATTGATGGACAAATTCCTAAAACACAAGAATAAGATTGTATTCCGCTATCAAAACAAATATGGATATTAAAAGTTTGCAGGTCAAACCTGTAGAACCCAGTGAGCACAACTCAAGAACCTTGCAACGCCCAATGCAAACACATAATGAGCCGTGAATGGTTCAACAATCTGGGAGTACAATAAGAATAATAATCGTGAAGCAAAGCACTAATACTTGATCCAATTAACAATATATTCAATTGTGTAATGTTTTCACCTTTGTATTTTGCATGACACGCAGCTGGGGTAATACAGAAACAGCTTCCAAATATACACAAAATGCCCAGAAAATCCTGTTGATAATATGATGTGATGTTGATGGATGAATTAGCAAAGCCAACACTGTACAGGGTACAACCTACAACAACATGAAAAGCAAGGTAACTTTTCCGTGAAAAAATATAAGAAAGGCATAACTTCATAAGAGACCCAAAAACAAAATTAAGTAAAAAAAGTAACCAGATAAATGCTCCATTGTAGACATTCATATGAGGAAACATAGCTCACATAGTCACATACCTATAAGCCTAAGACTAGTATCTTTAGTTCAACTATTCTAACAACAGTTATTTTGAAAACAAAATTCTGACATCTAATTAAATTATTTTACAGGATGGAAGATATGATCCACCACACATGTTGGCAAATATCAAAATCAGTTAAATAGTAGACCATTCTTCATGATAATGTAAATCAATAAATAAAATCAGCAGATATCCATATATTCCATCGTCTTAGTTTGGTTGAGATGAGGTAGGTACAAGGTAAAGCAGATAATGTTGAAGAAGACTTTGGTTGAGATGAGGTAGGTACAAGGTAAAGCAGATAATGTTTAAGAAGACGCAACTAAAAATCCCAAAACAAAATAGAACACATAGAAGCTAATTTCAGCTTTGGGTTTAGGCTCTACCAAGCTAAGTTTTACAAGAAGCAATATCCATTCTTTGGTTTATAGCACTAGTTTCAAGTTATTAGCACATTGTCCAAAACAGGGATCTTGAAAGCCATACATGTCAATGCATGGTTGACAACAACAACAAAGACAAGTCCAAGATAAAATAAAAGGTTTTAGTGATCCATTCATTTCAACCTAAAATGTCTAACCACGGAAAATATTTTGCATGTATAACCAAAATTTCTTTTGTTATTATTTTACATTGTTCTGCTAAAATTTAAAAAATTACTTTTTTCAAAAAGGTGTCTGGTCACAACCTCTATAAAATGTTACCCCATAAAAACTAATCGTCTATTGAAAGAAAAAAAACATTTGTAAACTGAGATTATCAAAATAATACTAAGTTTTTATCAGCTCAAAGCCCCACAATATCAAAGAGAAATCCAAATCTCTAGAGAGAGAGAGAGGGAGGGTGGGAGAGAGAAGGCCCTTTAGGAGATGTGTTCCATCAAACACTTGGACAATTAAAAATGCAAACCAACACACAGCTTTGAATTGAGACGAGGTGCCTACAAGCGCAAAACCAATCTAAGTCAATATGATGCAATCCTCAAAAATTGACAGAAAACAAAGTTCAATTCCTCAACAGCTGCCTAAAATCACATGAAAAAACAAGCAAAAAATACACTCCCAAATCTGGGAAGCTAAAGGAGCTATCGAGCACCAGTTGCTGTCATCAGAAAATGGCACCTAGGCAAAGATACAAAGGTTTGTGTTAGATCATTTATCTAAATGTGAACCCTCTCTGTCTCTCATTTGGGTTTGGTGATGCAAAATTGAATGGCGTAACTTTTTCCCTGCTACATATGCATTAATATATTTCCCAGTAAGTTGCTTTGCGCATCATTAAAGGAAATTAAACACTAGGAATTTTGAAAAACACTTCTTGAAAACGTTTTAAAGCCAAAAAAAAAACATAATGGGAGAGCAACATATTGGTTGCCACCCAAAAGCTGCATCAATGTAATGTAAATTACATAAGCGCATGCATATAGATATTATACCCATTGGAAAGAAAAAGCTAAATAAATGCAGTGGTGAGGAAAATAACTGAGAGGATTAAAAAGATAAATAAGCGCAGTGGTGAGGATAATAACTGAGTGGATTAAAAAGAATGCATTAAAGAGAAAAAAACAAGAAGTTAAATATTAGCCATACAAGAGAGTCAATCTTACTGGCCCCAAAAAAATCAAGGTCACTGCTTCAAAAAAAATAGAAAATAGAAGAAAATATAATATCAACTAGCCCAGAAATGGGAAAGCTCACCACATAATATATTGCAAAGTTGTCTTTGTCCTCCATGTAGCTAGACTTTAGATTAAAACGAATCATATAAATAACCCAGACAGTTGCAGCCAATGTGGATAAATCAAGCAAGGTGTGTATATCATATTCCATGACAAAGCTGCAGTACAGCCTAACGGCTAAAAACATGGCTGTCAGTTCCTGAGATTTAAGCGAGATTCCTGCAGATAATAAAAATACCAACTATATATGATCAGTAATGTTAGTGAACTTGTAATAAGAATATTGGTTGTTTCCAAAACAAATGGGAAATAAGTTTATAAAAGAAATAAATGACAAACCACATTAAGCCCATCCAAAAAGAAAACTCATGAATAAAGATTTATATCCTATGGAAACAGAAGAAATGGTCTATATAATTCTAGCCTCAGATGAAGACTATATCAAGTCAATCAGTAGTGCTTAAATGAGTTTCCATACGCCAGTTGTTTTAACTTGTATAACATAATTGGGGGTTATGTAATACTCCAGCATTTGTATTCATAATTCCAGTTCCAGGCAACAGGCAAAACAATTTCTCATTATTCCCCACTATTGACCTTACCTCATCTATTCAACTAAAGAAGCAGCAATGGGTGAAAAGGCTTAGTAAAGTACCAAGGTTTTTTACCGCCCCAAGAACATACCAAACAAGTAATGATAGTTGAACCATTTAAACATGTTGAATATGTTTCAATTTGAAAATGAACAAATTATGAGTTATGTAATCAAGAACAAAAAATTCCTTTCCATCTTAAAGTAGTATGCACGTGAAAAGATTGACGGCCAAAGTAAAAATAATATAGTACATAACATGAACGAGATATAATCTAAAATCAGTTTAACTTTCACATAATACTGAGATAAAAACATAAGCACACATATATATGTGTGCACTAGTAGGAAAAATACCACTTATAATAACCAGCAAGTGATGTCATTCCACCATATCTAACAAGCATGGAACACTGTTATTCACAGAATGAGGATCCTCAGTCCGAATGTTAAGAGTTCTTTTTCAAAGTCAAGCAAACAGAAATAACCATCAACTTGTGTGAGATGATAAGTTATTACAAGTGTTTCCTCTGGCAGATATAGGCTACTGAGTAAAAGGTTGTAAATTTCCTGAATAAACTAGGAACTACGTACAGGACAACAATTAGCTGACTAATTTCATATAGTGATATAGAAACACAGGACAAACCATGAGTCCTCCAAGATGCTGACTTAGGATGTCACTATGGTCAATGTGATGCCAAGTGTAACCGAAACCTTTAATCATCCAGAGGATGAGGGTCTTGTAAGTTTAGGATATGAACAGTCCTGAAACCAAAGATGGTGATAATTTAACTCCATAAGAGTTGCCAAATAATTATTCCATGTGAAGTAGAATTTGTTCCCCAAATGATTGGAACAAAAGCTTTACTTCGGTTTGGTTTATTTTGGTTTGGTTTGGTTATGTGAATTGTAAAGTAGGATTTGTTTCAAATAAGCCAGTGATCCTACTAAACAGAACCAGAGATCCCTAATTCCATGCCAAGTTGCCAATATAACCCTTTGTGAACAAATTACAATAAAAGCAAAAAAAAAAAAAAGGAAGTTTAGTTTCTCCACACTTCCCAGAAAAATCTAACTTAGTACTTCTGTCAATAAACTAGAAAGGACGGGAATATGAAGTCAACAAAACTAAAAAATAAAAAATTGAGCTAAGTTATCTTGGCTTAGTAGTTCAAGTTACAAGACTACATATCATGACTTCCATTGTATGTCAAAAGAAAATGCACCAGAATTCCAATGTTAATTAACACTTGCAAAAAGGGAAAGTGCATATTAATGTCATAAAAAAATCAAGAATTGTGGGTATCCAACAGCGATCCAAGCCAGGTACTTGAAATGGTCTGCAAGTGCTAGGGTGCCTCATGTAGAGGACTCTCACACAACCAACTTGTTTCTTATAACAAAAGTTGGTTGATTGAATCAAGGTAACAAAGGCTATGCTGAGACATACAGTCTCAATATAGTCAAAGATAGAACTCAATTTACACATAAGTGAAAAGACAAGACAACCATGCACTAAATCATTGATTGAGACCGTCGTTAAGATAAACCAAAAAAAATCCCCACAAAACAAATAAAAATACGGTGAAGAGTTAGTGAGATAAAACCATATCCCATTGAAAAAATAATAACAACAAAACAAGAGAAAGAAAAAGCGATACCTTCCCCACAACAAATTGATATCTGAAAGGAAAAAATCGCTTCCCCTCCAAAACCAAACTAAGCCTTTATTTCAATCAATTGTGGTCAACTACATGAATCCCTTTATGCCATTCTGCTCTGTTAAGGGTCATATTTTTCCTTAATTTCAATAATTCATAGGCATCCCGTGTCAATTTAAGTCTGCCCCTCTCCCAAGTATTTTCATTACTAATGATCTTGTCGATTCTCAATCTTACTGCATCGACTGGCCTACGTTGTATGTATTCAAACCATCTTAATCTATTTTCTATCAACTTGTCCTCAATTGATGCAACCTCTACCATTTCACGAATTTTTTCATTTCTAATTTTATATTTTCTGATTTTACCACACACCCACCTTAACATTCTCATTTCACCAGCACTCATCTTATTTATATGACCTTTCTTAACAGCCTTTATTCCAATCAATTGTAGTAAGCTACATGAATCTCTTTACGTCATTCTGCTCTGTTACGGGTTATATTTTCACTTAATTTCAATAATTCATAGGCATCTCAAGTCAATTTAAGCCTACCCCTCCCCCAAGTGTTTTCATTATTCACGATCTTGTCGATTCTCAATACAACTGCATCAACTGGTCTGCGTGGTATGTATTCAAATCATCTTAATCTATTTTCTATCAACTTGTCCTCAATTGATGCGACCTCTACCATTCCACGAATCTTTTCATTTCTAATTTTACCGCACGCCCACCTTAACATTCTCATTTCAACAACACTCATCTTATTTATGTGACCTTTCTTAACAGCCAAACATTCTATCCCATATAGAATCGTTGGTCTAATAGTTGTCCTGTAAAAATTTTCTTTTAATCTTGTAGGTATCCGTCGATCACATAGAACACCGAACACACCCCTCCACTTGAACCATCAATTTTGATTTTATAGATTACATAATATTCAATCTCTCTATATTTGTTACTAATCGAATCTAGATAACAAAAATTAATTTAACACCCTTGATGAGGAACAAAACAAACATAAACCAAAAAGAATCTTTTGGACATCATTTGAATTTAGACCAAATAGACATAGGAAAACCTTACATAGTGTTTGGGAACACAAGAGAGAAAAGAAAAGAAAATAATAGTTAAAGTAATAAAAGGAAAAAAAATAAGAGAACTAATTATATTTTCTCACCATTTTGTTTGGATATACAAGAGAGAAAAGATAATTATTTCTCTCCAATCTTGTTATGTTAGTCTATATAAGAGAAAAGTGAGTGTCCCATGTAATTTTGGCAAATTAATCCTATTTCAAATTATTAGTACTTAATGCATTTGTTGTAGAAGGGCTAGTATCGGCATTTTAAAATATGCCCATTTAAGATGTTTGATTTCTCTTTCAATCTCTCCACTTTTGGAGGTATTCAAAAAGTTTAAGAAATAACCAAATCTCTACATATCCTTTAATTTCTCTTCATTTCTCTCCCCTTTAGTTATCCAAACAAGTGATTGCGATGATAACATAATAATTTCTTTTCCCCACAAATCAATCAAACCAAGCAAGCTTAATCACTACGAACCCTTATTTGTACTTATCCGAGGGAAGGGGGTGAAAAAAGAATATAAACCCGTATATGCTATTCTATTCAAGCTCCGTTTGGTTGAGGAGAAATCATACGGAAGGAAATTTTGTTTTGGGATCGTATAATAGGCTCGAGATCAGCGGAAAGTTTCAATCTTTCCTCCCTTTTTTTCCATAGGTTCATCAGCAATTCAATACACCAAGTTATATAACCACACATGTATTACAACGATACAAAGACCCATATTGCGTATACATAAATAGAGATCTTCAAATTTATCTGTGCAAGTAACTAATATTAATGGCGATTGTATTACCAGCACAGGTTTTTTCCTTCATGAGCTTGTAGATGAGGACGGAGATTCCAATGGAGTGAACAGCTTCGGCCGCAACGAAGAGATTGTCGTGATCGTGCACGATAAATCGCAGCAAAACCAGCGCGGCCATCCCGGCCACGACGGCCAGGAATGCCTTCACCTTCGGCGGCTGTCTCCGAACCCATAACGAGACGGCGTGGATCGGCCTTCTCGGTGGCCTCATGATCTCTGTCTTTCCTCTTCTGTGGGTTTGAGTGGGAGGGTAGGCGTTGCTCTACGGCGGTAATACGGAGCGAGAAAGTGATGGAAAATAAGGGTGCCTTGATTGGGCGCTGAGAAAATTTATTTTGCCTCGGATTAGGTGTCTATTTTGCATAAGCTTGTTGATTAGGCTAAAAAAAATTAAAGTACTATTAACAAAAATAGAAAAATAAATTTTTGTTCCTGGGAGTGTGTGGGTTAAGCCGGTACAATTAAGACATGAGCCCGGTTCAAACTCAGACATATAATTTTGAAGCCTGAACTTATTCCTTGAAACCCATGGATTAGTATGGTGGCCCGTCCAATTCATATCCTATTATTTTGCTCTTCAATGATTTTGTTTAAATTTATTGTATTTAATTATTAAATTTATAAATTATAATAAATTTATAATAAATTAACAAATAAATAAACTAATAAGTTATAAATTTATAATAAATAATTAATTAGTAAACTTAAAAACTATAAACTTAAAAAATTTAAAAATTATAAACTTAAAAACAAATAAAATATAAACTTGTATAATAAAGTATTAAACAAATAAGTTAATAACTTAACAACTAATAGTAAACTATAAATTATAAAAATTAATAAATTTTTAAATAAACTAATAAATTAATTATACATAAACTTATAAATTAATAAAATCTAATACTAATATAATACAATATCATAATAATACGTAAATAATAAAGTAATAAGTAATATTATAAACTATAAATTTATAACTAATAATAAAATTATTTTAAAAAAAAAACAAAAAAAAAGCAAAAAAATAATAGGCCTGCTGGCTCGGCCCAAGTCTATTGTCTCTAGGGTCTGGACCAATTTCTAGGCAAAAAATTCAGTCTAATTAGATCCAAAGACTTGACGCGAACCCATCAAACACCGATCGGGCTTAACTCACCCAAACTATGGCCGAGCCAGGCCTAGCCAAAATTGCATGCCTAGTCATATTTGATACTTAGGATAAAATTAGATTGAATATGATAATAGAAATAAATGGCACATGGATCTTATATAGTTTTTAGTATTATTGGGGATAGTTGAAGAAATTGTGGGGATGTTTTGCTAAGTTTTTTGATTTATTTTTTAGTTTTTTATTACTAATTTTAGTTATAAATTATAATATTTTTTAAATATTTACAATTTCTGCTATAAATTTTTATTATTTTTTTATTTCAGTTACAAGTTATCATATTTACTAAATACTCATAAATTCTACTATAAATTATAATTTACAAACTATTAGCAGAAAATTTGCCAAACACGACATAAATATATCATGTTATTATGTATATTATTATATTTAGTAAAGTAAGATAAAATATGAGATAAAAATTAAAAAATTATTTTTATACTGTGAGATAAGATTGAAGATAGCCTACAAAAAAATCAAATAATTTTGAAAAAATGACATGTTAGGGTCGTTTGATAACGTTTATAATTTTCTGTTTTTGTTTATAAAAAAAACAAAAAGCATATTTTTGTTTATGTTTATAAAAAAACAAAAACAAGACATGTTTCGTAATATAAATATTTGAAAAGTGATAATTGAATATTACAGATGAATCCAATCAAAATTTATTTACAAAATAAGTGAAATTATATTTTTTTGTTTCTTAAAATTTTGTAAAGTTTAAAAACTGTTTACAGTTTTTTAAAAACAAAAATAATTACCAAATATATTTTCATTTACAGTTTACGAAAAAAAAATAAAAAACAAAAAATATAAATATTACCAAACGGCACCTAAATAATTTCGTAAATATTGGACTATTAGTTCCCTACATAGGAAATTAATAATCCCATTCAATTAACCAAATGTGAAATTAGCAATTCAAATAAATAAAATCCAAAAAATATGAGTCTCGTGTAATTTTTAACATAATTTAATAAATCAAATGTTCAATTAGCAATTCAAATAAATAAAATCTAAAAATATGGGCCTCACATATGTTTTAGTCCAATCAAATCAACCATATTACATGGCCAATATGTTTGTTAACTAGCTTAAAGTTGATTTCTTCTTATCAATTGTCTTAAAATAAAAAATTATAATTATTAAATTATAATTTTTTCTCTTTTTATGGTGACTTAAAGCAACTTTTTTGTAAAACGATAATGGAACTTAAAATCAAAAAAACAAAAGCTCAATTTTAAGTCAAATTACCAAACAAATGTTAAATATTAGTAATGTTTAAGTATCTACAAACTAAATACATAATTTTATCCATGATTTAAAATAAATGGTTTAGATTTAAAAAAGATTTGAGTATAGGTCTAAATATCAGTTGATATTTAAATATTGATCTTATCTATATTTTTTTAATAAAATTAGTCCTAAAATATTAAGATTTATCAAAAATACTTTTAAATTGCATCTTTTGAATATTTCAACTGTCATTGACCTCGTCCATTTCTAAATGGGGATAAAAAATCTCCCCCCAAAATTATTGGCCAAAAAAACTTTCTAAACGGAAAATAAAAAATCTCACCTAAAATCTCCTTTCAAAAAATTATTTCACAACTGATAAATTATAAATTTTTTCTCCAAAATTTACAGATAAATTAGTATAAGATTTATCATTTGAAAATAACTTCATTTTTCTTATGTTTTAATTGATACATTTTATCAGTTACATATGTACGTTGCTATCGTAATAATTGTGTTGTAGAGTAGTAACTGATACATTTATCAATTACATCTGTACTGTAGTATTTTAACATTTGTATTGCAGAATAGTAACTAATAAATGTATTAATAATACTTTTTCTAATGTATTATTAATAAATTTATTAGTTTAATCCTACCAATTAATTTTTTTCTGATTCCTCAGCCACGACAAGAATCTATTAAGTCAGTACTGGCGAAAGGCACTATCGAGTGGCGAAGATGAGGACGAGAAAAACGACGATGCGCCGACGAAGATGACGAGGAGGCGCTGCTTATTTTAGTAGGCACCGGCAAAGCCGGTGAGAAAGATGAGGAGGTTGGCGCCGGAGAAACATCGTTGGAGCTGGAGAAGAATAAGTCGATGTTAGCGCTAGAGAAAAAGAAAGGCAAGGAGGGGACATGGTTTTGGAGTTTTTGCTATTACTAGGGGCATTTTGGGTATAATAATATAAAATGAGACCTGAATTTTTAAAAAATATGAGATGAGATTAATCCTTTTATAAATTTTATGTATAAGACCTCTATTTAATAACCCCTTTACTATATTCTAAAATACAATAATATAATTACTTAATGATAAAAATTATTGAAAGATTTTGAGTTAGGTTTTATTTAGATATCTTATATTCATTAAGTCGTAACTAAAGATTATGTCCTAATAAATCATTTATAATATTTTTCATACCAAAATTATTCTCAATTTTGTGATATTCTGGTATCACACATCGAAAAGGGATAAGGAGTTCCTGAGCTATAAAAAAAATATTGGACCCTTACATTCAACAAGGTATTTTTCTAAGTGGTAGAGACCCTAACAGAACTCTGCAGTTAAGCGTGTTTACACTGGAGCAATGTAAGGATGAGTGACCCCCTGAGAAGAACAAAATTGCGAGGGCTTTGCCTAAAGTGGACAATATCATTGCTATGTGAAGGTTAGGGCTTTACAGATGGTATCAGAGCTGACTTTCCTCATATCTGAGTGTGGGCCTCTGTCGTCTCACGTGACACGTGGGCGGGCTACTGCATGGGGACGTGCAGCCATAAGGGGGGTGAGTTGTGATATCCTGGTATCCCACATCGGAAATGGAGGGGGAGTTCCTGAGTTATAAAGGAAAAATCTTGAACTCTTACATTCAACGAGACATTTTTTCAAGTAGTAGAGACCCTAGCAGAACTCTGTAGTTAAGCGTGCTTACGCTGGAGTAATGCAATGATGGGTGACTCCCTATGAAGAACAAAATCGAGAGAATTTTACTCAAAGCGGACAATATCCTCGCTATATGAAGGGTCAGGGCTTTACAGATGGTATTATAGCCGACTCTCCTCACCTCTGAATGTGGGCCCCTACCGTCTCGCGTGACACGTGGACGGCCTACTGAGTGGGCGGGTCGATAAGGATTGACAGGCTACTGCACGGGGACGTGTAGCCCTAAGGGGATTGGATTGTGATATCCTGGTATTCCAAATCGGAAAAGAATAGGGAGTTCCTGGGTTATAAAGAAAAAACCTTGGACCCTTACTTCCACAAGGTATTTTTTCAGGTAGTAGAGATCATAGCAGAACTTCACAGCTAAGTGTGCTTACGCTGGAGCAATACAAAGATGGGTGACCCATTGGAACAAATAAAACTGTGAGAGTTTTTACTCAAAGCGGACAATATCGTTACAATGTAAAAGGTCGGGGTGTTACAAATCTTCTTCAACAGTTTTCGCCATCACCACCAGCAGATTGCCACCACCGCCACTGCCGCTACCGTCAGATCGCCACCACTCCCCACCTCCACCACCATCAGATTATAGATTTAAAATGCCTCATTTGTTATAAAATACTTTATTTTGAAAATGAGACATTTGTTCTGGATATGAAATATCTTATTTGTTATGAAATGTCTCATTTTACACTTGAGATATTTCTCCGTGATCAGGAAATGAAATATTTATTTTTAAAAATTTAATATTTATTTTGAAAAACGTGACATTTGTTTTCAGAAATGTGACATTTGTTATAAAACATCTCATTTCACACCTAAAACATTTTTTCATGATTAGAAAATAAAAATTTTGAAATAATAAGACATTTGTTTTGAAAAATAACTCATATGACAAAAAAAAATGAGACATTATAACTAATATTCAACAAAATGTCTTATTTTTTGTTCGCCATTAACAAATCATCGTTGCTATTATGTCTAGGTTTTTTAGAATTGTTTTGGTTGATTTTGTCGACGCGAGAGGAGAATATCGTACTTAGAATTGTGTGGAGAAATTTTAGAGTGAACTCGACGATAGAAAATATATATTTATTTAAATAATTAATAAATTTTAAAAATAAAATTTAATAAAATATTTTAAAAATAGTTAAAACTCAATAGAATCCTAAATAAAATTTTTCAAAATTATTTTATCAAACAATGTGCTTTTAAACGTAAACTTTTGACCTAAAACTTAAGGCGAATGTGAGTTTGTATGTACCGAGGGAAACATGAGATGCAATTTGCTGTATCATTATTGTACCTACGAGAACGCATGAATTTGGCAGGAAAACAAAAAAACAAAAAACAAAAAACAAAAAACAAAAACTATTAAAACCCTAAACCCTTGGCAGAGACATCTCTGGAGGAAGCACTGACAATGGCCGATTCTGATCCGGAAATACAACATAAACCGACGACGAAGAAGAATAAGAGAAAGCTAAGAAGCGCCGAAGAAGTAAGAGATGGCCAAAGACCTTCCAAAGCCTCTCGCATCGACCGCTCAGAGAAAAAGAAAGAGAAAAAGAAACCGAAAGAAGTGGCCGCAGAACAGAGAGAACCAATCGAAAAGATCGAAGACGGCCCTCCCTGGAGGAACCTACAGTTAATTTTATCGCTCCAGAACAAAGACACCACTCTTCAACAGTTAGTTTCTCTCTCCGGACCCTCACTACAATATATTGTTTCCATGCATATCTTCATCGGGTTGAGTTTTCTTTTTATTTTCTCAATGGTAATTGAGAACAACACGAAGCATGACATTATAGTTATCATAGGAGAAAGAAAAGAAGAAAAAAGATTATACTTCTTGCCATCCTGTTCGAGTAGACAGGCAAGAACGTGAGAGAAAATATAATTATTTCTTTCTTATCTTGTTTGGTTAGCTTGTAATGAGTGTGCTTTAGTTTATTTTTGAAGGTTAATTTGGGTATTGTAAAGTTTATGTTTCTTTTCTGTTCAAATCTCTCCATTTTGGAGAGCTTCAAAAAGTGCTTATTAAAAAAAAAAAAAACTCTTTCCCT
>JAOTRH010000020.1:268548-290752 GCA_034768845.1 Heliamphora exappendiculata | reverse complement strand
AAAAAAAAACTCTTTCCCTCCCCCCCCCCCCCAAATTTTTTTTCTCCAGTTTGGTTATCCCAACCACTGATTAGAGAGGAGAGATTTGAATTTCTTTTTTTCCCTCCCCAAATTACCCAATCCAAACGGGTTAAACTAATTGTTCTTGTTGAATAAATAGTTGGTGTGTATATTTTATATTGGTTGATTTACTGAAGGGATTTAGTGCAGAAAGGTGGAACTAGCATCTGGTTATGTGAAACTGAGAGCTAGCAAACAAGGGGATGCCGACACTGAAGGTTTAGAGGCGGTTAGCATTTCAAGGGTATTGGTTTACCTTAGCAATTGGGTCCAGTCATTGTTGATTTATTCGGAGAAGAAAATTAGGGCCGAAGGGTATAAACCTCAATCTGAAATTGCAGGGTCGTGTATGGATGATAGATGTTGGGAGATTTTAAAGTACTGTCTGGAGTCGTCTTCGAAATTGCATGTTTCAGTGAGCTTCTCAAGGGACTTCCTACGGGTTATACACTGCATTGCAAGGGATGCATTGTCCAGACTGAATGGTGTATCACCGCATTCAAAAGAAACAGTCTTGAATGGCAATATCTTTGATTTGTACAGTATTTTTGTTGATTGTGTTTCATTGATTTTCTCATCCCATGGTGGAGTTTTAAATGAAAACTTGGACTTGTGGATTTTGACTGCTGATACAGTGCTTAAGCTCGCTCAGAATTTTTTTGATCAGTGCCGTGACGGTGGCAAGGCGAGTGAATTTATCCTTCAGTTTTCTTGTGTTGTGCTTGAGCCATTTGCTAAGTTTTTGAGGATCCACCCAACTCGGAAAAATGGTTTCCGTGAATTCATAGATAAGCTCCTCGAGCCTCTGTTGCAGTTGTTGGATGTGTTACATATTTATGTTCACGGCAGTGATTCTGGTTGGATGCGAAACCTGCTGAAGTCTATCGAAGAAGTAATTTCTCATGGGTTGTTCCACCCTGTTCATATGGATGGTTTCCTAAGCTTACAAAGCACTGGCAAGTATATGACATTTGAGGATGGAAAATCAAGAGACTCAAAAATCATCATTAAAAGTTATCATAGGCACCTTTTTGATAAGCTGGAAGAGATTTTAGCTGGAAGGAATGAATTGGCATTAAGTGGCGTAGGAGATATATTTCACTTGTTTGTCGATTGTGTTAGAAACCAAAAGGGTGTTTCAGTTAGAGGAGGATTGACGCATTTGGACAATGATTATGCTGGTCATATGCCCCAAAAATCTTACAAAAGCAATAATGTAATTTCAGAAAAGAGCAATGGCCCAAGTTGTTTAAATGCAGAAACAAGGAAGTCACTCGTAGGCTTCTTTGTACAGATCATGGAGCCTTTGTTGCAAGCTCTTAGTATCTATCTCCAAGCTGAACTGGAGGTGGGACCTGTGTTGTTGGATGCTCATAGCACACTCAGATCTACCAACAAAATACTTGTTAGATTTATGCATGGAAAGTTGTACATACGAACAGAGGATACCTCCGAAGGAGCCTTTTATAATTTCCTGAAAGTGGTCTACAATATGGTCTTGTCATTTTTCCCCAAAATAACACATCTATGGCCATCAGCACTCGATGTAGATAAGATAACAAAAGTGGGGGAGTTAAATTCAATAGCCAAGGAGCTTGTTCGCACTGTGCGTTACTTGCTAGAAATTGAATATGAGGTTGTTGGGGATGACTTGGAAAGCTTATGGCTCATGATGTTCTCATTTGCTGCCCTTGGTCTCTCTTTGCCAGATGCAACAGATCAACACTCATTTACTTCAGAAATACTTCACCTTGGATGCCAGCTGGTTAAACTTTACAGTGAACTTCGCCAGGTTAGTGGTATGCTTTTTTATTAGATTACATTTGGCTACGTTTTAACTTTTTATGCAGTGAAAACTCTTAACGACTTGGTTGGTTGACTTTTGTTTTTTTGGTTTGAAATTGCATGTGACTGGTGATGTGAATGAGAACCTGGAAGGACCTGGACACCATGCTCTTGTACAATGGCCCATCATTGGTATATGCACGAGGGCATGGACACCATGCTCTTGTACAGTGGCCCATCATTGGTATATGCACGAGGGCATGACACGTGATTAGACTATAAATTCCATTTCCCTTTTTAAGCATTGCAGATGCATCATGCAATTAATCACCAAATCTGCCCTAGAGGTTTTTTTTTTTGTTGCATGCCATTCAGCCATGTTTGCTTTTTTTTTTTTTTGGTTATGTTGTTTCTTTTGGATTCTATTATTCTTTTGTCCTGTTCTTACTAATTAAACTAATGTAGGTTGATAATATTATATTTGCACTGTGTAAAGCGGTGAGGCATTGGGTATTACCTGAAAGTTACGGAGAGATGATGAGTTCAAAATTTATGTCTATGGTACCTTGGTTATCTCGTGAAACAAATGCAAAATCAGTGAGTATGGTATTGTGCTCGCAAGAGTTCAGGCTTGCTATTTATAATGCTATTGCCTCCATACCAGAAGGGCAAGTCAGCGGATGTATTCAGCAGTTAAAAACAGATGTTTCAGAATCTCTGGAATGGGCTAAAGTTAGTTTGTCATTTGCTGCTCAAAATGAACCTGGCAAACTAAATCCAAGTAGTAGCAAGCCGTACTTTGATCTGAAAGCAGAACTTCTGGGAAGATGTTTATCTGAAATTCATGTACTTGTTCTGGATTCGCTGACAGTAACAGCAGGTAACAGCAATCTCATTAGAGTTTCTGTGAAGGATCTGATGACAGTATTATGCATTAGCATGAATAGTATAGTGGCAATACAGCCAGGTAGTGGTATTGAATTCCTCTCAACAGTTACTGGGAGAACTCTCAGCAATAGTGGGATTGGATGCAAAGATGATTTGCTTTCCATTCACCAGGTTCTTCTTTTCTTCTTTCGTCTGTACATGTCTTGCCGAAGTTTATACCGGCAAGCACTTAGTTTTGTGCCTCCAGATACATTACGAAAGATGTCCGAAGTGATGGGTGACTCAGTTACAGCTTACTCTGGGAAAGATTGGCTGGAGAGGACAGATTGGACTTGTGACGGCTATTTTTCTTGGATTCTCCAACCTTCAGCTTCTCTTTTCACCATTATACAATATGTTTTGGATATTTATCTTAAAGACACTGCAGGAGATTGTTCCCCTCTCATTTATGTATTGAACACCATGTCCATTCAGAGGCTTGTTGATTTGAATAGGCTGATAAAGTCTTTTGAGTATCTACTGCAGAGGAAAGAACATCTAGTTCAGGGCAAGTTGATGGATGATGCTGGGTCCACACCATGTAGGAAAAACAGCAAGAAGTTGAAGAAATGTATCTTATTTTTGAGGCAAGAAGCAGCAGATCTAACCAACTTCATGATGGGACACCTCCAATTACTGGCTAAAGACCCAACGCCCATATCCTCATCTGATGATGCCGTTTACAGGAATATAGACTCCCAAGCTCTGTGTGAATATGAGAACTGGGATTTTTGTGTTGGCACTTTAAATGAAAAGTCTTTGTCTTCTGCACTTTGGTGGATTATTTGCCAAAGTGTCGATGTTTGGTGTGCTCATGCTACTAAGAAGAAGTTGAAAATGTTTCTTTTGCTTTTAATCCAGAATTCTCTTCTGCATGTTGGAAGCAGTTTGGATGACTTTGCAAAGAAGACAACTAATGAACCTGGCCATCTGAAGAACGTCATACCACGTCAAATCTCATTGGAACTTCTCAGAGACACTGTTCTCTATGAGCAAAGGGTAAGATATATTATTAGACTCTCAGCCACATGCATTCTCTTGCATTCTGTTGCATCATGCATGTATGCCTCTCTGTAAGTGCATATAATGATATATGTTGGAGCTTTCAGCAATACTGACCTCAATTAACACAACTGTTGCAAATCCTCACTCTTTCTTTTCCTTCCTCCTCTGTGTATGTATAGTTTACATATTGATTTAGTTTTGAGCTCTTTGCAATTTTACTATTACCCATAGTTTTTATGGAAACCATGCATCACATGATGTTCATACTATCTCTTGTGCTAGTTTGTTCGCAGGCTTGTGGCATCAAGGTTTTGTTGGATCTTGGAGAAATCAGTCTTAGCAATATTTAATAATGTTGGAGAGGTTGATTTAAAGTTATCTCCCAATTTGCCAGAGTTCTTAAATGTGCTTGGCAATTCACCAATTGTTGGTTATGGCAACAAACATGTTGTGGATGACTGTATTTCAGGGGCCGATCCTATGTATTGTTCATCTAAGAAGCTGCCTATGAAATGTTACAAGGAACAAAAATCCTTTCTTTCACATGGCGTGGAGTTTACAAATTGTCAAACTTTGCTAAATTTTTTGTATTGGATGCCAAAAGGATATTTAAATTCTAAATCATTCTCACTGTATGCAACCTACATTCTCAACATTGAGAGGTACTCTTCTTTTCTCTCTGCCACTCAGATAAGTGCCCTCCCAAATATTCTATCTGATTACATTTCATCTGTCATGTTATGATTTATGAACTCAGTTTGTGTAATATCCCTCCTCACTTAACACAGGTCATGTACTTTCAATGGATATGTTTGGCCCTAGGTTATATATAATTTATGTATGGTAGTATGGTCGACAAAACATGAACTGAAGGCTTCTATGTTGAATCACCATTTAGCAGGGTTACTAGGACTTGGGGTCTCTTTCTTGAGTGGGACATCTAGTGCATGTATCTTTAGTTCTTCACCAATTAGCCAATTATCCTTTAAAAGGCAATGTACCATGGGTAGTGTAATGAAACATATCACAGATAACAAGTATATAATGCAATGATCACAAGCCATGTGATAAGTGTGATGCCTTGAAGGCTTTATCATACTTATATGGGTAATTAACAATCTCAATACTATTGTACATAAAATCTTCTAATGTTGTACTAACTTCTGTTGTAGGAGTCTGGATAGATGACATGCTCATTTGATGACTTTTGTTTTACAAGTAGTTCAACCAATCTGCTCACTTCACTCTTTCTTAAAATCTTTCCACTCTTTCCCAAAACCTGTAAGATTATAAGATTATTGCCAAAAGGTCTTCTGCTGGAATCTGGATTCATTGGGATAATGGTCTTTCTGGTTGTTACATGGCGTAGGTTTCTAGCTTATAGGGTGATACAATCCACCCCACTTAAAAGGCCATATATCATTGTGTGAAACTACTTTAATCTCGTCAAGCATGCCAATCTGTCAATCACGTCTCATGTGGGATCCACACAAGTAGGTCTCCCGATGGAACCCACCTAATACGTCCCCTAGTGGAACCCACACAAGCACATCCCTAGCAGGAGCTATGTACATTCTTATCCCTGGCGAGACCCATGCACAAACTTATCGATTGACGGGACCCACAACCACACAAGTTCAACCCCTGACGGTACCGCGTCACCTCCACAAGATTTGTTTGGATTTGATACCACCCGCAATATCCCCCACTTAACACATTTGATGCACACGACATTCATTTTTAATGAAGAATACACGTCATGCGATGTACAGTTTATATATAATCTTTGAAAGCTAACTTTCACAGGACTGTCTAATGTAAAGTTTCAAAGACGATGCCTGTATAATGTAACGACCCCAAGCCATGCAATAAGTATGATGCCTTAAAAGATTTACCACGCCTATATCTCCAACGAACAATCTCAAGATTATTATATATGATGTCTTCTAGTGTTAATACTTTCGACGCCTGCTAGATTGGCATGCCTACTAGAACAGCTTTTTCACAAACACCTCAACCAACCTGCTCAGTTCACTCTCTTCCAAAGCCTCTAAGATTTTTATAATTGCTGAAAGACCTCCTTCAGTAGTCATTGGAAATGCTAGTCTTTCTGGTTTTTATATGGCCTAAGTGACCAACTTTTAGGGTGCTATACTTTGTGTACCTGTAATTGTGTCTCTAAGAAGCTTGTGGTGGTTTCATTTCTCTTAAGTTTCTGTATACGCAGGGCTTTTTGATATAATGTTGGTTGTTGTATCTTTTAAATTAAAAATTGTAGTAATGAAAAATAAAGAAATCTAGATCAGTTATTATTCTGCTTTATGTATCTCATGCGAGTGGTCATATTGTGTTAAGCTGTGTTCATTGTTTCCATTATTATCATAAGACACATTTTATAAGTTGCACAAGATAACTTTTTTAAAGATAATATGTCTGTAGAAAATTTGTTAGGATTAGATGAACACAACTCTGCCAATATTGATGGCTTATTAGTTTGATAATTTTCTAATCAAGGAAATGCTTAGCTGATGAATTGATACAGTTGCATATAGTTCAAGGTTTTACACACACATTTGAACATAAACCAATAGTGTGAATATTCAAACTTAAAATGCACTAAATAATATGAAAGATTCAATATTTAGAATCTGATTGATAAGACCGGAACCTTTTTGTCATTTGGTGTTAGTAATAAGCAACATATGCTATGCTGATAATTTTGGATGAATTCGTCAAAGACACGTTGCACACGTGGAATACTATTCCCTGTTCCACATAGCTAGATTACCTTGTATACGATTTTTTTTATAAGGTAATAATGTATCCAAGTACAGTTGAGTTTTGGCATGATGTGTGATTGGAACCTTTTGTTTTTGATTATTTAAGAATCACTGCTTTGGGGATAGTATGGGTACCTGAATTACAAGAGTGGTACAAGATTCGGAGTTTGAGGCTATAGATGATTTCCCCTCCCCCCCCAACAAAAAAAAAAATCTATATGGCGCTGAGATAAGTAGGAAGACAAGATGATATTAAGGGATGGGACTCATGGGAGTAGGAGATTCTTAGTTAAGTCATTCCATTCCCTTCTTATGGGCACTTTATGGAACTTTTCCGGTGCATAGCAGGAGATTCTTAGTTAAGTCGTTCCATTCCCTTCTTATGGGCACTTTATGGAACTTTTTCCCTCGCACAGCAGCATTTGGAAGATTATGGTGTCTTCTTCTTCCTCCTCTTCTTTTGGTGTTGTTGGGGGGAGGGGGTGGTTGTTTTTGGACTTCATTCATTCTCACGATTGATAATTGGTGAAAAGTGGTTTATGACTTCCTAATTGTTGTTGCACGTTATGTAGGCACAAGAATCTGTGTATTGATTGCTTGTCCATTAGGGATGTCTAAAGTATTCTTTTTCCTATTTTAGCAAACAATGGGTAATACCGGGGTTATTTCTACAGTATGATTAAAAAGGGTGGGGTGAGTATTGGAGGTGGCCAGCATGCCTAATGTGGCGTGTGAGGGGGTTTTATTTGGACTTGCATATTAGAAGGGATTTATGAATTTTTGACTTTAGAGTATTCTTTTTTTTTTTAATTTTTATCAACAATAAAATAATACGATATAAAACAAAAAACATAATAGATGACTTCACGATATTTTGACTAATATGTTTTTCCATGTAGGCCTATCCTAGTTGAGGTAAGCATGATCTATTGACCTTCGCTCAGTTTGATTACTATAGGGAATCAGAATGTCCAGGAAGATAGTAGGTCTTGATGGCTAAGATCCTTGCAGGCAGAGGAGGAGAGAGCAGAGGTATATTAGGAGAGAGAGGGAAGGCGGTCGTGGAGAGAGGATTTGAGTAAGGGAGAATGGCAAATGATCGAGAACCTTTGAAGAGAAATGCATGCCCTAGCTGAGAGAAAAGTAAGGATAACGAGTATGCTCTGCCCGCTTGGTGGGTGGTAGGAGTAGCAAATAAGTGCTTAGTCTAAAAAGTACGGTCACTTCTGCGGAGGAAGCTTTTCATGTCGGATACTCGTGTCAGACACTGAAATTCTTTGCGCACTTCAAAAAGAGTGTCAAACACTTCATAAATGTGTTTTAATTAAAAAATTAAAATTATTATATTGTACACTTTTCCAACATTTTATAGATACTTCGACGATATTTCTAAACCCTTCGAATACATCTTATATAGTGAATCTCTCCTCTTGCGTCGCCAATTGTTGATGAGTCCGATCGTCGACCTCCTGAGTCACAACAACAAAAATAAGGTTTTCGAACCTTTGTTTTGCACCTCTAACCAACGACAACTTCGCCGGATTCTTCCATCAATGCCGACGACCTCACTGGACTCCTTCATCAACACCGGCAACCTGTTTAAGTTTGGCTTGTGCATGCAGGAAGGGGAAGAAGGGAAATGAGTGAGGAATTGATTTCAAGAGGAATATCCCAGACATCCTAAACTCCTTGTTTGGCATTTAGTATTTGCTATTTGTTCTATGTTTTTGCTTTTGGTCCCTATATGGTATGCAACAAATTTCATCCCCTTGGTTCTAGTTATTTGGGCCTTTGGTTTGCTTACAAAATCCTTTTGGCTCATGATATTTTAATTCATCGTTGCAAGATTTTGGTATGTCTGCTCTCTATCTTGCTGGATGATCAAATTGTAAGCTATTAGTATTAAGTTGCATTGGAA
The DNA here is from genome assembly GCA_034768845.1 of Heliamphora exappendiculata. Taxonomy (NCBI): domain Eukaryota; kingdom Viridiplantae; phylum Streptophyta; class Magnoliopsida; order Ericales; family Sarraceniaceae; genus Heliamphora; species Heliamphora exappendiculata. The sequence goes on along the minus strand of JAOTRH010000020.1, from coordinate 282,277 downwards.
TAATTAATATTCGGTATGAGTTTTTGGTTTGCAAATTTGGATTCGATTTTTTCACGAATTTTGGCATTCAATTTGGATTTTCTCGCCTTTTAGTGGTGCTCCACTTTCTTTAGTGTAATCTTTGCTTGAGCAATTTCAGATCATGCAGGTATCCTTTGGGCTCCAATCTCATGCGTATGTTATGACTACATTCTCTTCAGGTTTGCATAGTTCTTATCTTATCGGTATTTTTTCCACTACTTAGATATTTAATTTTGGTTCTTCTCATCATATGACACCTGATTTGTCTAGTTTTAGCCCGTGTTTGGACTAGCTTTTTTTAGTGGCTTTTTGGCTTTTTGGCTTTTTTGTAAAAAAGTAGATGTTAAATCATGTAGAAAAAGTGGAAAAAAAGTGAAAAAAGCCTAATAAGCCAAATCAGTTGGCTTTTTTTGGCTTTTAAGCCAAAAAGCTAGCTCAAACGGAGGCTTAGTCATTGTACTCCTCCCTCTTCTCCAATCGCTATTTCAATTGCCAATGGTGCTTCTATGCAGGTTACTATTGGTTATGTTATTCCTTCTTCTCCCCTTTCATTATCAATACCTAATGTCTTCTATGTGCCACAGTTGACTATCAACTTATTATCTATTAGTCAACTTTCTGATTCTGGTTTTGAAGTTTTGTTTTTTTCTTCTGGTTGTGTTGTTCAGGATCGGATGTCCCACAAACAGGTTGGGAACGGGCGTAGAATTGGTGATTTATGTGTGTTGAAAAGTTTGCATCTCCCATTGGATCCCTCCTCCGCGGCTTTATCTTGTTGTTTAGATCAGGATTCTTTCCTTTTTACCATTAGCATTTTAGGTTAGGTCATTTGTTTAGTGAACGTTTAAAACAATTAGTTCAGTTTGGTTGCATGGGTAAAGTGTCGGCTATTAACATTTCTAATTGCAGTTGTTGTAAATTTGTAAAAATGTTAGCAATACCCTTTCCTAAAAGCACTTCGCTTCTTACATCTCCCTTCTCTCTTGTTCATATTGATGTGTAGGGTCCTTCTTCCATTGCAACAAAAGGCGAATCAGTGTATTATGTTTCCTTCATTGATGGTTATAGTCTGTTTTGTTGGGTGTATTTGATGTCTCACAAATTTGATTTCTTCTGTATTTATCGCACATGTCACTTCATGGTTCACATCCAATTTTCTACAACTATCAAGATTCTCCGTTGTAATTTGGGTGGAGAGTATTTCTAACATAATTCACTGACTTTTTAGCTGCATCTGGCACTATTCATCAATCTTCATGTTTTGACACTTCCGCACAAAATGGTAGAGCTGAAAGTAAACATTAGCACATCCTTGATACTGTTCGCTTTCTTCTTCTTTCTTCATCTGTCCCTGCCACTTTGTGGGGAGAAGCAGTTCGTACTGCAGTGTATCTTCCTAATCGCATGCCCACACCTCTTCTTTCTGCCGTTTCTCCTTGGGAAAAATTGATGGGTCATACTCCTAAGTCTCAATTACTCTTTGTTACGTGTTTTTTGTTGTGTTTGCTTTGTCCTTCTTTTCAAAAGAGAGCGCAATAAACTTAGCCTGTGTTTTGACTAGCTTTTTTTAGTGGCTTTTTGGCTTTTTGGCTTTTTTGAAAAAAGTGAAAAAAAGTAAGTATCAAATCATGTAGAAAAAGTGAAAAAAAAGCCACTTAAGCCAAACCAGTTGGCTTTTTTGTGGCTTTTAAGCCAAAAAGCCAGGCTTAAAAGCTAAGCCAAACACATGCTTAGTGCTCATTCCACTCTTTGTGTTTATTTCGGATACGATATACAACAAAAATGATATCGGTGTTATGATCTTGTATCTAAACTCCTTTATATCTCTCATCATTTTGTGTTTCTTGACCGTCTCTTCTATTTTACTCTACCATCTAAATATACCCTTGTTCTCAAAGAGGATTTAATTGTTATTGATAATTTCCCGAATGATGTGCCTTCCGACAGTTTATTCGTACCTTTGACGTTTTTGAACTTCATTCTCAGTCTCATCCTTCCGTTGCTTCGTTTATCCCATTAGTTTATTCTCATAGGCCTCCTCCTCCTTTTCAACACATAACTAGTCCCGACGTAGTTCTCTCCATCTTTGTGGATCCTGACCCCCTGAACAATGCTATTTTTTGCGTGCTCGTACCACACTGGTAATACTTGGTTTTTTTAATATCTTCTTTTCGTCTTCTTGTCGTGCTTTTTTATTTACTATTCATGCTTATTTTGAGCCTAAGTCCTGTAAAGAAACATGGATTGATCCAAACTGGATTAATGCCATGTAAGAAGAATGACGTGTTCTTCAGAAAACTTGTACTTGGAACTTGGTTCCTCTGCCTGCCGGTAAAAACCTTATTGGAAGTAAGTGGGTTCATAAAATTAAAACTCATTCTGATGGTTCTCTGGAGCGTTATCAGGTCAGGTTGATTGCCAAGGGTTTTTCTCTGGAGTATGGGATTGATTATGAGAAAATTTTTGCACCTGTGGTTGAAATGACTACAGTTTGTACTTTGATTTCTATTGCTGCCATTTGTCAGTGGACTATTTTCTAGTTAGATGTCAAGAATGTATTTTTCAATTGGCATCTTAACGAGGAAGTTTTTATGGCCCTTCTCTAGGACTCCCTCATCCTTCTAAACTGTTTGTCGTTCTCAGCGTGCCTTTATGGTTTGAAGCAGTTCCCTCGTACTTTTTATGAGCGTTTTTAGTCTAATAAGCAAAGTTCATTCGTTAAGTGATAAATGGAAAATTCATGGAAAGTTACAATCTCCATTGCGGATTAGTGTTCAGCAACTACCCCCATCCAATTATTTGGGCCCACTCGTTATCAATGGGATCAGGGGTACTTCCAGTAAGAGATATATCGAAGAGTTGGTGCTGGGCTAGCCAAAAATCAAAGTTTATCAGAAGATCCTTTTCAAGTTTTAATTTGTTCATTTGGAATCTGGGCTCTTCTACTTCATTTTTGTTGTTTCACTCTTACTCCTCACATTTTTGCACTTTTTCTCCGCCACACTCTTACTGGCATGGTTATTTTGTTATTATATGCAGATGACATGATCATCATTGCCAACTAACTCTCCTGTCATCTCTGAAGTGAAACAACAATTGTTTCATGAGTTTGAGATGAAAAACTTAGGTTCTCTTCGCTACTTTCTTGGTATAGAGGTTGTTTCTTCATCTAAAGGCTATCTCTTATCTCAGTCAGAATATGCAAACGAGGTAATCCACCTTGTCCATCTCACTGCTGATAAGATTATGGATACTTCCATTGAGTTGCATGCTAAGTTTTTTTCTTTTGATGGTGTTCTTCTTGAGGATCCCACTGTTTATTGAGAGTTAGTTGGGCATTTGGTATATCTTATTGTGACTCGTCCTGATATTGCGTATGCCGTCCATGTGGTCAGATAGTTTGTCTCTGTTCCTCGCTCCACTCATTGGGCTGCCTTGCTTCGTATTTTAAGATATGTTCGTGGTACTATCTTTTAGAGTTTATTAATATCTTCTTCTACGTCTTTGACTCTTCGGACTTGTGCTAATGCTAATTGGGCTGGCAACGTGTGTGACCGCAAGTCTACTACTGGTTTGTGTCTTTCTCAGTGATACTCTCATTTCCTGGAAGAGAAAGAAATAGTCTGCCAGTGCTCATTCTACCATTGAAGCTGAATATTGTGCTATGGATCATGTTACTGCTAAAATTGTTTGGCTTAGATGGCTACTCATTGATTTGGGTGTTTTCGTTTTTTCTCCTACCTTTCTTTATTGTGATAACAAGAGTGCCATTTAGATTGTTCATAACTTTGTCTTCCATGAGCGTTATGAACCATATAGAGATTGGCTGTCATTTTGTTCGTCAGCATCTTTACATTGGAACTATTGATCTACTTTTCGTCTTTACAGCTTATCGATTTTTTTACCAAGACTTATACTTTGGCTTGATTTTGATTTTTGCTTGACAAACTCTCACTGCTCACTGCGCTCGCATCATGAGTTTGAGAGGGCTGTAAAGTTTATTTTCGGTTATCTTGTTATTTTGTTAGCAAACGGGTAGTTTAGTCTTTTACGTCTAATTGGGGTTTATGTTTTGCTTTATATATACTTTGTAACTCTATATTTAGTGGTTAAGCCTTTGATTATTGCAATAATAATTTTACCCTTTTATCTTCTATTTTGCTAAGACTTGCCTGATAGAAAAAACTCGATGGGTTAAGCGGACTGCTCTCGGTGAATTGCGTGGTGAATGTGAATCTGAAAGCTATATTCTGTTGCAGTTAAGTGAATGTTGCAATTAAGTGAAAATATATCTATGAAATGAGTATGGCTGTGAGGATGGTGTTTGATGGACGTGTGGTAAATTGAGAAATGTTAAAACCAGGAATTGATAAAATGACAAGATGGTGGAGGTAGCAGTTATGAAATGGATAGAAGTCAACTTGAATGGTTTGAACTTGTGCAACGAGGACCTATGAAGATCCATCACTCACTAGTGAGGAGTGATATCGTTGATCATAGTAATGTAATGCTAGGGAAAGAGAAAGAGCTTAATGCGTGTTGATATTTTGAGGAATATTTTAATGTGTGGTTATGACCATTAATGAACAGTATAAGAAAACAAGATTTATGTAGCTAACCCGAAATATGCAGAACAAGGCATTGGTGAATTTAATCGCCCTTTGTGTTTTTACAGTTATTATTATTATTTATAATTCCTTTTCATAATAAAAACTGAGCTATAATATTATAAGGTTGATTATCTGTTCATCCAAAAAAAAAAAAAGAAAAATTCTAATGTTGTTTTTTGCAATTTTCTACTTTAAGGTTTTCAGCTAATGGTTGCTTGTATTTTAACTTCATCATGCAAAAGTTTAACCTGTTTCATTGCTATAATGTGGTTCAGGCTTGTAGTTGGGAGCTTGTTAGATTGTCATGGTGCTTTGTACTTGCAAAATCTCTATGAGCTCTTCAGATTGTTTCTGTCTTGTCGGAGGGCCCTTAAAAATATAATAATGGCATCTTGTGAAGAGATGGTGAGAGCCAGTCAATCCTCCCTCACTCTAATACTCTACCAGAGTTCATTTCCTGTTTTATGGCTTTTAAAATCATTGTCTGCTTTGATTGGGCCTCAACATACAGTTTCAGAAAAGAGTGCTAGTCCAGTGAAAGGCATGACCTTTTCATTGATGGATCACACGTCATATGTGTTTTTGACCTTAAGCAAATATCAGTTTATAGAAGCAGTTCACTCCCTTCTAAATGCGGAGAAGTCTTGTGAAGAACAAACCAATTGTGCTGTTGTCGATGAAGGGAGTAATTTGGATGATTCTGTTCTGTCTTTAGGTTCACCAGACTTTGATGCATGGAAAATTGTGGTCCTTATAGCTGAGATTTTGAAGGACATGACAAAGGACAAACTTGTCTCTCAAAAGAAAGGCCTTTGTAATGCAAAAGTTCAAATGTCTGTCAGTGTTCTGGAACTATCTTCTATTATTTCTTGCTTCCAAGGTTTTATGTGGGGCTTGGCATCTGCCTTGGACCACATAGATGTAAAACGTTGTAATGTTAAAACAAAATTAATGAGATGGAAACACGAACCTATGGACAAACTTAGTGACTGCATCGATGTGTTTGCAGAGTTCGTAAATTATTTTGTATGTGCATTGTTTATTGAGGATGACCGATTGCCAGGTAGTTTCTGTGATGATCAAAATCTTCCCATGTCAGATCACAGTGACGTTTTATTGGGGGTGAAGGAGTCTTCATGCCAAGAATCTGGGGATGCTACTGATATTTTGTATGAAAAAGAGCAGCAGAATTGTGGAGCCTTGAGGAAGTGCTCTGCATCATCTGACAAGAAGGATCGCTTTGATAAAAAAGTTTGGAAGAAGAGATTCCACTCAGAAAATGCAGATTGCGTGGAAAGTATTCTCGCCAAGTGTGATTCGTTTGATCTATGTGGTTTGAAGAAATCTTTGCTGCAGGGCTTTTTAAGAGGTGAGAACCCTGAAGCAGCATTTTTTCTCAGACAGCTTTTTATTGCTTCTTCAGCTCTTCTGAAGCTAAATTTGCAGATCAAATGTACTACTTTGTCGTTAAGGTCAGTTCCAGTTTTTATCGGCATTTCCGAAGTTATGTTAATGGAGTTGGCAAACAAGGTCAAAGTTCCATCACAGTTTTCTTTTGTTTGGTTAGATGGTATTGTTAAGTTTCTTGAAGAGCTCGGGTGCCATTTTCCTTCAGCCAATCCTATGTTGTCTAGAAACATGTATGTCAAGATGGTGGAATTACACTTAATGGCTCTAGGAAAATGCATTGCTTTACAGGGAAAAAGAGCCAGTTTAGCATCTCATGACACTGAGTCAAGTACCAAGACATTAAATGGAATCATGGAAGTATCGGAATCTACTCTTTCCAATGAGCCCTACTACCTAGATGAATTTAAAGCCAGGTTGAGGATGTCATTCAAAGTTTTTGTCAAGAAGCCATCAGAGTTGCATTTGTTAGCTGCAATCCAGGCTTTGGAGAGGGCACTAGTTGGAGTTTGGGTAGGCTGCACAAATAAATATGAAATATGTACTGGTAGTTCAGATGGGGGAAAGGTTTCCTCAATTGTCGCAGCTGCCATCGACTGCATGGATTTGATTCTTGAATTTGTTACAGGTATTATTGAGTAGTAAACCTATAATTGCATGCCTTGACATCAGATTGATCTATATCAAGCTTGTTCCATCTGTTCAACTGTTTGTAGCGTCTGAAATGAGTCCATTTAGTTTCCTTATGGCACAATGAATTGGTTATATGTGGGCAATCATTTTATCTATTTATTAATTTTTAAATACCATCACAATGGAAATGAGAAAATAAGAGGAAGTACATATAAACAATGGAAACATATATCTTTACAACATTATCACTAAGATTTCACATTATTTCATATTTCTCCGAGGCAGTCTGAGAAGCTTAATTGAACGGAAGTCTTTTTACATTTTGTTGCTAGGTTTTCTTATGTGGGTAAAGTGTGCTGCTCATCTTGACATGATTGGATGTGGATAAAATCATGCTTTCACTGCTGAAGGCACAATTTTGTGCTTTTTCTTTAGGCAAGGATTTGCTAAATTGCGCTGAATGACTATTAAAGTAATTCCTGCTGGAAAGGCTGGAAGAATGGAGACCCACATTTCTATTGAAGTGTCAATTTCTCATTCTCATGTTTTGTTATATTTCTGGTTCTCCTGTTTTGTTGATCAACTTTTATTGTAATTTGGTGGAGTTTGTTGATAAAACAAAAAATGCTGCTTTATGCATTCTTTGTTACATGTTTCCTATTGATTTGGTCTTGATATTCTGGAATTCATATCTGGGACTCATTATCTTATGAACATTATACCACATTGCAAGATTCTTGAAAATGTTAGAATGCCTGTTTTCTTAGGTATGCACTATGCACTGTACCACTTTGAATTTACTGTTTTCTTAGAATGCATGTTTTCTTAGGCATGCACTATGCACTGCCCCACTTTTCTGATTGCTGACTTGCTTTGTAGGACGTAAACATTTGAGTGTTGTTAAAAGTCACATTCAAAGCTTAGTTGCCTGCCTGTTCAACATCATTCTGCACTTGCAAGGTCCACTGATCTTTTTTGGGAATATGGTCTCTAATAAAGGCAATGCTGATCCTGATCCAGGATCAGTTATTCTTATGTGTGTTGAGGTGCTGACAAGAGTTTTTGGAAAACATACCGTGTACCATTTGGATTCCTGCCAAGTGGGGCAGTCTTTGCGCACACCATCGGCACTTTTTCAGAGTTTTTTTCAGTTTAGAATTTCTGAAGCTCACGCTACACCTAATTCTCCAAAGATCTTGGATAATCAACATGCTGAGATTGTAGAAGGCATGAATTCCTGTGTTGTGGACCGACAGTTTTTGATAGACCTATTCGCTGCATGTTGTCGGTTACTGAGCACTGTTCTTAAGCATTACAAAGGGTATGCTTCCTATTTGCTTTTGAACCATAATATCTAACCCATTTGACTTGTATGGAAATTTGTCAACTTTTGTTTATCCTCTTTCCTCTCACTTTGTGTGATAATTTCTCTCTCTCTCTCTCTCTCTCTCTCTCTCCACGTATGCTTATTTACTGCACTGATTTTTTGATTTTGTAGGGAGGCTGTGCGGTGTGTTGCTCTACTTGAAGATTCAGTTTCCGCTCTTCTTCATTGTTTGGAGATGGTCGATACTGCTGTAGTTATCAGAAAATGTCACTTTCAATGGGAAGTACAAGAGGCAGTGAAGTGTGCGTCTTTTCTCCGAAGAATATATGAAGAGGTTTGTTTGGTTTTGTTCTTTTAAACTGATTAGACTGGATATGCTTTTCTTCTAAAACAGAAGCAAATTACCTTTAGGCCTATAGTTTTGATGGCTGGAATGTTAAGGGGGAATGGGAATGTGCTACCTAATTTCACACTCTACGTGGAATTAGTTTCCAAAACTATGGGGGAATCTGATCCCTCTTCTTCCCATTATTGAGGTTGCTACCTAATCTAGGAATTAAAAAAATGGGTAACATCATTATTCTATTATACCCTTCACCCAAGTCTAGAACACATTAGACAAAAACTATACATCATTCATAAGATATAAACAAAAAGAGTTCTAAATCTTATAGGATTGTATAAAATAAGGTTCTATGTATATTAGTCAAAAGAGTATACGAAACCGTGGGGTAATAAGGCTGAGAGAGAAAGCTTAGTTGTGCTGTGTTGCAACTAAGCAAGAAGAAGGCGTTTGTCCAATTTTTCTGTCACTCGAGGTAGCAATATATCTTTACCCTCCTTTTTTATTGTACTGACAAAGTATGTCAATGTATGGCTGAGGTAACAAGGAAAAAAATATGCTGCTGGGCACCAAGAAAATGGGGAAAACAAACCACAATTTCGGCTAGTAAAGTATTTGGCCATTGCACTGGTGAGGCCATTAATTGTTTGAGGACGGGTTCAATTCGTGGGATTTTAATTGCTAGCTGTAGCAATAGGGGCGTGATTTGGTAATACGCCAATTTGACTGCTATTAGTAGATAAAATGATTTCTTTCACTTCGGAATTCCAAACAATTCAATTAGGAGTTAGTACACAGTATTGGTCACTAGTGAAGTTGGTGGAAAAAAAATAAAAAAACAAGAGTGAACCGAAGTTGTATATATATATATATATATGTGTGTGTGTGTGTGTGTGTATTTGTTGGGCTTTCTTTCTAGATTATGCATGTAGTGTGATGGGAGTGACTGGTAGTAAAGGAAACCAAAGAAAAACAGTGCACTCTTGACAGAAAAGAGAGAGATACCCAAACACCTGAATAAGATTACGTAGGTATCACATTACTGTGAATGAGATTCCTAGGAATGAGATACCCATTTCTGGTCGTAGATTTCTGCCATCCAAACTTGGCCTTAGAGAAGTAAGCCAATTGTGCCTTTTTCTTTTTGAGACTTCGTATTGATCATCAGGCATGGCAGATGTAGCCCGTGAAGTACGTTTTTAGATATGGCAGCTGTGGCAGCAAACAAGACTAGCATTCCAGCTTTTCCACTGTCTTTTCCCTTCCGAACGGTGAAGTTTTAGCCTTTGTTGCTTGAAACATTGATAATATGATTTTTGGATACATGTTTTCTATTATGGAATATGCTTCAGCTGGCTGCCATTCAAGCGATATCTCCAACAAACAGTTGGCACTGGTGCTAGAGTTCACTGGGTACCTTCCCACGGTAGAGCTGGTCTTCTATTGTGTAGTCATCATCCGTGGCTATATCATACTCCATGTGATAGAAACTGAATTAAACTCCGTGGCTATATTATACTGTTATACTCCACGTTTTGGAAATCTTCATTTTCTACTTCAAGTGAAAACAATTTTTTAATGTTGGGTGGGGGGGGCAAAGAATTGAACAATGCACACAATTTTAGGAGTTGTTCTCCAAATAACGCTGTTTGTAAAGAGTCGGATCTTTTGACTTTCAATAACCTAGTTCTGAAAGAAGAAATAATAATAGTTCTTTGGGAAACTGACCATTGGGTTTGTGTGTAAATAAACATCATACTTGTTGATGTTCTGTTGCATGGAATCAAATTTTCTTCTCTAGGGTGGCCTTACTTTAAACCTCTAGGACCAAATAAATCCCCTTGACCACTATGCAGTTCTTAAGATCATTGTTCCAAACATAAATGCGATGTTTCCTTGCTTCATTTGTGTAAAATTGTCTGGATGATCGAAGGGAGTGGGAAATCTGAAGTAATTGTTTGGAAAAGTCTTGGTTGTTTTTGTCTCCAGAATTTCATTCTTCAATCAACTGATCATTTCTTCATATACCTTCTCACCAATTGGTAGAGACAAATAGGAATAACTGATCGCATTACATCTACAAAATGCAATACCATGTAACTCTTTCAAAGCCATGTTAATGCTCGTTGATTGTTTTCATCTTTGGGGCGTGATTGGCGTGTGAACCTCATTGGGTCCTCTTATCAGCTGCATTTTGGTGAAATTAGCCACATTCATTGAGGGTGGAGTAGAGTGAACCTCATGTGGTCTGCAATAAGATACATGTGGAGGGAATCCAATGCAGCTACAACACTTGTTCCTCTCATATCTTTCAGACTATATTGACTTTGCCAAAGTGTTCTTTCCCCCCATATTATGGTTCTCTTCTTTGACAAAGAAGTATAAGCAGGATACTTAGAAGGCAGCTATGTGCACAAGGCTTTCTCACTGCGGGCCAGGGAAGGGTACATTGTTGAAAAGGGCTGTGCACATTATTTTAAGCAGTAGACCTATTTTAATTAAATAGGGCTATGCGCATGGTTGAAAAGTCATTGGCCTTCCATAATTTAGTGGCTCCCATATTTGCATCTGCTTCCTGCAATTCTTATAGTGTGTATGCTTATTGTGTTGTAGACTCGACCCATGGACATTTTCACCTGCATATGATTAATCTACGATGTGTTTGAAGTTTGGGCAGACAGTTCATAATGACTCGCCTTAAGTTTTTCAAATGTGTTCAAGAAGCCTTGTTGTCAATCAAGTGTTCATTCCTTACTGGTTTTGATTCACTGATTTGCAGATGAGGCAGCAGAGGGATGTTTTTGGCCGGCATTGTTTTCTATTTTTATCTAATTACATATGGACTTATTCGGGATATGGTCCTCTTAAAACAGGCATCAGAAGGTTGTGTCCGGCATTCTTATGTTCAACTTTAGTTATCATTGTTAAAAGCATAGTACAAACTCCTTATTTTTTTCCTCTGTCCAACTTTGGCACTTCTACTCAGCACTAACTAACATTAGAACCGTTTAATTGTTAACCTTCAGAGAAATAGATGAAGCTTTGAGACCGGGTGTCTTTGCTCTGATAGATACTTGCTCAGCAGATGATCTTCAATATCTTCATACTGTATTCGGGGGTAAGCAATCTCGATTTTATGCAGAGTCCTGTGGAATCTGAATGATATTTTGCTTCTCACTAACCCTTTTTTTTTTTTTGTGTGTTTTTAATCTTACTGTTATGTAGAGGGTCCTTGCAGAAGCACTCTGGCAACACTGCAACAGGATTATAAACTGAATTTCCAATACCAAGGAAAAGTTTGATTGAAGTGGCCCCCCCGGGCCCTGCCCTCGGGGGATGTTTTTAGCAGAGTTCATTTGAGTTTTGCTGTAATGTGAAGCATGTTGTGATCAATCTTTAGGAAGCATGTTAGGTTGTTAGGTTAAATTTGTTATTTTGGACTAAGGTCCATAAACAGAAGGGTAAGGGTGAGATCACTCATTCGGCTACCAGTAAGTGATATATAAAATTATAGGATTAGATCCTTTAATCTAGTGCTACAATCTTTGTTAGAAATGATAGTTTTTGTTGTGATTTCCGAGCTCTATGGCATTGGCGTATGCCTGTCAGATAATAGGAATGGGTTTTACAATAAGCAGGAATAAAGTGGACTTAAAAAGAATAATTTTACTACATATGTAGATAAATAAACGAGTCACAGTCCTCTCACATGGGCATGCCTCACAAAAGAAACGGGTTTGTGCACTAAAAAGCTCTTTTTTGAAAAAGAAAGGTAGATGTAAGACTTGCTGTTACAATAAGATTTGAGAGTAATTAATAGTCTTTTTATTCACCTTTTAATTGTATGAAGAGTTTGATCCGCCGGAATATGATTCTAATGCACAAATTTTTCTCTTTTCGACACTTACCTTGCATTGAGAATTTTGTACATGATTCATTAACACTTGTACAAGTAAAAGTACAAAAAAAAATTGTGGACATTTAGAATCAGCCCAAGTATATGCCCATGTGTTGGGGGGGGCGGGGGCGGCACACGGTGTAAAGGTCGAGTGGAGGCAATTGCGCCTACTAACTTTCAAATTTTGCCCTAAAATTTAGGACTCGTTTAGTTGAAATATTTTTTATTCGCTTCATTTCCTAACATTTTGAATCTTTGAAACCCCTTAACTAATTTTTTGGCTTGTTAAAAATCTTTTGACTTTTTTACATTTAGGTATCGTTTAGTTGCAATACTTCTATTGGCTTTTGATTTATTAGCATTTTGAACAAAAGCTCACTAGAATTTTTATTTGATCTGTTGATCGTTTTACTTATTGTAGCATAGTCCAAACAGGTTAATCAACAAAAACTTATTTTGATTAAACTTAGAAAACGTTTAAAATTTGAATTCTGATTAAAAGGGTTAAAATTCAACAAAAATGGCTAATCAAAATAGGTGCATCAGTTACAGATTTACGTTAAAATCTTAATAGGTATTCAAAACCAACCAGAATAATTATTTTCTTATTTTATAAGCATTACTTTTAAAATCTCAAACCAGGTAGAGTCACGTATTAGTTTTAAATTTTACCAAATAAAAATAATGTGTTTTGTAATGGTTTTTTTTTTTGATAACTGCATGTCTAAACTAATTTATGCACATTTCAACTAATTTCATAGTCCTAAAGTTAACACCTCGACTAATGTGTTTACACTATCTTTTTAGATTTTGGTTTTAAAAAAGTAATTGATGGTGAAAGGCAAGCTACAGCTACTATTCTGTTATAAACATTTAACTGTTATATAATTAAAAATCTAGACATTTAACTATTATATAATTTAAAAGTGTTGAAATATGTGAATTTCATTGGCAATTGAAATCTAGATTTCAATTGCTGCATCAACTACAATTGAATTGGCCATTCAATTGCAATTGAAGCCTGGAAACCAACAGCTATGAGCGGCTATTAATTTTCAGAAAAAAATCCTCCATAATAAAAAAGGCATGTTACAGGTTTCTCTCAGAGGAAGAGGAAGGGGCAGGCTCACGGAAGAGGCAGAGACAGAGCCAGTGCTCTGTAGGTGTTTTCTCAGGAGAAGAGGAAGAGACACAGCCTGGAATTCAATTACCATAAGTGGCAATTGAATTCTCTGTGACTATTTACTTCTCTGTGACCCATCTCCTTCTTCTGTGGCTATTTAAGGGTTGTCTCCTTCTGATAAAGAAACACACGATACACAGAACAAAGACAAGACAGAAATCTCCAATACAGATATACCGAGAGACAGAATGTGAGAAAGTTGAGATACAATTCTCGGTTACGGAACAAGTCGCAAGAGAGAGAAAGACAGACGAAGAGCGTTCGTAGCCGATCCTTGGTGGTATTCCAGAGATCGTGGAGCCGTTTT
>JAOTRH010000020.1:245398-256667 GCA_034768845.1 Heliamphora exappendiculata | reverse complement strand
TAGAAGTTTCTAGAATTGTACTTGGAACCAAAGAGATGCAGCAAGACATCACATAAATAATCAATCACAAAAGAATGCATAATATTTCAGAAGTGAAAAGGTTCTGTTTGCACTAAATCCATGCAATTTGGAATGCAATGAACTATGATTTTGAAATGTGTCCAAATCCCAATTTGAACACATTCTGGTCATAATCTAGAAAGACTAACCATATGGTATAGTGCAAGAGACATAAATAAAGAAACAATCATGAGTATGATAAGCATACGATATGGATGGTATAATACCTTTAAGGAAGCACCACCTACAAGAAATCCATCAATATCTTCTTGTTTTGCAAGCTCGGCACAATTACTACCATTTACAGATCCTGCAAAAGAGATGGATTACCATTAGCGATTATGAGCTGAAGTAAAATATAACTATCAAATCTAGATCTCTAGGAGCACTCAGACAAATAGAACTCACAAGGACGTGTAGAGAGTGTTAATTGTAGAGATCTGTCAGAGGAGTGAGCACATGCAGATGGTGGGGAATTAAGTATAGGGTGGAGAGAGAGAGAGAGAGAGAGAGAGAGAGAGAGAGAGAGAGAGAGAGAGAGCAGTAGGGGCATTTCACTCTTTTAGTGATTGTGCATATTTGCAGATGCGAGAAGAGAATAATAGTATGGGGCTACTAACGTGGCAAGCTATGGGTGTCGTGACACATGTCCAAAACTGCAAGCTATGGGCGTCGTGACACATCTACAACCCAGCCAAGGCCATAATATATGCTCTGACACATAGCAATTGTGCAGACTTCCAGGAGCTCCCCAGACTTTGCCACTGACCTCGCTAGGCCTTTTTTTTTTGGGTCAAGTTACCTTGGATTGCTTAGGGTGATTGTTTAACCATCTGCACTAGCTTAAAGTCCAAGGCAACGACAATGTCTTCTCCTGGTACATTTGCACCCTTTATTAGTTGACTCTTGAGGCCAGGGCCCTTGAATTGATGAAGAGAATTCATCATGTCTAGGTTGCTAGCACTGATCGAGGTGAGGTTTTGGTAGAATTCATAATCTACAGACAGATATTGAACAGAGGTGGCAAAAAATTTCCAGGTCCAATCCATTCATTGCCACCAAGTTGATGGATTAATCATTTGTTAACATGTTTATGTTCTGCTGCTGCACATTGATGTAGATCAAGCTCCAAAAGAAATCTAATATAGCTTCAAGTATACCACTTGAAACTAAAAGAGAACAAAAAATTCCTCAATCGGCCAAATGGAAACCACCATTGATCATGCTGCACAGCGGCGGAGCCAAGAATTTGACACAGGAGGGGAACAAAAATATAAATATTCATGATAAGCAAAAAAATATTTATTCTTAAAAATTCTATTTCTTATACAATTGACCTCGACGGGTTTTTATCTTTTAAAATTTTTGCATAATTGTATCATTACTAACTCTATCAAAAATATCTCTCTCTATGTATACTACCAAGCTATCATTCATCCATTGATCACCCATTCGATTCCATTGTCGGTTTTTCACAACATCCATTAATCACACATTCGATCACGAGGCTGACAAGGACCTTTTTGTAGATATACTCAACGAATTTGATCTCGGTCATTAAAAATTATAACTAATAATCCAAAGTCGTAGTCCAGGATCTATAGAAAGATCTGCTTAGTTGATTTTCACTCGACTTCGTTTTGACAATTGAGAATTGCCCCTTCTTTTTTCAGAACTTCCAATTTCTAGTTGTGACTTTTTTTAAAGTATTTCTCCGTGGCTGTTTGAAATAAAAAAATTAAATAAAAATAATAATTAAACTAAAATAAAAATCTGTCTAATGTGAAAAACTTGTACTACCAAATAACTAAATAAGAATCTGTCTTGCATGAAAATTAATACTCCAACATTTATTTATTAGTAATAATACAATAACAAATTATAAAAAATTACCAAAATCAACTTAACAAGGTGGATGGATATTTGGAAGGGTTTCCGCCTTTCCTCACTCGGCTGAATGGTTTCTTTATTAACAATATTATATATTATATAATGTGTGGGTCACATTTTGTATATTATGTACTGAAATGGGTGCGTGGCAGTGTGGGGCTAGGGCACTGGGCATTCGGGGCTTGAGAATAGTTTGTTTCAGGTGGTGCACCAAAAAGAAATATGTATATATATATATATATATATATATATATATATATACATGTAAAATAGAAAAAATAATTATTTGAGGGGGGTCACTTGCCCCTCCTGGGCATGCTCTCAATCCGCCATTGATGCTGCATCACTCAACCTCCTTTAAAGAAATTAAAGGATCTTTCTTCCCCTTCATTAAGTATTGTCAAGATTTGCTTCCTTTGTTTGCAAAACCATGTCAGACTGGGCATTACATGACTTTATCACACATCTAACAGTACCACAGTGGATTATGAGAGCAAATGCTTTGAAAATGAAGCATGTGCTGCATGTGAGATCTTTCTACAAATTTTCTGAAGCCTTCAAAAGATAAGTTACATGATTTTTTGGACGGCGGAAACAGAAGAATACCTCCATAGATAATACGTGTCTTAGAAGCAACTTCTGTTGAAACATTCTTTTTTAGCCAATCACGAATAGCTACATGTACTTCCTGAGCTTGCTGGGGTGTCGCCACTTTACCAGTTCCAATTGCCCAAACAGGCTCATATGCAATTACTACATTATCCCAACTGGGCACGGCATCTGCATATCATGGGCATTAGCTACATGGAGAAAAGATACCACAACCTATTCTGGTTCACAAGGACCCCACAGACTACTACTACTACTCATAAGTCATTAAAGAAACAAAGCCAAGGAAGCTTACCTGCAAAAGCCTTCATTTGCCGAAAACAGACATCAAATGTTTTTCCTTCTTCTCTCTCCTTTAACAGTTCTCCGATGCAGGCTATGACTCCAAGACCCTGGCTCAAGGTATAAGCAGCCTTCTTTCCTATAAACTGAAGGTGAGAGTGCTCCAGTCATGTTTTGAATGCATGGCCTCTATTTGTCATAAAATATAATTACTAACCCAATGGCAGAATCTACTGAATTATTTATAGTGTGTGTGTGTGTGTGTGTGCATCTTTTGGATGTTCAAAAACTCAATTTTAGTAACTCTTGCCTGATCATCTTCTCCAATAACGTGTCTTCGCTCAGAATGCCCCAGAATAACCCACGTGCAGCCAATATCTTTCAGTTGTTCCACACTGAAAAATGAAAGTGAATTTAATAATCATGTGAAACTGTAAGACTGACAAAACAAGGCAGAAATGCTTGGTGTAATGGTAGATGAATACTTCTGCAGTCAAACACAAGTGCAGCTAACAGGAGCTGAGGGTCGGTGGCTAGAGGCACTGGTCATTGTCGACGGAGTCCATGCAGCTGTTTTGAGCTGGGTTTATTTCTGTCTATATGAGTCAGTCCTTCCATGTCTATCCAAAGGGTCACGAGCTTATCTTTTCAGCTCAGGAAATTGTGAAGAGAAAGCCTGCTGATGCTGTTTGGACCATGGGTTTATTTCTGTTTTCAAGGTTCTGATATATTTCTACCTTTTTGCATTTCGTGTCAAAAAGGGAAGAGAGCAGATAGTAGATGATGCTGGAGTGCTTAGCATCTTGTACTGAAAGCTTTATCTTGCTATATATGAACAGTTTTTTTATACCACCAATATTAGCCTATCTAATTGCTTCATTATGTGTCCATTATCTGTCTTTTTAGCTTTACATGGGATTGCTCTTTATTAATTATCTGTTGATTGTTGATCACTGATCTATTTTCTTTAATACTCTATGCAATCCATGAGGTTTCTTGTTTGAGTATTTGATACATGTTATCGGATTGATTCAACTTCCCATGAAGTTGCAAGAAGAGTATTTAGGTCTGTATGTTTGTAAGGAACATGGATTTACTGCAGTTTCTTGTATTTTCTATTTATTTCACTATTTCAAGTGGTACAGATTTTGTCACAGAAATGTTAACTGGATCTAGGTTAGATAGTGTTTGGAAATTTCCAAGCACTTGGAATGTATCGTAATGGGCCAAGAAGAAGAGATCGAGTGTTTGAGTGCTAGGGATGAAAATTTGGACCACAAGATAAAGTCATTGCTTTGTTACACTCTCAGGTACAAGTAAATTGCATGCAGAATCAAAGTAGAACACTCAGTTTCCCCAACTGCATTAGATTTAGTAGTCCAGCCTTATTTGAGCCCTATTTCAATTTGACTTCAATTCAATTGCTATAACAAGGCTTTTTGCATAATATCGAGGTCTGTTCGAATGGGTAAGGTCAACAGTTAGTTTCAAACTCAAGTACGCCCGCCTGATGTAGGCTCATTTTCGGTCGAACACAAGTATCTTTTGAAATTCCGAAAACAAACCAACCGAAGCTCGCCAGATCGATCAGAGCTCAAGCAAGCTACAGCACTCTTGGTCCGTTGTCCAAACTAGGGGGTCCCACTTGAAGCCTTCCAATGGGCGCTCAAGCGGCCAACCGAACCTTGTTAACTTATAAATAATCTAGTCACGTTTAGAAATATTCTCCACGATTTTAAGACAAAACCTAGGCTTCTTAGAGAAGAATTCCTGAGTTATCAGAAATGTAATGTTTACTCGATCCATCAACTAGAAATTATTGAGAATATTTAGAGATAGTTCTGGGATTGAGAGCATTTTCAAGAAATAACACTGACTTGCACTGCATACCCATCAAAGGCTATAGTATAATGGAGCCGCATGGAGTGGAGAATCGAGGGTTTGGGTTGTAAGACCTCTCATCTTGAATCTTGTTTACTCTCGACCCATTGTGGATAGTTTGACTGGCTTGGTGTGTCAATACTTTTTCCCTGGGAGAGAAATCTTCGAGCTTTTCCATGTAAAAATCATTGCCTCTCGTTTACTAATGCAATTGAATGCTTGGATATGTACTGATTGATTGAACAGATTCGAAATGGCCAATTAATTGATAAAAATTCATAAAAATGATAAACTTCTTTTGGAATTTCTATTAATCCCCTTCTAGACACAAAACTGACCTCCTCCAATATTTCAATACAGAAAACTCAGCAATTAATATCACGACCAAAGCTCCATATTTGCCCACCAGAATCCTGCCTCAATTTCAGAATAGAGATCTGGAAAATAACAGCAGCTTTTCTATCCAACACCAAACAGACTGTTGAATGGATAAGAACACACAAACATGGAAGAAAATATAAATGAAACCAGAAAAGAGGGCTTCTTTCTCCGGCATATTCATACAAGCTCCTAAAACGAGGGTACTGTCATCATTTTTTTTTGGGGAGGGGGGAATCCAGCTTAATATATCAATGTGGACAGAAACACAGAAGGACCCCATGCCATCTGCTACAAAGAATAAGAAGCAGAAATGGGTGCTATCATCAATTGTGAACAAAAGAAAGTATAAAAGGCCGCGGAAGTAGCCATGGAACACATTTACAGTACTCATCTCGTAGAAGTCAGGACCTTTAAGCATCTCTAACAGTTCAGGTTATGTAGCTTTGAAAACTTCAATCGAGATGTTCCCCAACCTTTTGGAAATTTCCTAATCAACTCAATTAAGCCTCGCAGAAAATTATTATCTAAGCTAGTGGAGGTAAAATGGCAAGTACAACAAACTTTATTAACTAATAAAGAAGAAACACTCTAACCTGATTTCTCCTGTGAAAGCCCCACCTTTTCCAATCCAAGAATTTTGAGCAGAAATCTCAATCCGATCTGTCAGTGTGTTCTTTACCTGATTGATGTAAACAAAAGGAGGTGCAACGACAACATCTGTAGCATCAAACAGAATTGAGACTTAGATACCTTTTGGATTTAACACTGACAAACAAAGTAACTGCAATCAAATGAATTCTACAGCTACTAGAACAACGCGTTACATGCACCACAGAGAAAGTGCTAGGTTCATACAAAAAGGATTCAAAAGAAAAGGCCTCGTAATGAAAACAGGGGCAGAGGGGATCCAAATGAACAATAACTACAAAACTGCTTTCGATGTTTTTGTTTTGTTGGGAATTATCAAACTATGACAAGGTGAACACTTATTAATGGCAACTAAAAGTTCCTTTTATTTTTACAATGAAAAAGAAAAGAAGATTCCAAACTGACCTAGGCCATACTAAATGGTGGTGGACGTAGAATTATGTTTTAAGCAGTCAAGAATTAAAGGTCGAATATCAGCTGGTACATATGGTATCATTCAACGAGGATGCATAAAGCTCAAATGGCTGTGCGAGATTTGTTTGGAGGGAAAGGAACAATTTCAAGATTGTATTGGGTCCATACTTAGAAATGCTTTTAACACAGGTTGAACCTTTTGTTTGAACCTGAAGCTTCTTTCTCTACAAGTCATTATTATTTGGTGCTCATTAAACATCGTTGAGGAAAAAAAAATTATTTGTTCCCCGAAGTCCTGAAATCTAAGTATCCCACTTTTACATGTAAGTTGGCAACAGAATTCAAGCTCATGTTGCAGAAAAATAACAAAACATAACAGTTATCCTTCTCCTCAACCCTAATTATCCACAGCTGTAAATTTTCAAACAATCATGTAGAATAAAAGAAATGTAATCCAGCAAAGGAACAGCAATGACTCACCAACATCAGGCTCCAATTTCACACTATTCAAGTCAAAGACAAGGTTACTGATGGATTCTTGTGTCCCATTCTATATAAAAACCAAAGAGAAGTCAATAAAAGACTACAATCAAAAGTTAGAATAAGAATAACAGTAGTGCAAATAACATCCAACAGCATAGTAGGCAAAAGAAGATAAGAACAAAATCTGTGAAGTCTATGCCATAAAAGAGCATTTAGAGGCATTGAATAACACTAAGATGCTCAACAATTGCACAGTGTAATCAATATAGTTTACTTCTTGCACAATGCGAGCAAAATCTTGGAAGAAAGTTGAAACCAAATTATATGGATGGACAGATCCAAACTAAAAGAAGCTAGAACGTACATCACTACTATGCAATGTTTCATTGAGGGAAAAGCACACAATCCTCTCTCACCTAACACTGCAGATTGTTCTAGTATGAGGAATGAAACGGGAATGTAGCACACCACATCCCATGAATGTTGGTATGAAAGGTATTTATATATTATAATATCAGAATGCAATTCTTCCAAGCGACGAACATCCCATAGAACATGTTATTATTTTTCAAATTATTCCTACAAAACACATTTTTTAGGAAGCATCATTACCACTTCTTATATAATTTTTCTTGTCAAAACTCCACTTTCTATAGATTTTGGTTTATTACATTTGATTATTTTTATGAAAAATGTTAAGTAATTAATTAAGAAGAACTTAAGGGATTGTTTTGAATCAATGAATACACTACCATATTTCAAAATGTACGCTCCAAAACATTAATTGCTAAGAAGTTAATGTTTTTCTGGTAATACTTATACCAACACAGTTATAAAGTAAGACACATGCAACAAATAAAATAATCACACCTTATGCCACAACGGAGAATCAGCTCATTTAGTTCTCCTGGCCTTCCTATTGTATATTTTCAAAATATGTTCTTCTAAGTTCTAATAAGTATAAAACTAGATGTTTTAACCATCATTGTTTCACGACACATCGTAATTAGAAAGCCTAAAAAATGTTAAAAATATACCAAATGAAGAGAATCAGTTTGGCCACTACATTCACAAATCACAAATTTCTTGGAACAAGATGAAAATGTGTTATCATCTTGCTCCCCAAACCTCATTACCTGATCACCGCCACCATCCACCCAAAAATAATCCAAACGAAGAGAAAATAGAGAAAGTAAAAACAAAAAAGTAACATTATATAAATCCACATTCTCACCATTTAAACAACTCCCAATGGCTGCTAAACGAAAAGGAAGAAAAAAATCTCCCTTCAAAAAGTCACCTTCTTAGTTGAATAAAATGGAGAGCAATTGAGCAAAAACGTATATGGGCCAGATGCAGACCATAAGCATTCCTTTCAATACATAAGTCAGAAATCAAAAACTTTTAAATGAGCTATGTAATATATTAATATGCAGATGCACAGTTAGCTTACCATAAAAAGCAAAAGAAAGGAAAATGTAACTTTACAGAGAACAGAAAAAATAACTTAAATGGAAAACCCCCTTTATCACATATATTCTTTTAACAAACTCAGAAACCACAGAAATTTGGTAAAAAAAGTTCTAAAATCTCCCCCCCCCCCTCTTCACACTTGAGTGAGTAGTATAGCAGCTACTAGATTTGATTGTAAAATGGGAGCAAGTTTTTTAGAATCTGAGGCTCCCGATTCCTCCTTGACCACCGTATTAATATAGTTTAAACTTTTAGCTGAAGGTATGGCTTGTGGCATGGGGGACAGTGCACAAGTAATACAAAGGTAATGGTGCAAAATAAATGCAAATAGATTTATTAACTTGGAATTGAAAATTTTTCACAAGGAAATTTATGAACATATTAAGGGGGCCATTGCTTGGTGTAACAGTAGAAGTACTGAGAAGCTTCTGATGGGATTGAAAAGGCTCTGATACCACTTGTTGAGAATTAAACCCATCCCTGCCTGTAGAAGCACCCACAATAAAAAGATATGCATGCACAGACACAAAAGCGAAAATACACACGTGTATGCGGTTTTGCCAAATGGCCTACACATCCAAGGGCAAGAGAGAAAAGAAGGTCAATGCCAAGTGGCATGACACTCACAACTTGATCTATATCATGGAACAGATACCTGTTTAAATGAAAACATAAACTAAAATAGGCAACATGGACAACACATACCATATTCGAAAAATTGAAGATTCATCGCGTTATCATAAGTTCATAACATTCAGTAACGACAAGTTGGGTATCTACATCTCCTCCCAACAAAACAAGTTTAGGGTCCTCTGCCCCTGTACAACCATGCCAAAATTTCACAACCCAGAAATGTATAACATATACTCGAATTTTCAAACACGTCACTCCATATAAGATTTCGTCCTCGAAAGTTACTTTCTCCAATCTAGTAATACCCCATAACTCACCATGATTCCCTACTTAACTCGCACTAGTTTGCAAGCTTGGTTGTTGCTTGTGTTAGTTGTTTGGTAAACTTGGTAGATGTTTACTTATCAAAAAAAACTAGGTAGATGTTTACCTAATTGGTTACAACAAAAGAAATTACAATATGTGATACATAAAAACACTCAAAGCCCACACCACTACTTGAGCCCTTGCTCAAAGGTAGTTAAGCCCTTGCTTACCCTGGTCTAATTGAGACCAAAGCCCCTTAACTAGCTCAAGATATTATTTTCTCTCACCACACAACATCTCTGTTTTCCCTTTAGTGCACTCTGTTCTCTCAATCTCTCACCCTGAGGAGAAACACCCACCCCCACCCAAAAAAAAGAGGTACCGCCTCAGGTGCTTTCATTGCCGCCTTAAGCTTTTCTTCCCAGTAAAGGACTTGGGCTTTTTCTTTTATTTTCCCTTCTGACTACGACCAAATGGAAGCCCTTTCCTGTGGCCAATCAATTGGGAACAACCACATGAGTGGACCCAACAACCTGCCTGAGAATGCCAGTACAAGGTTGCAAGCAGCCACGATGTGCTGAAACAGACAAATATTAGTTTTGTATCAGGCTGAGGCAACCCAACACCTATATTAGACAACAACTGGCAATGGCCTTTGAAACAAATTCTTCATCCTTGAGGTGTTGTTGAAAAGCCTAGTCATAACAAACTTAAGGGTGTTTGCCAAAGTTACTGCTAGTAATTTTTAACTTTCTGCTACTAATTTTAACTATAAGCTATAAGTTTTTTTCCAACACCCACAACTTTTGCTATAACTTATAACTATTTCAGCTATAACCTACAATTTTTACCAAACACTCACAACTTCTGCTAAAAGCTACAATCTATAAGTTACTAGTTTCAACAGTGCCAAACACCACCTTAATGAAGAACAGGTTTTGACCAAGAAATCAAGGTAAGAACTTGAAGTTCACTTTAAAACAAAAGAGTTTCTTATAAAAGAAGACTTCTTTTTTTTTTTCCCCATTATCTTATAGGTTCATATTATCTTTCTCAATACCTACCAAAAATATATACATATATCTATATATCTATATATCTGTATATCCATATTATGTTTCTCAATGAATTATTTAAAGAGAGTTATTTGGCTGTGTAAAGAAACCAGGGTTCCTAATTTGGAGTTCAGAATTGTTTCCATGGAGGTATCATGATGTATCCTCAATGCGTTAATAGTGCCATTAATGCCTTGACTCCATTTCAAAAGGTAAATAAAATTACCGACACCCTAAACAGCTGTTTAAATTGGCAGCTTTCAAAAATCTGTTATCAAAATATCATTGATTGCCTTCACAAGTGAGATAATTGTAAGTAATGCACATGAGAATAATAATCATAAGTAACAGTAACCACAAGTCAGATATAACCATATTGCTTTATGAAAGAAACAGGAAAGGAAAAGATGCTTACACACTTCCAGTTGCCACCAACAAAGAACTGCAAGAAAAAGAAGGCAAAAATTCTCAAAACTTCGAATAATAAAGTGGAAAACATGTAACATGCAACTGCAAAACAAAACTAGAAAAAAAAATGATTAAAGAAGCAGGACTTTCGTGGCATTACAGCAGTAGGATGTAAAACAACAAATTAAACACAATAGAGAACATGAACAATTGAACAGAAGATGGGCAAGAATCAAGATAGGGATGAATCAACAAAAGGCAGTCTTCGACGTGTCTTAGTGAAGATTTTATCTGTTGGTGACAATTACGTGATCCGTGGATTTTTGATGCTATCTATGAGCCATTTAAATCCTCACAGCCAAATAGCTCAGAAGCCAACAAGGAACTAGCGTAATACCTACATTACAGCAACATATCAATAATGCGTATGCTTTCACATGATTGCTCTTATAGCTAGGCAAGTGAACAACACACTCCCCAAGGATAGCTAATAAAGAATGACACTACTAATAAGCTGGAGAATAAAGCATAAATTACATGAATTCATAAATCATAAATCTCTCACTGACAATATTGACAATTCTCTTTCCGGACATGAAAAAACATGAGAAGAGGTGTACTTTAAATTCTGACAGTCAGTATCCTTAAACCATCTTCCAGCCCATATTAGGGCTGTTGAAGACACCATCTCTGCAATTCTCATTTCAACAATGGGGGGGGGGGGGGGGGGGTTATATAAATTGTTT
>JAOTRH010000020.1:233108-245365 GCA_034768845.1 Heliamphora exappendiculata | reverse complement strand
GGGGAGCGACATTGTGTCTCAAGTACTTTAAGTCACAGTTTGTGCCTCTGATTTCAACTATGAATAAGGCTACTAGATTCAGAGTTTGGTTTAATATTGTTTTAATTTCCAATTCTGTTCATTGCAGTAGCAAAAGTGGGAAAACAATATTGAAAATTAGGTTCAAAAGCAAAGCTAATGAGATACTGATTCTAACACGATCGCTTGTGGCACAATCTGTTTGTATCTTGGCAAAGATCAGAACAACTTTGTGATGAAAGAATCGAAGGCAAAGGATCTTTGGAAGAAATTAGAGGGGAAATGTCTTTCAAAAAGCATAGAGAGACACCTCTATTTGAAGAAGCTCTTCGAATTTTAGTTTCTTGAAGGTACTTCTATGCCTGAGCACTTGAATGTTATAATAAGATTTTTGCTGGTTTGCACTTTGCACATTGAGATCCAAGACGAAAATAAATCTTCGTTGTTGTTAAATTCCTTGCCCAAATAAAACCAATATAAAATTAACCACCATTATAGAATAAATACATCATATATGATCTACATAAAAGTATAAATAATAAATATTGGGCCGGTCATACTGCTCTAATACCAAATAGGATTAGGAGGACCTTATCTTATTTCAAAAGAAAAAACAAGGTACAAAAGTAAAAATAATGCTAAAGGACAGCTTATCTTTAGAATATAACACACACACGCACACACAAAGGTGTAAGCAATGCTCGTTGGTATCAAACAAGGGTCGATCCATCCCCTATTCATAAAGGCCTACGGATTCCTTTAGAGTGAACTTGAAAACTTCGGTTGAAGTCCGCTGGATGTGATGCTAGGTGTCCTTGAATAATTGAAATCGGTCATATCATCTTCTTTTCTGTTTTGTCTTCTTTTATAAGTGGTGGACAAAGTATCTGTCCTTATGTACTACTTTTAATAAAGTCTATTGATGACACTATGACAGACAATGTGTTGTTAGTTCATTGTCTTTGGGCGTCAGCTAAGTAAACTTTTTTGTCTTCTAGCATAGATGGTCTTTAAAGAATTTTATCATTGCTTTATCATTTACCGATGATGCCTTTTCTCCTGCTATACCAATCAGTGAGTCACAAAAATCTTCTAAAGAGACTCCGGGGTATTCTTGGTGGGGATCTTGTGATTCCCCAACCAACCAAGTATACTGACAGAAATCGAGTTCGCATGGTGTGAGTAATGTCACAAATACATCACTCTTAACCGAGATGCTACAGAAAAAAAAATTCATTTTTCATTTTTTTTCAAGCATCTTTACATAAAGTTGTTCTTCGGATAATTCAGAAAATTGGTTTTTGAGAGAACTACAAATTAGTTGACCCATATTAACCAATTGGACCGGTGGAGGTATTGATGATTGCTGAGCTGCAAGGAAAACAATAGCATACTCTTCTACAGCTTGTTTTATTAAAAGAAGAGTTTTTTCCTATATTAAAACCATTCCCCCATTTATTTTTTTAAAAAAAGAAGAAGATAAATTCCTTGAATGAGGAGATTTCAAGATGGTCAAGATTAAATTTAAAATTCTGCCTCCAAATCCAAGTAACTTGAAATTTGGTAAAATACCATAAAGTATGTTTACAGAGAGGATCCCAGGTACTCTTAGGTTTTTCAAAAACCTTAGCAGCTTTGGTAAGAGATAACTTCAGATGATGCTTAACCCACAGAGGGTATGGACATCTCAAAATTTCATGTAGAACTTTGAGACTAAGTCCCATTTTTTCCCACCCTTGGTAAAACTAATTAGAAAATCCAGAAGTTTTAACAGTTTTTGGATTTAGGGTTAACAATCAAGTATGTTTACAGATCAGGTTCTGATAAGAAAAAGTGAAATATCAAGTTTTGACATAATCCCAGTAATTAAATTACTAGCCATTCAACTTTAAAGATCTAGCTTTGAAGGGATCTAGACCCCATCCAGGGGCATTCAAAAGACAAATCCGTCCCCGTCACGTTGCTTATGCTGTTACGGACATTTATCTCCCATGATACAATGATCTAAATCCCACAAAAGAAAACACTGCAATCAGTAGACCTGGCAAACCAAACCATGTTTTGTACTCTCTTTACACGAACTCCAATACTGTATATGCAATGTACTCCATGTAAACTCTATTTCAAACCAAAAGATAAACACGATATACATAAACGTACTCATGACTATTCAAAATAGTCACAAAACGAAGAGGCACGCCTATATATAGTGAATTGATGCTATGAAAGGACAAACCCCTATCATGGTAATTATTCAATTACGATCTTCAACCAATTTTCATTCACATTATAAATGATTTTAAATCATTTTTTCCAACAATTGAAAAGATATTGAGAATTTGAGATACGAATCCCAACGAAATAAGCCTCAAACTCTTTGAACCGGTGTAAAAGAAGATCAATGCCTATAAAGTTTCAAAAATTGAAAGCATTTCTTCCACTCGGTAAGAATTTTCACCACTAAAATTTGCAAATAAAAAACACATACATATGAACTACAAGTACAACAACTAAAAATTCTCTTTTTTATTCCGTTCATGTATCAAACTGATTCTACATATATATGTGTGTGTGTGTGTCACACTATACATAAAGCACTTTGCTCAAGCAAACAAATGCAATATAAGATGATCAAAACTATGGCCAAATAAAAGCACTCTTCTTGTTCTTCTTTGCAAATCCATGACCAGATCATTGTTTCTCTGTCTCCCAAAATCAAATTCGATGCTTTTAGTTTGGACGGAAAAATTTGTGACCACATATCTCCATCTAGTATCCAAATAAAGCAAAGAATGTACCGTGGAAGATATATATATATACACATATCAACATACATGGAACAAAATCCATCCAAACTGATAGGAATGGAAAGAGTAGGCAATTCCACACTCGATTGTGAAAATTTTGGTTTTACATTGCAGTTACACCCGCCCTGATTTGAAAAGGGTTTCTCTGTGATGGTTAGGTATCAAAGACAACCAATCATGACGAATGATGAAGTTTATAATAACAGTAAATACCTTTGAATGTCATTAGCGTCATTTCAAAACATAATAAACCTTCATATATCATTGTCAGTTTCATTATACACGAATATAGCAAATATGCATGGCACATAAATGTAAGCAAAAATTATAATGTACATGAAAACCCAACATTCCAGTGCACCATGACATGAACAAATTCATAAAATTGTGTATATACTTGTTCCAACATGTTTAATGCACCGGAAAGATAATGAGAACCAGAAACTAGGGGAGAGCAAATACCCGACAACCCACCTAATCCGACCGCACCTGACCCAAACTTTTGCAAAATGGTCGAATATATCACTAGATTGGGTCGAAAGTGGATGATGATTGTTTATTTCTATCGGGTTCCGGGTCAAAATCGAATTAAAGCAAAAAAATTTCAAAAACTGGCTGACTGACTCATGTTTACAAGTAGCTCTCCTCTCAGCCTCCTACATAATCCTAAAAGCTAAATCCCTAGTCAGTAATCACGTTCACGCTAAAACAATAAACATGATAGCGATTGCCGATTGCAATTCAACAATCCAACCCTTTCTTGAAATTTTAGAAGTTGAAACCTTAATCGGCAATCGCTAACCCTAAGCGGCGCCTCCAACGGTTCGACTCTCTCTCTCTCTCTCTCTCTCTCTCTCTCTCTCTCAATCAAGTACGTCTCAAGCATAATAGCGGACTAGTGGCGATGGCATGTGACGAGTTGACAACTTCGCCTCGACGAACAAGCGAACAATACTCAACAACCAACATGTGAGATACTCAACAACCCGCCCAACCCGACCGCGAACCCGAGGAACTCAATCGGACGGTTTGGCCGTCGTTGGCGGACGAAAATGGATGCAAATCCTATGAACCTGAAACATTCGGTTTGAATAACGGATTGACCCAAACTCGACCCGAATCGACCCGTGCTCACTCCTACTAGAAACTGTGTTAGGGAATATTCTGTGTGACATTCATTTATCTAGGCCTACATAAAAGGCTAAACAATTCAAGGTACATCAACTAATTAGCTAGTAAGTCCGATAGTTTATCACAAGAAAAGGTTCAAGGCAACAAATCACCTATCTTTGTACAAAAAATTTCCGCTTGTACTCTCTTTGTGTCTGCAATGCATAGTCTTGCATTATAATTTGCACGATTTATTCAATTAATTTTCATTTATGTGGGGGATTGTCAGGAAAAAAATAATTTAAAATCATTTTTAATGTGAATAAAAATTGGTTAAATATGATAATTTACTAATTTATAATTACCATTACATGGGTATGTCCTTTCATAGCATCTATTTAGTATGAATAGTCGTGCTTCTTCATTTTATGGAAATTCTGAATAGTCACGACTATGCCTACATATATCATGCTTGTCTTTTGGTTTGAAATATAGTTTACATGGAGAACATTACATGTATAATGTCTAAGTCCGTGTAAAAAGAGAGTACCGAACATGGTTCGGCTTTCCAAGCCCACCGATTGCAGTACTTTTTCTTTGGGACTCAGATAATTCTATCCTAGGAGACAGACATCCGCGATACTAGAAGTACCATAACATGGACGAATCTGTCTTGCGAACAGTGTGGTACACTAACCTTGATCTACTTGCATATTTGAATTCATGCTGTCTATAAGTCCAATTCATTGGTATTATTTTATTTATCATAAATGCACAAACAAAAATATACATAATTTTCCTACAATTCATTCACAGATTTCACTAATTGAACGCACAAATGACAGATCCGACTTGAAATGATAGGGGAAGGGTGAGACTACCTTCCCGGAACCGGCCATAGCGACGACGCCTCTGCAACCTTTTCTAGAAGAGGAGAGACGGAGATGGGAATCGAGGTGTTGGAAGAGAGACTGAGTGGGGGAAGAGATCAAAAGATAGTGATCGAGCTTGGAGGAAGTTCGACGAAGTCCAGAAAACTGAGGGCAGTGCGACGTCCCCGATTTGGGGCCAGAGAGCTGGGATGCGAGAGATGTGGACGCCACCGCCATCGCAGCACTCGGGCTCTCTCTCTCTCTCTCTCTCTCTCTCTCTCTCTCTCTTTGCTACTAATCAGTTTGAAGCTTCGGCTGAAGATGTGGCGTTGTGCTTTAAAGGTAGTCAGCTGTACCAAACGATCATTAGTCAGCAAGATAGGATCACACCTAACGCCTGTCTGTCTGTAGAGCGTAAACTCCACGCCCGGTATTTAACTCAAATTTAATTATATACGCTACTATTAGGCCTTGTGAGGGGGGATTAAATGAATGGACATGGTTGACGCATTATAAAAAATTTATTCGTTTCGTACAATATAGCATCAATAATAATAGAGTCTATTTGGTATTTTAGTACTAAGTTTTGAATAAATTTTTTTAATTATCTAATGATAATAAATAATTTTATAATTTTTATCTCACTATAACAAAACATGAACAAAATTTTTTATAATATACATAATTTCGACTATAATTTTTTAGTATATAAAAAAAATATGTTGAACTCAAGTATTATCAATCTATTATATTCTATTAAATTATACTCGAAATAACAAACAACCTCTAGATGTACATATTCATCCTTAGATTTGAACATATTCGCTTTAGTGCGGTGGTAGAGGTGTGCTTAGATTGGGCTGGTAAAAGAAAAAAATTTAATTAATTGATTTTTAGTAAGTAATTATTTTTTTAATTCACTGTCAATCCAGTTATCATCAAATCTAGTTGGTTGAGTATTTTTTTTTCCCGTTTTAACATGTGATTTAAACAATTTACCAGGTTGAAAGTCGTAAAATTTTGAGATTATTTTTAAAAAATTTAATTTCTTTAAAAAAAATTATTGCATTTTAAAAAAAATAATATTTAACCCGTTAAGCAAAAAACAAACTAAAACATAAAAGTACTCATTCAATAACAATAATAACATAATTAAATATATTTAATAATAATATTTACGTTGCATACTTATTAAAAAAGCATTTACATCATATAGAGTAGTAATTAAAATCACAAATGTTCTAATTTGTTAAATTATAATAAATTTATATAAATGTGATATAACTATGTATACAAAGTTAAAATTCGTCGTATGTAAAAATTAGATAAATAGTATAAGTATATGCTATATGCGAATTGGGTTGAGTTTGATTAATAACGAGTTAAATAAATATAATTTGCAATTAATTGATTCTTTATATTTTTTTTTATTTAACTCACCCCAACTCAACTAATTCACTTACATAAATCAAAAAATGTGGGTTAAATTGAATTAGATTAGAAGATTGAAACGGGTTAACAATACACCTCGTATCACGAATAAGTCTTCTATGTGAGAAAGACCTACCTTATGTAAAGGGGTGCGTTTGAATTTCTAAAAAAATTGTGCACTTGGTATTTTTGAATTATACATCATTGAAGTGTTTGTTATATTTGAAATTATGAACTTCTAGATTAAAATTAAGTATATAATTATTATTTTAAGTAAGAATTATAAACTTGTAATTTAAAATGGTGAAATTTGTGTTTGTTGATTTAAAAAATAAAATTATAAATAATAGCAATATGCCCATTTATTTTATTTTAACTTTTTTGTACTAAATTACAATCTAAAATTTGGAGTTTAAGCAATAACAAACACCACCTAATGGGGGTGTTTGTTAGAATTTATTTTTATTTATAATTAAATAAAAATTAAGAGAACTTAAATAGGTATACTTATAATTTTGTAGTCATAATTTTTAATTCTAAACCAATAAGCACAAATTTAATTATTTAAAATTATAAATTTATAATTTTAATCAATATTTATAACTTTTTCTTAAATTCTAATTATATATTTTTAGTTATAATTTATAAATTTATAATTTTAATTACACTACTACGTACCCTCGATAATATTTAAGAAACTTCCAGTAATGTTTTAAGTTATTGTGATAATTCTTTAAAAACGAATATATAATTTTTCTCTGTTAATTTGTTTATGAAAATAAATTTCAGAAACTTTTAGAAAATGCATAATTAAAAAACGAATATATAATTTTTCTTTGTTAATTTGTTTAATGGCACGCGCGGTGCGAGGGGTGGATTTGGCGGTTTTCATTCCATTGAAAATATCACGAGGTTGTCGCTGCCCTTCAACGTGTGTCGGTTTAATTCCATTTTCTATTAAATTTTGGATCCAATTAATTTTAATTATTTTTAATTTTTTAAATTCAGAATTAATTTAATTATTAGTATAATCAAACTAAATTAAATTAATAAAAATCGAATTAGTTTGATTTAGGACCACAATTTCATAAATTGTAAAGTTTATTTTGCGGGCATAAAAAAATTTACTATGGTCCCGTTTGGATAGTTTTGCTTATTTGTTTATTGAATTATAAGTAAAAAAATAAGTCATGTCTTTTGGGTAACTAAATAAGGTAAAAACAAAAAAATAAGCAAATGAGCAAATAAACTCGTTTGAGTAGCTAAATAAGCAAATAAACTGACTTATAAGTAAATAAATAAATAAACTCGTTTGGGTAGCTGGCTTATAAGCAAATAAGTCATAAACCACCCAAACGATGTGGCTTAAATGAAATTTGGCTTATTTGTTAATAAACAAATAAGCAAATAAGCAAACTACCAAAACGGAGCCTATATATAAGTTTTTAAATTTTGAAATAAATAACAAACAAAAACTAGCACTCTTATAATATAGTAAAAATATAAAATAAAAATTTAGAATAATTAATTTACAATCAATTTAGTAAAATAAATGACAAATCTAACAAAAAAAAACATCACACAAATAAAAGACATATGATAAATAAATAATAATTAATAGTAATTATATAATCTAACGACTTTTTTTCTAATTTGTAAAGTTATAGTTAATATTTTTTATTTTTTATGTGTGTATATTAATCGGGTCTATACAATTTAATTTTCGGGTCGATTCGAATTAATTCCTGACTACCTAAAAATCGAACTAATATTATCAATTTATTTTTTTAAAATTCATAATCAAATTAATTACTTATACAAATATAGAATCAACCCAATTCATAACTATTAAATTGATTTAATTTTCTAATTTCTTAGGCCTCTTATATAAGTACCCCTACCTGTAACAATAGGGTTAGCCTACTCCATTTTTATTTTCTTGTTGTCTATTTCTATTTATTTTTTATTTTCTAGTTGGATGGTTTATTTCAATCACATTGTAATAAATAAAATTATTTATTTTATACTTTTTAATATATAAACTATTTGTAAAAGAAGTTATATTCATCAAATATTGTTAAAAGTTTAAAAATGAAAGTTATTTAAAAAAATAAACGATATTGTTTATTTAAATGTTCATTTTTTTAATTTGTTAAAATATCATTAATTTTTAATGAATTTAACGATATCTAATGAATTTAACTTTTTACATAGATAATTTGATCATCAAAATAAGAGCAGTTCACGGTTAAAAATCAGTAACGCATCGTTTTATGCTTCAATGCCTAGGCTAATTTTTAGGGTCTCATATTCTTTTGAGACCCTCTATATTGATTTAGATATTATATTTTTTCAAATGATCAATTAAAAAAGTGCCAAATATTATTTTTTGTTCACATAAAAATTATGAACGAATTTCGTTTTTGTGGACAACTAATCAATGATTCATATTATAAATATTTATTCTATATCCAGTTTTCAACTTCAAGCTGTTTAAAGGCAAAACTATAAAAATAATAAAAAATGAGAGGTTGGGTGATTTAAGAGCTATATCACAAAAGTAATTAGTATATTCGTAACTAAAAATATAATAAATTTAATTTTAAAGTAATATTTTTAAATTGTTACAATGATTGGTAATAATAATTTCTATTTTTTGTGATTTTATCTTTCTTATAATTAAATTTTGAGTAATTTTATTTTTTAAATTTGTATTACGTATAAAATATAAATATATAGTGACCCAATTTTAGAAATTTGTTGTAAAACTTATAAAACTCAAGATTGACACCAATCGAAATGTAATTGAAGTAAATCATATTTATCTCAAATTAAATTTAAAAAGGGGGTTAATTCTTCAATAATTTTTCGTTATGGCTAATTATCGATCGGTGATCTTGATGTATCATGCAGTTTATTTATCTAATATTTTTATTTAATTACGTAACATAAAATACTTCGTGTAGAACAACATTAGCCTATTTTTATTAAGTAAATAAAAAATAAAATTAATTTATTTAATATATATTATATATTTTTAATTATTAAAAATATCATATAAATAATATCACCAAACATTTGAGGAGTACCTAATAATTTTCTTTATCGGGACAACGAATGAAGCAACGACGTCTTGCATGATACGTCGTCGTACTTGTTATTACTTTCTCGTGAAACTTTTTATGCCGACCGTCGCATGATAAAAGCTGGCACGCATATTAACTAGGGATGATAAAAAGGATATAGATGTAGTGGTGTGATGCAGTGTGGAGGTCTGTGGTGGAAAACCTGGGAGACCGTACACGTGGCACTCTTATCCATCAAATCCCAAGGTTACGGTCAATCTGGCAATCATATGTTGGGGCAGCCTTTGATGAATATGATCATCCAATAAGCGGCTGATTTCTGTAAATATACACATGAGTATTCTCCGTGCTTAATGGCACTATTACTATTTTTTTTAAAATTATATATATATTTTAATAATTTTTTTAAAATCTTATATTACTATGAATAACCAATTCTAAAAAATACTAAATCGAAAAAAAAAATCTAATACATGGATAATTAATTATAAGTATTAAACTTTAAAAAAATTAATAAAATTTTCTCTATTTTTTGAATGATTGAACGGTTTGACCATTTACCAAATAGCATGTAATAAAATCAATCAATGCAATATACACAGGCTCTGCCTGGATTTCACAACAAAACTACAACTTAATTAAAATCACCGTAACTTTACATGCATACATTTAAAACCCCCAGTTTGAAATAAATAACATAAACCATTAAAAAAAGAAGAAATAGATAATTATTTTAAGTATTAAATTTTAAAAAAAATTAACAAAAATTCACCTATTTTTCAAATAATTTAACGATTTGACCGTTTACCAAATAACGTATAATAAGATCAATCAACACAATCTGCACAGACTCTGCCTAGATTTAACAACAAAATCACAACTCAATTAAAACCATCATAACTTCTCATCCATACATTTAAAACCTCAAGTTTGAAATTAATAGCATAAACTAATAAAAAAAAGAAATAGACAATTATTCTAAGTATAAAACTTTTTTTTAAAATTGGCATAATTTTTTTTATTTTTTAAAAAATCAAACAATTTAACCGTTTATCAAATAACCTGTAGTAAAATCAAGTAACACAATATACGCAGGCTCTGCCTTGATCTCAACAACAAAGCCACAACTCAAATAAAATATTCTTATATTCTCATGCATACATTTAAAACATTCAGTTTCCAATCAATAACATAAATCAATTAAAATGAATATAGTGAATGAAAATACTTGAACTTCAAAATGAATAGATAAAATTTACCTTAAATATAATTGAAAAATTAATTCACGGAAAACACTACAACAACACCTCGGGATAAAATGAGGAAACAAAAAAAGCAAAAAAATACAAAAAATAAGAGAGAGAGAGAGAGAGAGTAGAACAAATGTTTTTGTGCTGTTAACAAAAATATGCACACAATTAAATGTTCTAATTCCATTTTCATTATCTTTGTTTTTCGTCCACCCATCAACAAAAATCAATTCTTGATAAATGTTCAACATACCCTATATGCCCAAGCCAACCATCCAAAAAACTGCACCAAGTTGTGCTAAATTCTCCCACATACATAATAGACCAAGAAAACAGTCTCATCTATTGCATAAATATATTTATGTTCCAGGAAGATTATAAATTATTGTAGTTAAAGGTGAAGCTACGTATATAGTGACCATTGCTTATACACATAAGAAATCCAAAAAACTAATCCTATCTTGCACAAATGTGCTTTTGCTTCAAAACTTGCGTCAAGTTATTTGACCAAAAAAGGCATTTTCTTCAAATTACGAACAAAGAGCTGAAACAAAAAGGCCAATCTCTCTATTGACCAAACTTATAGACAACATATTAATTTCAATTACAGTGTTTAATAATAGTTCAATGTTACTTCAAGTAAAGCATTTAGAGAGAAATCTACCAAAACTCCAATGGTTTTTATCTGCATCCAAATACATATCTCAAATAAAAGTATTTTTTTCATAAGCGTGCATGTTTTCGTATCAAGAGAATAGAAAATGGATGTGCACAGCAGATACCCATTTTGTCATTTTGCTCACAGCACTTCTACCACAAATCAAATACAACGTAAAATAGAGATCTAAAATGAGGAAAAGAAAACAAAAATAACAAAAAAAAATCATAGTTCTATTCAATTTACGAACTAATTAACTGAGCAAAAATACATATGACAAATCTTTTGCATCATAGGGCAAGTCTTTTAAATCAGTTTAGGAAGATCATTCCAAAAAGAAACCATTCAATTTTAAATCATAATAGACATCTCAAGCTAGCATACAATTTACCATTTAATGAAACTACATAATGAAAATTAGATGTTCAAAAGATGAGAACAAAAAATCCTAAAGTCATAGTATTTGTATTATCAGGTTTTGTTCTCAACCTTCTAAAAGTTGTGATTTGGTAAAAAGAAAAGAATGGGAAGACAAAAACAAAAAAACTTGTTGGGAAGCCTTTAAAAGCCATCTCAAAAAAACTTGCTGTGATATTTAGGCAACCAAAGCATAAACCTGGTCTACCACATTAAAGCATAAACCAAATATCAAAGATATGCTTATAACGAAAAAAGAACACATCGCATATATATATTACAAAAAGACACAAACCCGAGTCTCACATCCGTTCTTTTAGCATTTTCTAGCATTCGTACAAAGTTCATGTTCTTACTTAACAAATCAACTCATACAAAAAGCAAACCCTCAAAAACACACACACACACACACAAATCAAAGAATGCAGATGAATCAATAACATATTCTTCCTCTCTAATCTAGCAATAACGTCTTTTAAATTTAAAAAAATAAACTTGAAATAAATGATTTAAAATTTGAAAAAATAATATGCAAGTGGAGACTAAGTTAGGTCTAATACTATTGCATGTAAATTTCTTGTTTAACACATTGTAAGAACAAATTTCTT
>JAOTRH010000020.1:204903-222070 GCA_034768845.1 Heliamphora exappendiculata | reverse complement strand
TCCTTCATATGGCCGAGCACCTTCCTCAGGACCAGATCTCCCAAGCCGAACTCACGGTGTTTCACCCTCTTATTATATCCTTTGGCAAGGGTTTGCTGGTAGGCTGCCAATTTAATGGTGCCCATCGCCCTACACTCTTCGGCTAAATCAAGGTCCAAGGTCAGTGCCTTATCGTTGGCTCCGGGAGTACTGGCCTTTGTTCGGATTGTCGGTAATCCAATCTCCAGTGGTATAATCGCCTCTACCCCATAGGCTAGGGAAAAGGGAGTTTCACCCGTGGACCTCTTTGGAGTAGTTCGGTAAGTCCACAGAACTTAGGGCAGTTCTTCGATCTGTCTTCCTTTAGCAGCATCCAATCTCTTCTTGAGTTCGTCAATTATAGTCTTGTTGGTGGCTTCAGCTTGTCCATTGCTTTGAGGGTATGCCGGGGAGGAGAAGTAATTCTTAATCCCAAGCCCCGAATAAAAAATTTTAAATAGAGAGCTATCGAACTAAGTGCCGTTGTCGGAGATAATTGCTCGGGGGATGCCAAATCGGGTGATGATGTTTTTCCACGTGAACCTATTCACATCAACGTCCATGATATTGGCCAAGGGCTCAGCCTCCACCCATTTAGTGAAGTAGTCAGTGGAAACAAGGAGGTATTTCCTATTGCCTGTGGCATTTGGGAATGGGCCGACTATGCCATATCCCCACTGGGCAAAAGGCTAAGGACTTGTGAGCTGGGACAGGTCTCCGGCTCGGATGTGTATATCTGGGCTGAACCTCTGGCACTTGTCACACTTTTGGACGTGCTGCTCTGCGTCCTTCTATATGTAGGGCCACCAGTATCCCTGAGAGATTGCTCAGTGAGCCAATGATCGCTCCATGGTATGGCTGCCGCAAATTCCTTCGTGTATTTCAAACAAGAGGTCTTGGACTTTGTTCGGGTGCACACAGAAGAGGTAGGGCCCAGTAAAGGACTTCTTGTACAGATCTCCCGAACTAGAGACCCAGAACCTTGCTGACTTCCTTCTCAAAGCCCGAGCTTCATTCTGATCTGCTGGTAGCTCACCTTTCACCAGGTATTCTTTCAAGGGATCCATTCAGCTGGGACCCAATTCCGAGCAGTAAATCGGCTTCTCTTCGTGGTTGACATTGCTCGGCTGTTGGAGGACTTCCATCGAAATCACCCTTTTTTTCCTAGTATTAACAGCTGATGCTAGGCAAGCCAGGGAATCGGCGTGGCTGTTTTCTCGGGATGAGAGCTTGGTGATCCTAAAAGATGGAATGTCTTTGGCCATTTGTTGTGTTAATTGGACGTACGCCTACATTCTGTCATCTCTGGCTAGGTACTCTCCCTTGAATTGATTTACCACTAACTGTGAATCACAGAATACTTTAACCTTTTTGGCCTTCAACTCTATGATATCTCTGATCCCAGCTAGCAAGGCTTCGTATTCGGCTTCATTGTTGATGGCCTGGAAGTCTAGACGAACAACCCTCTCTATGAGGATTCCCTCATGGCAGTACAGTACTACTCCTGCTCCAGCCCTCTTGTTGCATGAAGAGCCATCCACGTAGAGCCTCCAAGTATCATTTGAGTCCTCATTATCAATAGTTGTTGACTTGGTCGTTTGCCCCCAGTGTCCACTGAACTTTCTTCCTGGCTGAATTCGGCTATGAAGTCAGCCAAAACTTGGCCCTTTATAGCTGTCCTAGGGTAAAAAGTGATGCCGTGCTCTCCGAGCTCCACTGCCCACCTTGCTACTCTCCATGAAAAGTTAGCTTTTCGAAGTAATGACTGCAGGGGGTGTTCGGTAATTACCTTGATCGGGTGTGCCCTGAAGTAGTGGATGAGTTTACGAGAGGCAATGACCAGGGCTAGTGCAAGCTTCTCCAACGGCAAATACCTTGTCTCTGGATCTAGAAGGACCTTGCTCACATAGTAAATGGGCTTTTGGACTTTGTCTTCCACCCTTAGGAGCACTGCACTGACAGCTCGGCTAGATACTACAAGTTACAAGAACAAGGTCTCTCCACTGCTCGGTACCGTTAATAATTGAGGATATGAAAGGTACTGCTTCAGTTCGACTAGGGCTTCCTCACTTTCTTCATCCCACTTGAACTGGTTAGCCCTCTTCATTGCTTTGAAGAAGGGGTAACACCGGTCGGATGCTCGGCTAATGAGTCGGTTGAGTGCAGTGGCCATCCCCGTGAGCTTTTGGACCTCCTTCAAACTATGTGGGCTTCTCAAACTCTGAATGGCTGAGATTTGTTTGGGGGTTTCCTCTATTCCTCTGTGAGTGACTAGGAAACCTAGGAATTTTTCCGAACTGACTCCAAAAGCACAGTTGGAGGCATTAAACCCTAATTTGTAGTCCTTGAGGACTTCGAATGTCCTTATCAGATCTTCAAGGTGCTTGTTTGGGTGCT
Organism: Heliamphora exappendiculata; assembly: GCA_034768845.1. Lineage (NCBI taxonomy): Eukaryota > Viridiplantae > Streptophyta > Magnoliopsida > Ericales > Sarraceniaceae > Heliamphora > Heliamphora exappendiculata. The sequence continues at coordinate 219,655 of JAOTRH010000020.1, read as the reverse complement.
TAGACTTCACAACCATGTCATCTATGTGGACCTCCATCATTTTACCGATCAAGTTGCTGAACATCTTTGTTGCAAGCCTTTGGTAAGTGGCGCCAGCATTCTTCAATCTGAATGGCATTACCTTATAGCAGTAAATTTCTCGAGGAGTGATAAATGCTATCTTCTCCATGTCTGGGGGTACATGGAAATCTGGTGGTATCCTCTATAGGCATCCAGGAAACTCATCATCTCACGCCCTGTTGTTGAATCGACGAGCTGATCTATTCGGGGCAAGAGAAAGCAGTCATTGGAGCATGTTTTGTTGAGATCGGTGAAGTCTACGCAGACCTGCCACTTTCCATCCTTCTCCTTTACTACGACAGTATTTGCCAACCAGGTTGGGTAGTGGACCTCCTTGATGGCTCCAGCTTTCTTTAGCTTCTGGACTTCCTCAACCACAACGTCTGCATGTTGTGGTGCTGATTTCCTGAGCTTCTGCACTACTAGCTTCCTCTGGGGATCCACGTTCAAATGGTGGCTGATTACCTCGGGGTCTATCCCAGGCATTTTGTATGGTGTCTATGCGAAGACCTCTTTGTTCTCCATTAAAAATTTGACCAGTTCGGTCTCCTCTTGTTTGGTAATGCTTGTTCTGAGAAAGAAGATCCGATCTGGGTCCTCCGGATTGATAACTACCTTCTTGAGGTCCTCCACCACCTTCTCATCGGCTGTTCGGCTGTAGTCGTAGATCGTGGGGCTATCTTCCACTTCGACAGCCTTAACTTTTGAATATTGTTCGGAGCTCTTCAACGATGCCAGGAAACACTGCCTTGCTGCGTGCTGGTCTCCTCTGATCTCAACTACCTCTTGGCCAACTTGGAACTTCAAGGATTAGTGGTAGGTTGAAGGTACAGCACCCAAGCTGTGGATCCATGCCCTTTCTACAAGGGCATTATAGGTTAGATGGTTGGTTAACAACGAGAAATTCAGTACTTACAGTCATAGGGTCTGCCTTTACTGGAACAATGATCCTTCCAATTGGCCATACTAGGTCCGTGACAATACCGATCAGGGGTTTCATGCACTTCTTGAGCGCCGAGTCTTTCAATCCCAAATACTGAAACAGGCTATAATACATGATATCCACCGAGCTTCCTTGGTCTACCAGCACTCGCATCACGTCGAAGTTGGCAATGCGCAGTGTTAGTACCAGGGCATCATTGTGGGGTCAATGTATTCCTCCAAGGTCTTCTTCGGAGAAGCTGATCCCCTTGGGGCCTTGGCTAGAGTCTCCCTATGTTCTCCTTCGCTTGCCCTCATCCACTTTCATGGCGTGAGCAATGGTCCTGGCATTGTGCCGAACTACCGATCTAGTTATTGGTTCGACTGTGCCATAGATCATCTTTACAACACCAAGTGGCTGATCTCCTTGTTCGGCCCTCTGGTCTTGTTCACGGTTCCTTCCTTCCTGAGGAGTCTTCTTCGTGTCGACGAATTTAAGTAAATGTCCTGCTCGGACTAAGTCCTCCAAGTGTCTCTTCAGGGTTCTGCATTCCCCAATCAGGTGGCCGTGATCTCGGTGATAGTGGTATTTTTTCTTCTGATCTCTTCTCCTCGGGTCTTCCATCAATTTCGGTGGCCACTGGAAATAGGGCTTGTCCTTAATTTGGTCTAGGAGATTATGTAGAGGTTCCTTGAATATCGTTTTCATGGCCTGGAAAGCCTCCGACTCCTTCCTTTCCTGGGGTGGCTTCTTGGACTTTTGATCTTTTCGGCCCCTATCCTTCTTCTCAGGCTGCTTTACTAAGGCAACACTTTGCTCGGCTTGGCTTATATCTTTTTCCACCTTTGCATGTTGTTCTATCTTTACCATTAACTCGGACATTGTGGTAACGGTCTTTTTGGTGAGAGACTGTCTTAAGCGACTCATGGGAGGTAGCCCGATCTTGAAAGATGCAACTACGAGTTGCTCGCTGTAGTTTTCAATCTCGTTGTAAGCCTTCCAGTACCGCCGAGCATACTCCCGAATTGTTTCTCCATCACTCTTCTGTAGGGCTAGTGGTGTGTCAAAACTCTTCGGCTGCCTGCTGTTGGTTCTGAACCGAGCAGTTAAAGACTCTGCTAGTTGTTGCCAGTTCATTATGGACCGGGGTGGCAACTTGTGAAACCAACTAAAGGCTGTCTTTCCTAGGCTGGATGGGAACATGCGGCAAAGGAGCGCGTCATTACCGTTCCAGAGCGCCATTGCCTGTCTGTATTACCGAACATGGCTTACTCGATCTGTCTTCCTGTCATATCTCTCAAACTTGGGTGGAGAAAATTAGCGTGGTGGACCAGCGTTTTCTATGATTTCGGCCAATTGTGACACCGAGATCTGTTCAAGAGCCCTTTTTTCCACGTCTTGGGCTGTTCGGCCACTTCCGTGCTGCAACCAGGAGTCCATCCTCCGTTCCAACCATAGCCGTAGGCCTTGGCTTGGATCCAGTTCGATCCGGGCAACTCTTTCATGGCTCGACCGAACTGACTCCATTTTGACGGATTTAGAACTTTTGAGGCTTACCTCAGGTTCTCTTCGCCTCCGCCTCTGAGAGTGGCTCAGACTATAGGACTCCGGGCTCTGTTCAGTATTCTCTTAACCGGGGCTTTCTCTTCGCCTCACACGTGGTTCTATTCGAGCATCCTGCCCCTGGATCAGTCGCCGAAATTCATCGATCTCTCGATCGCGCTGCTCCATTCTCTCCTCCAGATTGTTGATGATTCTATCGCGTCTGGCCAACCTTTCCTCTAATCTTTCTCTATCTCTTGAAGAGGGGAGGGGGGGACGGTCTTTCTCCCCTGGAACTTGTGGTTGAGTAGCGCAACTGCCTCCCATTGTGGAAAGCATCATCCCTTCGCCTTCGCACCACTGAAGGGACTCTGGGGGCCCTTGGCCTATCCGGAATAACAGGGATGGATCTTTGGGGAATTTCCTCCCTGGTGCGGCTTCCAGTGAATCCAATTGGAGTGTGGCTCATGATTCCGTTGGTTCGAGATCGTCCTTTCCACAGACGGCGCCAAATTGTGCGTGGTACAAATTGTTTGGGTTTGTTCGGCACAATTAGGACCAAATGAACTAGCCCAATACTAATGACCCTGAACAGAGTATAGATCGGACTCCTTATCTTCCGAACTCACTGGATGCTCCTTGCTCTGCCGGCGAACACCTGCAACCACCAAGAACACCGTTAGCGTCTATCGGCCGATTTTGGCCGGGAGGCACTCCGACGCTCAAGTTAGATATCTTTCTGAGATGTTTCTAAGCAATAGTTTTGAGGTTAAGAATTGCCTACCTGGTAGTTTGGGGGTGCCTCTCTTTATATAGGGGTCAGAACTAATGGAGGTTGAATCCTCTTAGGATCCTACCTCCTATTAGTAAGGAATTGTTTCCTATCCTGTAGATGTGATTTGTTTCCATCCATCCTGTAGATTTGTTTCTATCATGTCTTCCTGATATTGATTTTTTCTCATCTTGTATATCTGATCAAATCATATACAATATGGAAACTATTCCTTCCATTGAGGGGCCGACATGGACTTCATAGGTCCGTTCTGCCCCTATATGGGGTGCGCCAAATTAACAGGGTCCGAACAACAGTGGGTCCGGGCTTCTTCGAATACTTGGACAAGTTCACTTCGGGCTGGTCTTCCTTTTGGGTCCTTGCCTCCAATCATTCGGGCTAGATCTTAGACCCATAGCTTTTGTCCACCCTTAATTATAAAATAGATTGTGCACGGGGTGATTTCTTGTGGGTGTTGAGAACGAGAAGAACTAAGTATTTCTAGTTATTTTTTTAAAGTAAGTCACTCCTGCAAAAGGAAGAAGAGGTGAGATTACCTGACGAATGTATGCCGAAAGATTTCTCCAATGCTTAAGTTAGCGTAAGTTAGCGTTTGATAAGTCGTGGAGATGAGAAGCTCTAAACATTGAGTACTTTAGATATTTTGACAGAGTTTTTAGCATTTTGATTATATGTACATTAAGGTCTCGTTTAATAGTTGGCGTAGATTGAGTGAGATTAATAGTAAGGTAGAATTATAAATGAATAAGAACTAGGAATAAAGGGATTAGATTTTTGTGTTTGATTTGAGTATGATAATATAATAGATTATACAAACTCATGTTTGTTTTGGATGTGGTTGGATAATGTGAGATATGATTATATTTGTTAATTTTAAGATTACTCTTATCGTAAAAAACTAATAAATATGTTTTTTATTTTTTTAAATAAGCTAATAAGTTATATTTTTTAAAATTAAGTTAAATAAACTAATAAGTTAATTTTTAGGGCCCGAATGGTAACTAGTTTAAAAGTTAATTTTTTTTGTTTTTTCACGTTTTTAGTCAAAAAGCTAAATTGAATTCAAAGTAGATTGTTTGCTAACTTAATTTTTAAGTTAATTTTTTTGAAATTGGTTGTTTGGGTAAAAATCTAACTGTTTTACTTTTTGTTCAAAGTTGACATTTTTATCCTTTTGTATATTTAATATTAGCAATTATATGTAGTTGGCAGTGGTAGTAAATAAATTATGAATGAGGGGTATTATTGTATTTTAAAAGTTGTGAGAGTTTAATTTGAATATTTTGAAAGTTTATATTTTGATTTGATTTTTTAGTTTTTTAACTTTTTGATTTAACATCAAACAAGCAAGGTTAATTTTTTTTGTAATTTTAGCCAAAAAACCAAATTGCCAATCATGGCCCTATTTTATTTATTTTATTTATTTAATTTTGAAATTTATATTTATTTCCTTTTATAATTTTAATTAAATTTTAAAATTTATTAAATTCACTCATTGGAATGTTTTTAAAATTAAAAATCTACAATTAAAAATTGCTTACTTGCACAAAATTCTAACTGCAAAAAAAAAAAAAAAAGTGTTTGCAAAAGAACCTCGTAACAGGGATTTGTGCAGAACATGAGGTTTTGTTGCAAAAAAAAAGAAAAAAAGAAAAAGTTTGCTTAACATGAGATTTGTGCAAGTGGGTAAAATAGAAAATGAAAAATTAATGCTATGAATTGGACCTGCAATAACACCCTTCCGTTTAATAATCCTATCCTTTAGCTGATTTATAGTCCAATCGGACTAATCCAATCTATATTTATAAAAATAAATATGATGTTGTAAATTCCATAAATTAGTAATCTAATTTCTTGATCAAAACCTGTTATCAAGCATGTCCAAAGGAATATATTGTCTATTTTTAATTCTGCTTTGATTTACACCATCTTCACCTTTAAGGGACTTTAGTATTACGAGTACAGAAGTCATACCGACTATTATTAATGCATGATTATAAATGCATACTATCTTTATTAATATTTTTATTTTGATGATTTTAATGATTTTTTTTTGGTAAATGTTCCGTGGCCCAATTGGGTAAGCATTAATAGGTCATTACACATCACCATAATTTATTTTCCTAAGCTCTGAGGGTCTTATACTGAGCATCTTGGTACTCGAGTGGCTTCCGACGCTTGGGCCTAAAATGGGTTGGGCCAAATCTATTTTGGGGTTCGATCCCCTTCAATTTGTTATAAATTATTAATAAATTAGTCCAGTTTGAATAAATAATTTATTAACTTATTTGGTTTATAAATAATCAAATAAATCACGTTATTTTGTTTGCCAATTAAGTCAAAAATAAATAAATAAGTAAATAAACTAATAAACAAATAAATTAGTAAGTCAAATAAGTCAAAATAAACAAGATTTTAGCCAAACAAAATGACTTATTGAAGCAAATAAGCCAAAAAATAAAAAATAAACAAATAAGTAAAAATAAGCTATATAAACAAATAAACCAATTAACAACCAAACAAAATTGCTTATTAAGCAAATAAGCATGTTAGCTAACCAGGGCCAATATTTAGTAAATAATAATTTTTTCAAATTGCAAGAAGTACTCTCCATTTATGCTAAAAAAATAAAATTAGACATTTTATTTTTTCTCTCATGTTTTAATTTGTAGTCAATAAGTTGTGAATCTCACACTAAACCTGTGTTTGTACTAGTTTTTTTTTTTATAGATTTTTAGGTTTTTTGATTTTTTAGTGTCAAATTATAGCTTTTTTTTGGGTCAAATTATGATTTTTTTGTGTAAGAAAATAAGTGAAAAAAACTTGACTTTTTTGTACAAATCCAAACGAAATGCATTTTTTTAGTGAAAAAAGCAAAAAAACCTAGCTTAAACGTCAGGCCGAACACAGACTAACTTTTGTATTGACTGTAAAAATGAAAATACAATAGTAGTATTTGGCATTACTGAACTGGTAATTTATAAATTATAATTTGTAGCAAAAATTGTAAGTATTTAGTAAAAATTATAATTTGTAGTTAAAATAAGAAAGAAATAGTCATAACTTATTATTATTATTATTATTGAATTTTATACGTAAATGTTGCAAGTCCCTTTAACGGGTAGTTATTCAGTGGTTTTGGAATACTACGTGACAAGTTTGTTTGGTACTCTTATTTAATGTGATAGCGATAAATTTTATAGTAGGAACATAATTACAAATTCACGTGATATTCTCATTCAATTTGGTAACGATAAATTTTACGATAGAGATATAATCTGAATTAGTAGTTTATAAATTGTAACTAGTACTAGAAATTGTGAATATTTGATAAAAATATAATTTATAACTGAAATAGAAAAAAAATAGTTATAAATTGTAATAATAATTAAAGATGTTTAAAAAAATTTATAACTTATAATTAAAATTAATACTAAAAATTTAAAAATTATAACAATAGTTTTGCTAAACATCCCAATGTAACTAATTCTTCATTTGACATTTTTGAAAATTATTTTTTTATAAAAAAATTATCTTTTAAACTGTACTGTACAACATTTTAAAAAAACTCATTAACTATTTTTCACTTCTTTTGCAAGAAAAAAAACTTATACACATCTCAATTATTCTATTTTTTTACTAAAATAAATAAATATCTTAAATTAAAAAATTAACAACATTTAAAAAAAAAAAATTGTGTTAATATCTCAAATACTATATTTTAAAAATAAAAAGTATAAATATTTTAAATACTTTAACAAAAAATTAAAAAAAAATCCTAAATAATTTATCCCAAACAACCTAATTCTCTCTCTTTTTTTTTTTTTAATAAAAAAAACTGATCTTAAAAACATACCAAACTAACACAATCGAGAAGTAAGTTTAAGGAAAGCTTTGACAATAAGTATAACAATTTCATGTTTTTTATTTTTTTTTAGCATTCCAAATCCTACTTGGTTTTGCGTTAAAAAAAAAAGGAAAAAGAAAACTTTTGACGGAAACTTCCATAAGAGCGTACGGTTGGGCCCCGAATCCAAACCCAATTCAGATCAGAAAACGCACCTCCACCGTCCAATCGAATCCACGCGGCCCTTCTTATAAAACACACCTCTTCGCTTCGATCGGATGCCATCTTAACCTAACTCCTACGCGATACACACAGAAAGAGCAGCGAGAAAAGCACAGCGATTGAAGATGGCGGCGACGGTGACTAGCGCGTGGACGAAGCCCGGCGCGTGGGCGCTCGATTCCGAAGAACACGAAGCCGAGCTTCTTCAGCAGCGGAAGGAAGATTCCTACACCAACGGCAAAGGCGGAGACACGGTGGATTTCCCCTCCCTCGCGGCGGCGGCCTCCACCAAGACCAAGAAGAAGAAGCCCCAAGCCATATCTCTCTCCGAGTTCGCCAAGCCGGCGGCCCAGACTACCCAATCCAGAGGCCTCACCACCGAAGATCTCATGATGCTCCCGACCGGCCCGCGCCAGCGGACCGCCGAGGAGCTCGACCGGTCCAAACTCGGTGGGGGGTTCAGATCGTACGGTTCTTATGATAGGAACAGGGAGGGGGATTCCAACTCTAGGTGGGGGTCTTCTAGGGTTTCGGATGAGCTGCGCAGACAGGGAGGGGGAGGGTTCGGTAGGGATTCCAGCAGAGAATCGGCGCCGTCGCGTGCCGATGAGGTCGATGATTGGGGCGCGACGAAGAAGTCGGTTTCTGGTAATGGCTTTGAGAGGAGGGAGAGAGGGGAAAGAGGAGGGTTTTTCGGTTCCGAGTCTAGAGCGGATGAATCTGATAGTTGGGTGTCGAATAAGAGTTTTGTTCCTTCGGAAGGACGGCGATTCGAGGGTCTGAGGGAGAGGCGAGTGGGTTTTGAGTCGAGTGGCGGCGCAGATTCGGATAATTGGGTGAAGAAGAAGGAAGAGGAGGGACGGAAAATTGGTGCTACTGGTGGGGCTTTTGATAGTCTCAGAGAGAAGCGAGGGAGTTTTGATTCTGCAACAAATGGTGCGGATTCGGATGCTTGGGGTAAGAAGAGGGAAGAGGGTGGAAGTGGGGGCGGGAGGCCTAGGCTTAATTTGCAGCCACGGACACTGCCCGTGAGCGATGGTCAGCAAAATGGTTCGGTGACGCCGGCGAAGCCCAAGGGTTCCAACCCTTTTGGTGAAGCAAGGCCGAGGGAGGAAGTTCTGAAGGAAAAGGGGCAAGACTGGAAAGAAATTGATGAGAAACTCGAGTCGATGAAGATTAAGGAGGCTTCTGGGATGGATGGGCAGGCATTTGGGAAGAGGAGTTTTGGGAGCGGAAGCGGAAGGGCGACCACGCCAGAAAGCCGGATTGAGGGGAGCTGGAGGAAAGCAGACTCGTCCGATGTTCGTCCTTCGAGGTTTGTAAAATGAGCTTTATCCACTGCTTGAATTGTAAATGTAGTTGTTTTGAAATTGATTCTTTATCATTAGCTTCTTGTGTTGTGTGCGCATGGCTAGTTGTTTGACTGCGAGAGTTAATTAGGTTATTCTTGAAACCATCTTATGTAATTAGGATAAGGATTAACACTCAAGTTTTTAGATTTCCAACCTCGCTTGATTGGCACTTTGCATTGCGATTTTAGTTTTCTTTAATTGGGAGATCCTTTTTGTTTTTGGATGCTTCTGATTTCTTAATTTTCTCATGTTGGTGTGAGGAGTTTGATGTTCACGGCTTTCTGCAAGTGAAAAATGCTGTGATGGTTATTGAGCTTTGTAACTGCTCATTAGATGGGTTTGAGTTTTTGCTCTAAAATCTTTAGATTTTTGGTGCTTGCCATTGATATTAGTAAGCTGAAACATTTTGTTTTTTTGGACTTTAACCCAAATAAATAAGAAACTCTGTTTGATTAAGAGTGATTTTAAGTTGCCAGAACATTGACAAAGTGTGGTTTTTTGACTGTTGGTTTTTTGAGGATTTAAGCATGAGCCAGTGTAAAGCAGTGCCTGAGTGTCCACTTTACAACGGAGGGATCATCAAGGGCCAAACCACGATTTTAGTTATTATTCTTACTTTAGCAGGCTAGATGTGTATTTGATTGACCTCTTTTTTGTTGGCTTTTATGTGCACACAATTATATGGGTTCTTGTTCTTGGGTTTGTAGGTTTTAGTTAGTTTTGATAGCGGTATGTTAGTATGTTGGATAAATTTATAGAGAGAGTAGGAATGTGGGATAAATTGAAGGCATGTGGTATTGTCCCTGCATAACTCGGTTCTTCTCTTGGGGGGATTTCCTTTTTTGTGTTTTAATAATCATGTCTTGCGCCCTTCAGATCTTTCTCAAGCTTTCTTTTGTTAGTTTTCACTGCAGACATGCAACCTTTTCCATTTGAATTCATTTATGTACCCTGCTAGAGCCAATTTTGTCTCGTGTCATACGACTCGACTTTCTGAAGGTATTAAGCTGTGATATGGGAACAGAGTAATGAAGTTTTTCTTTACTAATCTTGTATGATAATTGTTTGTTATTAGTTGTTGATGATTATTTTTGAGGGGAAAGATTTTTGAGTTGAATTCAACTGGGGTGTGGGGACATTCCTGATTCTACGACCTTTTGCTTGTAGTTTTTTTATTTTTCTCTTTTGTTTGTTTGCTTGGTACATATTGCTTTGTAGGGTGTGCTATATGCACTAGCATATAGAATCATTTTCATTTGGGTTTTACGAAAGAAGGAATAGGTTTAAGAGCTTCGTAAGGGCGAGCCAGGATTCTTTATTAGAGGGGGCAAATTTCTAAAATTCTATTCAGTAAATTGAAGTGCTACTCAAAAAGTTATACACACACACACACATACAAATTAATACAGTGTATACAATTCAAAATACAGTTAATATATAACATACTCAATGTACATACAATATATGCACATTAATATACTTGCACAATACACAGTATACGTACACACGTTACACAATATACATTATGTATATTCAAAAATCACAATGAATTGGGGGCATTCGATATTGCAAGGAAGCCTTCGATCTAGAGTGGTTGTGGGCCTGTGGCTGATTTGAGAGACAGGAGAAACTAAAGAGAAGGGCTCGGCAGTGATAAATCCCAAGTTCCGATATGTTTCAATTTGGGGGAAAACAGGCATCAATTTTAGAATCATCATTTTTTTTGGAAGGGGGATTTTAATAAAAGGGGGGGAGGGGGGTTTATAAATTAATAAAAATCTTATGTGTATAACTACTCTTCTATAGAACTTAGTGGGGGTCAGTGCCCCTAGACCGTTCATAGCTCCGCTGTAAATCCATTTATGATCAATTTCTATTGATATGGCGGGGTTATATACTGCAGGTATTCATATGCAATTGTAGCAATAAAAAAAGGCTGATATCTTGACTGCAAAATCTATATATGTGATACTATTTGCTTTCTTTGGCATGCAGTGCTGATAAAGTTGAAGGTAGCCTTGCTGAAGAAGCTGAGGACGTGCAAGAGTGATGCTAAAGGTTGAACCCCAAAAAAAAAAACAAAGAAAAGAAAAACACAAAAACAAGCACACACAGAGAGAAAGCGAATGTTGGGAAAATGTTAGTATTTGATGATTTTAATTGGATTTTTGTTCGATTCTTGTTTTGTCATGGCTTGTGTTGCTACGTGACGTGTGTGAAGACAGTTTTGGTAGATTTGTGAGCAGTTCTGCAGCACAATTACTTAAGCCCTAAATGGCATGTTAGTTATGCATATCATGGGGATAATTTTGGTAGACATCCAAGTAGTAGTAGAACTATTTTAAGGGCCTAAATGGCTATGTTTGTACCTGTATCCATAACTTAGTTCTGCTTGTAATTTCCGTTTCCTTTTTTCTTTTTAGAATTTATGTGGTGGTTCGCTATAAAATTCTGTTGTCATATTATTTGTTGAGTAAAGAATGACTTTGGTCTCTGGGTGTGGATTTGATACACTTCTACCACCGAATAAATAGAGCTGTGATCCGTACAAATGATCTATTCCTTCTTGCTGTTTGTGCACAAATTGTTTATGTTTATTAGGGGTGTAATCAGTTCAGTTTGATTGGATTTTCAAAACAATGGTGCACCGAAATTAAATGTTTCAGTTTTAATTTTTTAAAACCGACCTTATTGAAGGTAAAAGCTCAACTGCACTTATTGAGTTTTATTTCTTGCGGTTCAATTGTATCGGTTTGGTATGTATTCGCCAAACTTTGGACATTGAGTGAAGTTTAATTATTTTCATGTTAATTTAGTAAAATAGAAAGTAGCCTAAATAATAGTATGCGCAAAAACAGCAAAAGTTCTGCTAAATAAGTGTGATATATGTTATATATATAATATCATATAATATCATATATGAAATAATAAAAATATGGAATTAGTATTTGGAATTTTAATCGGTCCGTTGAGATACTCCAACCAATAATTGAATCATAAATCAAATTTTTTTTTTGAATTTAAAATCGATCGAATCGATAGTAAAATTAAAACAGAAGAAAAGTGTCTGATTTTGTTGATTCATTTGGCTGCCGTTTTAGTTTATTCAAAATAATTTTCACCATTGTTTATGTTTATCTGAATTATGGACAAGGGTATCCTGATATATATATATATATATATATATATATATATATAAATAAAGTGTTTGGTATTGTTGAAATTAATAACTTATAGATTGTAGTTTGTAACAGAAGTTATGAGTGTTTGATAAATATGTTATTTTATGATTGAAATAAAAATAATAATAATTATAACTTGTAGCAGAAATTATGAGTTTTTAAAAAAAATATCACTTATCGCTAAAATTAATAACAAAAAATTAAAAATTAACTCATAAAATTTTGTTAAACACTATATAAAAAATGCTAACTATCGTCCTTTGTTCTTATTAACTTATTAGTCACTACTCAATTGTTCTTATTAACTTATTAGCCCTTACTCATAGGGGTGATTAGCACGACTGTTTATATTTATATAACACTGAATTCAATTTTTAGGAATGGTTATGTAATTAAGGACGCTGGGTGCTTTGTAAACCAAGTTTGAGTTTTCTATTCGTGCTTTTGGTTCATATATTTGTTGATGTTCTTACTTCTGTATGATTTTTAATATACATACAGCCTCTGAGTGGAACTCTTTAATTTTGATACAATGATGCTGTTTGTATGCGTTTCCACTTTCCACATAAATTTACTTGAATCTTGAAGGGCATGTTTGGTTGTGGACTTAGGGAATGAGATAGGGATTATACACTATCAATCCAATATAATTCTCTGTTTGGTTGTGTAAATTGAGAGAAGTAGAGAGATATAACCCCATTCTTGATTTAAACCCATTGGTAAGGTATTAAAAATATTTTACCATTGGCAACTAGTTTAAAAGGTTATTTTTTTGTTTTTGTATTTTTAGCTAAAAATTTAAATTTGGTTCAAATTTAGTTATTTGGTAATTTTGCTTTTAAAGTAGATGTTTGAAGTTAGTTGTTTAGATAAAAAGTTAATTTTTTTTATTTTTTATTTAATTTTTTTTATATATTTAATATTAACAATTATATGTAACTTGTAATTAGTAGTAGTAGTTAATAAATTATGAACGAATAGTATTATTGTATTTTAAATATTGTTAGAGTTTAAATATAATATTCTAAGAGTTAGTATTTTAATTTGATTTTTTAATTTTTTTACTTTTTAATTTTTACTAAACGTATTATGTTAGCTTTTTTCAATTTTAATTAAAAAATTTAAAATTTAAAAAATTAGAATTGCCAAACAGGCCCTTAAATTCGGGATTAGGGCTTTGAGAGATGGAGAACTTTTTTACTCATTTTTTCCAAGATAAGTGGGATTGAAGTTTTGCATTGTAAATATTTCCTTTTTATAATAATAATAATAATAACAATAATAATTTATTATTGAATCTTAAAAGCAAATAAAAGTTGCAAGTGCCCTTTGACCTTTGGCACCTTTGTAGTTGTAGATGTCTTGGAAGCTTCAATGATGTCCAGCAACTCCTCAGGCCGGCCGTGACGAATCGGAAGTACTAATCAGATATTTAATTTTTTTTTTAATATATTTTTATATTTATAAATTTTAAAAAATTATTATAAAAATTTAATGAGATACAAGTATCATACTAATTTATATTTTACTAATATTTAAATTACAACTAAAATAATACCAAATAAAAATAAAGGTTACAATATCATAATAAAATAAACAAGTTAAACTAATAATAGTAAATAATCACTTAATTATTATTTTTTTGGCATTTTTTACCGTAAAATTACTAATTAATATTTCATAGTTAAGTTTATTTACTATTTCTTTTTTAATAGACAACATTATCAATTCATTCAGTCTTTTTTGTGACATAATTGAACACAGATAAGACTTGATTAATTTTAATTTTAAAAAACTTTTTTTTCTTGATGTAAATATAATAGGTATAGTTAACAATATCTTGTATGCAATAGTGATTGGAAAATAACTATCAATTAGGTGCAAATAATTCAGAACTTGAATTGTTTGGGGCCAGGGCATTGACGCATTGTTCCAGTAGATTTAGGGCATTGTTTGGGTTTTGTTTGTTTGTTTTTTTTAAGTAGGTTTTTTTAATTTAATATATATTGTTTTGGATTTGTATTTGAGTTTTTTTTTCAACTGAACCCGTATTTTTAATTAAATTTTAATTTTTTAATATTATACAAAATATAATAAAAAAATATTAAATATTTTGAGAGCCTTAATTTTTTTAGCAAAAATTAGAAATCCAAATTGGTTACTTTGTCCCCAAAACAAGAGGGCCTTGCAACGCCTTTTCTGCAATACACATTCACATACGTTACGTGGGAAAAAGTTGATGTACTTAAAAAAAAAAGTATTTAAAATTTTATTTTAAAAATAATTTATAAAATATAAATTTATAATTAATAAAATGTAAAATACATTCTAAATAAATTTTATCTATTTATTTTAAATTTTAAATAATTTTTTAAATATTTTTTTTTGAATTCACAGCATTATTGCGCTGGATGTAAACTATACAGGCTGGCTGAGGCAAGCCAAGTCAAGAGGGACACCGCCCCCCAACTTCCAGAAATTATTGTTTTGCCTCCCAAAATGTAAAAATTATTTAGTTAATTACACTAAAATTTCATTTTTAAATTTATTTTGAAATAAGTTTTATTTACATTTTAATTAGTTTAAAATGAGTTGATTTTAAAAATTATTAATGATAAAGACAATTTTGCCTCTCTCCCATCAAGGCGTATTAAGTAATTAGAGAAAGTGGTAAATAAACTCTTGCTAATATAGTATTAATGTTTAATTATGCGTTTTGAATTCTGAAATTTATAATATTTGATGTATACATCTATTTTTAAAAAATATTTATATTTTTAAAATCAACTCATTTTAAACTATTAAACAAGATCTATATTGAATATAAAATTT
>JAOTRH010000020.1:192367-204803 GCA_034768845.1 Heliamphora exappendiculata | reverse complement strand
TAAATTCCAAACTTCATTTCTTTTAAACCGATTTAATTCGTCTTGCATAGCCATTACCCAAGATTCATCTTCTAAAGCTTCATTTACATTTGTAGGTTCTTCTTGTGAAAGAAATGCAATATGACCATAAATATTATTAAAAAAAGAACGAGTACTTACACCTCGTGAAGGTTCTCCTATGATTTGATTCACAGGATGATCCTTCACTATTTTCCACTCTTTTGGTAGATCGATGTATTCATCATCAGTCTTGGTGTTTTTATCTTTCTCCAATTCCTTCTCTTATGTCCAAATTATCGTCAACAAGAATCTTAGACGAAAAATTGTTAGCTTCATCAAAAGAAATATTAATTGACTCAACTAATGTCATAGTTCTTTTATTATATACTCTATACGTTTTACTATTAGTAGCATATCTAAGAAATATTCCTTCATCGAATTTAGAGTCAAAATTTTTTAAATCATCTTTATCATTCAAAATGAAATATTTACATCCAAAAACATGAAAGTAAGAAATGTTGAGTTTTCTTCCATTCCATAGCTCATAAAAAATTTATTTAAGTGATATCTTATAAAAGCACGGTTCATCACATAGCAGACAGTATTAACTGCCTCGACCAAAAAATACTTAGAAATTTTGTATTCATTTAACATAGAGCGTGTCATTTCTTGTAAATATCTATTTTTTTTCTCTACAATCCCATTTTGTTGAGTAGTTCGAGGTATAAAAAAATTATGAGAAATTCTATTTTGTTCACAAAAATTCTCAATATCTTTATTTTTGAATTTTTTTCCTCTATCACTACGAATGTGTAGAATTGTATAGCCCTTTTTCATTTTGAAGTTTCTTACAAAATTTAGCCAACATATGACATACTTCATCTTTAGTTGCAAGAAATAAAGTCCATGTATGTCGTGAAAAATCTTCGACAATAACAAAACAACATGCTTTTCCTCAAAGACTTTGAGGTTTCATTTGACCAAATAAATCAAGATGAAGTAATTGTAAATGCCTATTTGTAGAAATTTCTTATTTCTTTTTTAAACTACTTTTGGCTTGCTTACCAAATTGGCAAGCATCACAAACTTTGTCTTTGAGGAATTTAGTTTTAGGCAATCCTTTGACCAAATTCTTTTTGACAAGTTTGGATTGGAGATCCATGCTAGCATGACCAAGCCTCCTATACCATAACCAACTAGTTTCATTTACAGCAGAAAAACATTTAACATTTTGAGAATTTAGATTTTCAAAATCGATAGTGTAAATATTTTCAAATCTTTTTGCTACAAATAAAATTTTATTATTATTTTTGTTTTCAACTACGCAAGTATCATGCAAAAATTTTACACTATAACATTTATCACATAATTGACTAATACTGAGGAGATTATGTTTGAGACCATCGACAAGAAGAACGTTATCAATAGATAGGGAAGAGTCCTTACCAACCTTACCTATACCAATAATTTTACCTCTTGCGTTGCCTCCAAATGTTACATGTCCTTCATCCCTAGGTGTTAAAGTTAGGAACTTAGTTTTGTCGGTCATAATATGTCTTCAGTATCCACTATCCAAATACCACATTTCTTTAGATGATGAGGATCTCAAGTATACCTACAAAATAATTTAGGTAATTTTTTTTGGTACCCAAATTATTTTGGGTCCTATAAGATTAGTCTATTTTATTCTCCAAACTATTTTTGTGATTCCATTATTTCTTTTTAGTAGGCAATCAAATTTAATTTGTCCTTTTCTTTTGCATTGAAAAGGAGTTATATTCTCATAAACATTTTTGAAAAATGTATTTGAAAAACTTTTTGATTCTTTCACAAAATAATTTTTAGATTTGAATTTTACTTCTCCACTATAACATATTCCTTATTTATTCAAAGACTTTCTTTGTGCTCCCAAAAGTTTTTAAATTTTTTTTTTCATTTGTAAATTTATAAATGATTTTTGAGTAATTTTCAACTTTTCTTTTAAGTTCATGGTAAACATCATTTTCAATATTTGTACCTTTCAAGTTTATAAGGTCTTTTCTTAACCTATCATTTTCTTTGGTTAAATTTGAAATCTTATTTTCAAAATTTTTTGTTAATCTATTAAATTTGAGTCATTAAATGAGGTTTTCCTTTTTCAATGTTTCAACATTTGAGTTATGCTCTTTAGAAATTTTTTTTTTATTTTTGCATTTTTATTTGAGAGCTTTAAGTCTTCAATTTCCTTAAAGAAACTTCTATTTTTATTTTTCAATTTTACATTTTTCTTTTCTAATTTCAAAAGATTTTTATGTAAATAAAATATTTTATTTTTAAGATCAACGTATGATCGCATAGAATAAGAAGAGTTAGAATCATTATATGAATTTGAATAGAAATTTACCTCTTCATCTATACCTGCTTTTAAGCAGAAGTTGGCCATTTTTTCGTCGCTTGAGCTAGAGCTTGACTCGTTTGAATCGGAGTAATCCCATTTGGTTGCTTTCATAGCATTTTTCTTTTTCTTTGACTCCTTTTTGAGTAGAGGACATTCAGGACTGTGTGCCCAATTTTGTTGCAATTGTAGCAAGTGGGTGGTTCCTTCTTGAGCCCTTGTTTGCTTTAGTCTCATTTGTCAAATTTTGTACCTCGAAATCTCCTTGAGAATTTTTTTTCTCTTTTGAGGAACTTTTCGAATCTCCTTGTGATGAGGCCCATGTCCTTGTCATTGATATCCTCGTCTTTATCACTGGAACTTTCTTTTGAGGCTTTCAGGGTGATGGATTTTTTGACCTTGTTTTGCTCGTTGACTCTTTCATTTATCTTGAGCTCGTAGGTCAACAGTGAGCCAATAAGTTCATCTAAGGTCATAACCCTTAGATTCCTCGCCTCGGAGATGGCTATGGCCTTAGCTTCCCAAATGGGTGGCAAGGTTTTGAGAACTTTTCTTAACAACTCATAAGACTGGTAAGTTTTTTCAAGTGCAGTAAGTGAATTAATAATGTGAGTAAAGCGAGTATACATGTTAGATATTGTTTCATCTTCATGCATTTTAAACCCTTCATATTCACTGATTAATCTATCTATTCTTGAGTCTTTAACATCTTGTGTGCCTTCATAAGTGATTTTTAATTTTTTTCTAATTTCTTTTGTATTTTTACATGTCATTATTCTATTATATTCATTAGCATCTAAGACACAATACAATGCATTCATAGCACTGGAGTTTATTTGTAATTGTTTCATGTCATTTTTATTCATTTCTTCTTCTAATTTAGGAACCTTTTTACCTTTTACAATTTTAGTGGGAATGAAGTTACCTTGCACAATTACCCTCCATGCTCTCCAATCCATAGTTTGAATGAATATTCTTATGCTTTGCATCCAAAAGGTATAGTTTACACCACTAAAGATTAGAAGCTGTGTGGAAACTGATCCTCTCCAAATGGGAATATACCAATACCTGCCATTTGATCTTTTTACACAAAAGTTTGTTAAGAATAATGTGTTAGGCTATGATACCAATTGAAATTACGTGTGTAATCCCAAGAGGGGGGTAAATTGTATATTTAAAAAATTCTTAGATAAAACAATTGAATACAAGTATATAACCTTTATAATATCACTTATTTAATTCATAAGCAAATTTTATAACCAATACCTTGTGTTGAAATATTTAAGAATAAGTGTACACAAAAATTAAATCGCTTGTTTAAACAATTACAACACTTTAAGATTAAGATATAAGTATTTAAAGTGTACGACTAATCTTGATATTAGAAAAGATTAAAGCATAAACGAACAAAACTCTTTTGAATAAAAAATGTGAGTCTAAAACTTGTTGATTACAGATTTAATATAATTCTTGTAAATCAAATATTTGAATATTCAAAAAAAATTTGTTATAAGATACGTTAAGCTTACAATTTCTAGTTATTAAGACTTTTGTTAGTTAAAAAAAATACAATAACAAATAAAAAATAAGTAATCAAGTACAAAAGTGTGTGTGTGTGTGTGTTTTGTAATGAAAAACAACAAAATAATAAAGAATGTAAAGTAAGAAGAAAGTGACACCACAATTTTTACAAGGTTCGGCGCAACGGCCTACGTCCTTGCCTCAAGTCAACCGCTATGAGAATTTCACTACTTCTCCTTCAATAGGCTGAGGAGTCTCTCTCCTTAGTCTATGCGAAATAGCCTTTACTTGAGAATGTACCATTCTCAAGTTAACCCAATCCTTGTAGACGAATTAGCCTCTTTTGAGAATCATCTTTCTCAATCACAAGTATGAAACAAGAATGATAAGGGTGTCCAAAGATCGCTCCTTGAATGAGCAAATACAACAATGAAATTGTAACTCACTTCTCAAGAAATGAAACAATGAAACTCAATGAGAATCTAATATGAATTTTTTATCAAAAAGTGTATGAAAATGCTATAGAATTGAAGTGCTAAAGAGTAGTATATGAGAGAATGAATGAGAGAGATTGAGTGAAGAAAACAAAGGCTCAAGTCCTCTATTTATAGGCTGCCAATTCGAATTAGCCGTTAGGTTAAATTAGGAAGTGTCAAACTAGCCGTTTTCAGAATTTTTTTCAAAATTTAAACTTGTTCGGTCAACTGAAGAAAGTCATTCGATAGACTAAACCAAGCTTCGGTCGACTGAAAAAAATCATTCAGTCAACTGAAGAAAATCATTCGGTCGACTGAACCGATAGGTTCGGTCGACTGAACTTATGTAAATCTGAAAATGTATTTTTGGTAGCCTGTTTGGTCGACTAGTGCTTATACTTCAGTCGACTGAAGCATTAAAAAACTAGAATTCAATGTTTCCAAAAAGGTTTTGATCACTGTTTGATTTGAAAAAATTATTTTATGACTTTTTAGGATTCCTATGAGTTTCAAAGCAAAATTTCAAGAGAAAATGAATGTACAAAGGATCCTAAAATTAATTACAACTTGTTCTTCATTCTTCAATCCTTTAATGTCTTGATTCCACAAAAATTTGTCTCCAAAGATCTTGATTTGAACTTAAGCGTCATGGCTTTCTCTTTGTATCATGAATTTATGCTAATCATGTATGTCCTGAAATCAATATCAATTTGCACAATTTAGATATATAAGTTTGTTATCATCAAAATCGATTATTGAAGCCATGTTAGGTCAACAGAAATCTCAACCATTGACGACTTAAAGTACTGTACATCATCTGAACATAATTAATCAATTACTTCGGGACTAAGAGTTCGTGCAATACATGACAATACGGGATGTAGATCAAATTCATATAGTCAATATAGAATTGATTATCCCATTGATCCCGTTCAATACACTCCAAGTGTACTAACACATCGAGCTCGAACATCGAATTCTCAAAATATGAATTCGATCCGTTCGACCCAACCAAGACCAGCTACTATAACAATGTATTACAATCGTACCAATGGAATATCCATGTCCATTACGATTGTGAGCCTACCTATATAATCTATCAAAATTTTTGACCTGATCTTCCGCGCAGCACGCACCAAGTCAAATACTGGAAAGAGTATATGGACTATGCATTCATACTTCACAAATATAAATATGAAATCATAAATGCAAAATCATCTCAAAATATTTCTCATTAATATGCTAAAAATCTAGAATAAAATCCATAAAAAGCATGACTTTTCAGTATACATTTCCAACAATGTGTGACATGGTAGATTAGGACATGTTAATTTTAAATCGTTGCGTAGATTAATTAACATGGATTATTTATCTAAATTTAAAATTAACTCAAATCATAAATGTAAAATTTGTGTAGAAGCTAAGTTAGCTAAAGCGCATTTTCAGTATGTGGAAAGAAGTACCGAGTCTCTTAGTTTAATCCATAGTGATATATGTGATTTGAAATTTGTTCAAACACGAGGAGATAAAAAGTACTTTATCACTTTTATAGATGATTGTACTATGTACTGTTTTGTGTATTTGCTAAGGAACAAAGATAATATCTTAGAAAATTTTATTTTGTATAAAATAGAGGTTGAGAATCATCTTGGCAAAAAGATTAAAGCTTTAAGGAGTGATATAGGAGGTGAATGTGAATCACCTTGAGGTGAATTCTGTTCACAATATGGAATTATTCATCAAACCACAGCTCCCTATACTCCACAGCAAAACAGAGTTGCTGAACGAAAAAATAAAACTTTAAAAGAAATGATGAATGCTTTACTCATTAGTTCTGGGTTACCAAAGAACTTGTGGGGGAAGCGATACTTTCTGCCAATTATATTCTCAACAAAATACTCCATAAAAAACGTGCAAAACTCCGTATCAATTATGAAATGGTCAAAAACCTTTCTATAAATTCTTAAGAGTGTGGGGGTGTTTAGCTAAGGTAGCGGTTCCAGATCTTAAAAGGGTCAAGATTGGACCGAAAATTATTGATTGTATATTTATAGGATATGCAAATAACAGTAGTGCATATCGATTTTTAGTGCACAGAAGTGATAATCCTAAGATTCAAGCTAACACGATTATTGAATCCAGAAATGCATCATTTTTTGAACATGTATTTTCGTGCAAATCTACACAAGAGATAAGTTCTTTTAAAAGAACTTATGAAACTGCAGTAGGCAGTAGATAAGTGGAAGATGGAGATCAAGGATTGAGAGAGAATGATGGGCCTAAACGTAGTAAACGAGCTAGAACATCCAAATCCTTCGGTCTGAATTTTATAACATTTTTGTTAGAAAATGAGCATCAAACTTTTAAGGCTACAATATCCTCCCCTGATGCACCTTTGTAGAAAGAAACAATCGATAGTGAAATTGAATCTATCTTGCAAAATTATACTTGAGAACTGGTGGATTTTTCATCCAGTTGTAAACCTCTTGGATATAAATGGACATTCAAAAGAAAAATAAGAGCAGATGGATCAATTGAAAAATACAAAGCGAGGCTTGTAGTGAAGGGATACAGGCAAACTGAATGGGTGGACTATTTTAATACTTACTCGCTTGGGGCCAGATTAATTTTCAT
This sequence comes from Heliamphora exappendiculata, assembly GCA_034768845.1. NCBI lineage: Eukaryota > Viridiplantae > Streptophyta > Magnoliopsida > Ericales > Sarraceniaceae > Heliamphora > Heliamphora exappendiculata. The sequence goes on along the minus strand of JAOTRH010000020.1, from coordinate 197,798 downwards.
TAGGATATTGATTTCTATTGCATCATTGCTTGATCTAGAAATATATCAAATAGATATTAAGACAGCCTTCTTAAATTGAGATTTACATAAAGAAATCTACATGGAACAACTTGAGAGTTTTATAGCTCCATGACAGGAGAAGAAGGTTTATAAGCTTGTTAAGTCTCTTTACGGATTAAAACAAGCACCTAAACAATGGCATGAACAATTTGATAGTTTAATACTATCAAATGGTTTCAAAATAAATGAGTGTGACAAATGTGTTTATGTAAAAGACACTAACAAAGATTATGTCATTGTTTGTTTGTATGTTGATGGCATACTAATCTTGAGTAGTAATAATTTTATGATTAAAACTACCAAGAATATGTTGAATAGAAGATTTGACATGAAAGATATAAGAATAGAAGATGTTATATTAGAGATGAAAATCACTAAAATATCTGATGGATATGCCTTATCTCAGTCCCATTACGTTGGAAATATTTTTGAAAATTTTGATAAAGGTGATACCCACATTGCGAGGACACTATAGATACTAATATACATTTGTGTAAAAATACAGATAAAGGCATATCACAATTGGAATATTTTTGTATCATTGGGAGTCTCATATACTTAATGAATTGTACGAGACCCAACTTAGCATATGCTGTGAGCTAATTGAGCAGATATACTAGTAACCCTCGGACTGATCATTGGCAGGCAATCATAAGGGTACTAAAATATTTGAGATACACCCAAAACTATGAGTTGTACTATACTCGATATCTAGCTATACTAGAAAGGTACAGTAATGCTAATTGGATATCTGATACTAATGACTCAAAATCCACAAGTGGATATGTATTCACTTTGGGTGGAGTAACTTTGTCATGAAAATCGTCTGAACAAATGTATATAGCGAGATCCACAATGGAGTCTGAATTTATAGCTTTAGAGAAAGCTGAATGGCTCCGTCAACTTTTAGAAGGCATCCCTATGTGGCCTAAACTTGTGCCAGCCATCTACATACATTGCGACTGTCAATCAATAATGGCTAAGACACAAAATAATATCTATAATGGTAAGTCTCGACATATACATCGTAGATACAATATCGTGAAACACTTGCTCTCGAATGGAATAATTTTTATTGAATATATAAAATCTAAAGACAATATAGCAGATCTGTTAACTAAAGGCTTAAACGGAGAGCAAGTTAGTCGTTTATCAAGGGGAATAGGCTTATAGCCTATGAATTAAGAGTCGCCTCAATGGAAACTCAACCTACCAGACTAAAAATCACAAGATCTAGGTTCAAATGGACAATTGAATTGTGTGTGACTCAGTACTATCACTATGAAGATAAATTTTTTTACTCATTCCTATGATAGTACAGTGATACCTGTAGCGTTATTAAGTTAAGTTATACTTTTAATGGTTCTTATACCTTGAAATTCAAGTTGGGTATAGAAGAATACTCTTAATAAAAATCACCTATATGAGTGAGAAGGGGCTACTTCTGTGAGAATGCTAGGTTACATTCTTTAACAACACTCATGAAACTAGGATTTTTTTAGGGCCAAAATGGGCATAACCGTGAAAACCTAGTTGTGTTTTAAAAAATTTTGTGTGAACTCTATTGTTTTGGTTTACACAAACGGCTGACCAGTTCAAGGCATCACGTCCACTAATTACCCCGTAAATCCGATAATTTTTCACAAAGGAAGGTTCAAAATCAAAAACTACCTATCATATGCTGAATTTTTTTATTGAACTTTCTCAGTATCTACGTCTTGTTGCATCTTCTTTTTCGTCAAATTCCATTTAAGTGGGGTATTGTTAGAAAAAAATAGTAGAATTTGAATAAAATTATAACATGATTTTTAGCTAATTTTGAAACTAATTATCTTTGTGTCTGATTAAATTTTTTTTTATGATTCTAAATTTTAATTTGTTTATCTCTATGAGTAGAGTAATCATAAATTTTGTAGTATTCAAAACCGTTAATGGGTGAATGAGAAATTGACTCCAAAAGTGTGCCATTGAAGTTTTCAAACTAATGGTAACTAGTTTCTATCCCACATTGCTTGGGAGATAAAATGGTGAGTGTTCAACTAGGTATAAATGAGTTTTCAATCCCACATTGGTTAAGAGAAACTTGGGTGAATGGCTTATATAAGCCAAGTTGAGCTTAAAGAGTGTGCCCATTGGGGGTACCCAGTTTTGTGGACGGGAGACGACCTACCCAACTGTGGGTTCGACTCAAACTCCACACGCACACGCGCCGCCGCCCCATGCCCGTTCGATCGACCGGCCGGTCATGTCGTGCCGTGTCGAGCCGGGTCGGGCTTGAGCTCGGGTCAGGGTCCGGGTCCGGGTCCGGGGCCCGAGGTCCGTGGGCCATGGGTTGTGGGTTGTGGGTTGTGGGTTCAGGTTTTGTAAAAAATTTATTTGATTAAATTTTCAAATTTAAAATTTAATTATTTAAATTTTAAATTAATAGTTACCGTTTAATTCGAACCATTTGAAGGGTTCGGTTTAATCTAAATCGTTGAAAGCGTTCGAAACCGTTGGGGTAATTCCGAACCGGTTTGTGCCTATTGAGCGGTCCAACTGCCAAACCAAACCAGTGTTGCATCGGTTCAGTTATTCATAACAGCTACCATTAACGCCTATATAAAGGCTGTTAATCATCCCATTAGCGAACCTAATTTTCAATCCCCTCTTCCCAGAATTCTACTGCTCCCCTCTTCCCAGAATTCTGCTGCTCCGTTTTACATACTGTCTTCATCTCCAAGTTCTAAGAAAGTTCAACACAGCCAAATTCGCTGTGTGTGCAGTTTGCCGTGTAACATTTTATCTCTCGTTATGTACTACATTCCTGTTTCTATGTATGTTTTCAAAAATAATTATTCTTAAAACATTATACTATTTTTCTATCTATTTATGATTTTGTTTGAATTTTATATCTTCTGTATTATTCTGTAGCTATAAAACAGATTAATTTGACTAATCATGCTAGCTCTAGATAAATTCAAATTGCACTTAGCATGTCACGTCCTAAATTTGGAGACATTATCGACGGTAGATAACGAGTCTTGGTCTAATAATTACGAAAACCTAAAAATTACAATAAATTGTATGAACCATAAAATATTAAAATATACTGTAAAATTAAATAAAATGGTTGTTCAAACTGTAACAAATATCATGTGGATCACAAATCGTCTACTAAAATAACCAGTCATATACAAGTTAACCGAAATTTATTTCAAATCTTAACTAGACATGTAAGATGAATCCTAAGAGGTCATTAGTACTGGGTCTCAAGACATAACAGAGTCATCCGCTAGTCTCTGTATTGATGACCTGAAAATGTTAAAAACAATATCAACCGATAACTTAGTAAATGATAAGCATGCATAGTACAATATGGTTCTAAAATAGAATGTTCAAAATATCTATAATTAAATCATAATCATGGCATACATTGTAATATAAAATCACATGCTGGTATAAAAATTCTATTTTCTTTTGTCAAATTCACATTTTATATTTAACACAATTTACAAATAAATTCACTTAATTTAAAGCCAATAATAAGTAGGCAATGTAGCAAGTCTCATAATAATAATAACCAACACCACAATGGTGATAGCATATGATCATCTATAATTCATGAAAATTATAAGTAAAATAAATAATTAGTGCCAAATATAAATAAGCTCAATGTATCTTTGACCTGTTGGATACAATATCGAATTTAGAATTACCACTGGGTATCATCCGAGTCTTTTTTCTAAGACGATCCGGTTAAGATCACCTAACAACATCCGGTTAAGATCACAGAGGGCGTGTCCCCTGAACTTTTAATATGGTCCCAAAATAGAATTTTATAAATCACACTATATAGATTTGGACAAAAAATTCCATGAAATATATGAATGAGTCAAAATAATTTTTATGCTATGAAGTTTGCATGACAAATTTAAATCTTTATACTAAAATTTTTTTTTAAAATTTTTGTTTATTTTTCAAAAATCATTTAGGGACAAGGGTGGTTTTTAAAAATATATGTATGAATTTTGAAAAATGTATATACGTAAAAAAAAATAATAATAAATCAGCTACCCTCGTGAATATGTAAATATAAAAATCTAATGATAATTAGTGCAAACTCGAATAACATTTAATACCACATGAACCCCCCAATTGTCATTTTATTTGTATTAATTTTCTTAAATTATTATTGTATAGACTCTAATACTATTTAAATTATAATATTTAAATAATATTAAATTTAATCAAACCATTGATTATTCTAATATGGACTAAAAGTCAATTTCTAAAAGTCACTAAAAGTCAATTCCTAAAAATATTAAAATTAATATTTAAAAAATATTTATTTTATATAATAAAGAGAGAGATAAAAAGAATAAATATCGTCCTCACTTTGTTCATTATCGAGATAAAAAAAGTTTTACAAAACAAAACAAAAATAAGACAAAATCAAAACAAAACGAGAAAAATCATCATCTCTATTTTCTCTCACTCTCTCGTTTTGGCGGGCTTCTCTCTCTCTCTCTTTTTTTTTTTACTCTCTCTCCTTTCTGTTTCTTAAAAAAATCCCTAGCTACTCTATTCTATATATAGACGCAAGTTTTCCATAATTGAAACCCCTTTTATTCTTTTATGTTTTTTTTTATTAATCCCCTATGAGTTATTTAATAATTCTTAAAATTGATTTGTTTATAATTTTTATTTAATAATTCTTAAAGCTGAAGCATTTGTTATTTTAATTTAATAATTATTAAATTATTAAAATATAACAAATTCTCTTTTGTAATAAATTCTCGTATAATAAATTCTCTCTCTCTTTCTTTCACCTATTGGGGTGCTCACTTTTTCCTTAAAAAATAAATTTATACTTCTCAATATATAGAGCATATGCATGTACAAAATATTAAATGTATATAAGTAATAGTCACTCTAAAAATATGCAAAAAAAAAAAAAACTTATTAAAAGCCAATTCATTATTAGAAGGTTACCGAAAATAATATACTTGTATCAAAATAATTGCTGGTTAATCTAATAAACACCATTTATTTGTTCATTAAATGACATTAAATGAAAATTTTATTATTTTTATATTATTGTATTCTTAAATTGTAATCAACAATTATAAAATATATAATTAAATACTTTTATTTTTAAAAATAATTTTATATTTTGAAGCATTAAATAATTTTATATTAAAATTTCAGCATAAAGATACTAAACTTCAATTCTTCTATCTCTCTCTCTCTCAACCTTTGTATATTTATCCATATTATTTTATTTTATTTTTTCATAATAATTTTATCTTCCTAAAAACTCTATCATTCCTAAAAACTCTATCACTCTATCTTATCTTATCTTATCTTATTAATAAGATTTAAATTCCAA
>JAOTRH010000020.1:169186-185926 GCA_034768845.1 Heliamphora exappendiculata | reverse complement strand
ATTCTTATCATCATTGAATGATCTATGAGATTTTTTTTTGTTTAGATGTCAAAAGGATTGACTTTATTAAAAAAAAAATTCAATAGACAGTAAAAAAAACAAAATAAAAAAATAAGGGGAAAGGGAGTTTTATAAACATTATTTTTAAGAAAAACAGTTTCAAATGTTGCTTTTTAAGAATTTTGTTCGGCCAGTTGAGCGTTCGAGCGATATCATAAGCGCTCGAACTAGATATCGTTGACGGTTTATTTAAAATAAAGCACTGTTTTTTTGTCCCTTTATTTTTATTTTATTTATTTTTATTTGTCAATTTGTAACAAAATGGGAGAGAGACATATTACTAAAAGGAGAAAAAAATTTCTTTGAGTCTTACGCTAACGCTAAGAGAGAGAAATAAAACAAAATCTTAATTATTATTATTTTATACCATATATGTTTTTTACGTTGTATTTGTTTGGTAGCTTACGGAAAGACAACTCAATTGCCCAATTCAATGGCCCAAGTGATCTGATGTTTATTGTTGTTATGGTTTGATTTATTTTGTTTTGTGATTTTGTCACAGAATTGCTAAAAGAAAAATATTGTTAGGACTTTTAGTCCTCATTAGATTTGTCAATTTTTGGTAAATCTAAAATTCCTATAATGTTAGGAATTGAGTTGTTTTTAATATCATATAATTTGATTTATTGTAAAACTCCTAATTTGATTAGGAGTCACATGGATATTAAAACTCATTTGGAGTTAGGTGTCTCTTGAATTTTAGAGTTTCAATTAAATTAAATGTCTTGGATTAGAATTAGTATCATATTAGAAGACAAATGTTTAAAAGTACAAGTGATTGAACCAATTTCATGCAAGAGCAGTTCTAAAAGAACATGATCTGCTGCATAACCGCTCGAGAGGTCCCAAAAGCACTCAGAGCAAACCCCTGACCGTTTTAATTTTTTTGACATTCTAATTATTGGGTTTGTATGCCTATATAAAGGGGCATACTCTCTAACTCGAAAATTACTTCAGAAATAGATAAGCTAATGAGTCTTTAGACATAAAATAAGTGTCTTTTGAGCCTGTGTTTGAACTAACTTTTTTTAGCAGTTTTTAAAATTTTTGACTTTTTGTAAAAAAGTAAATATCAAATCATGTAGAAAAAGTGAAAAAAAGCCTAATAAGCCAAATGAATTGGTTTTTTTCTTTTTACTTTTTAGCCAAAAAATTAGAAAAAAAAGTTAGCTCAAACGGAGGCTGAGTCTCAGAAAAACAAAGATTATTCATGTTCGACTTAAATAAATTTCTAAGTTTATCAACAGAGGATTTTACTGGTATATAGCTTCGAAAATTTGTTGTTGTAGTGATCAAGTAGAGAGCAATGTACGTGAATTTGACAAACAAACTTAACGTTTGGATTGAGGATTCGGTTAAAATCTGTGAATGGGTGCATTATAACTGTTCGACTTTAGTGCTTGATTATTTGGACTTAGATTAGTTCTGTGATTTTTTTTCAAGTTGAGTTTTTCACGTTGAAATATTGCATGTTGAGTTTATGTGATTGATTCTTTACTTTTCGTATTCATTGACATAAATTAATTAAAATTAGACATTAAATAAACCTAAAATAATTTTTTCATAATATATTTAGCGATGACATGTCACACCTCGAAAATTTAATAATAGAAGCCCATATGATTGATAAGAAAATAATCCGAGTTAAAGAAATTCAAACCAAAAGAACTTGAAAAAAGAGATGCTTTGTTTGAAAACGAATTAAGTCCTTCAATTTTTTAGTCAAAAGATAAGAGTAAAAATAATGTTTTACTTGTAAAATAACTTCCCAAATAAGCCAATTTATACCTCAAAAGATATCAAAAAGATATCAATCAAAAATTATTTTTAAAACCAAAGTCCCAAAATTTCACCAACAGGGGTCTACTCGAGCGGATCTACCACCGCTCGAGCGGTAAGATATCCAAGGGCAAACAGTCTAAAAATCTGAAAATTTTTCTAAATGTGGAAAAATACTTGATTTTTACAAATTTTGAACATACTTTTAGATAGGTACAAATTTAAAGTCAAACCTCTATTTGCTAATGAAATAACCCCAATTTACCCGAAAGATTAAAATTTCTACATTTGAAACCATGATATATTACTCAAAAATTAAGAAATTTAATCCAAAATACGAGCTCAACGCCCTCACATGCATACAAGATATGAGTACATGACCTTAGGGTCTTACATCACGTATTATTCCAACCCAAAATATAGTCATTCAAAATATTAAAAAAGAATTACATTTATAAATTTTAATTCTCAAAAATACTACAAATGGATATATAATTCTATCAAAAATTAAACAAAAAGGGTTCCCACAACCATTATTCTTATTTCACAACCTTCTTTCCGCTATAACTTGAAATGGTTCATACAAAATAAATTGAGACTCGTAGAAAATAGACTAAAAATTAACAAATACATAATATACGAGAATGATTATACGAAATACAATACATAATTTTTTTCAAAACCAATTCTGTTATCCAAACCAAACTCCATTTTAGTTTAATCTAATTACTTGTTTATTTTCTATCTAAAAATTTGTCATACAGATATGTTATTTAAACTATTAGATAAGTTATACGAGATCTAAATTATTAAATATGAGATAGTCAATACCATAGGAATTATAGTATTAAGAGAGATTAAAATTTTAAACTATTTTTTATTTTATATGATGATTAAAAATAATTATATTTCATAATTTAATTAAAAATAGTATAATTTAGTCTCACCATCTAATTAATACACTCCAATCAACCATATAAATAACACAATTCTATCTTACTATTTAACTAATATAATTCAGGACCTGACTGACAACTAGTTTAAAAGTTAATTTTTTTATTTTTTTATATTTTTATCCAAAAAATTAAATCGAGTTCAAAGTAGATTATTTGGTAACTTAGTTTTTAAGCTAATTTTTTTGAAATTTATTATTTGGGTAAAAAGCTAGCTTTTGAACTTTTTGTTTAAAATGAATAATTTTATCTTTTTATATATTTGATATTAACAATTATATGTAATTAGTAGTGATACTAAATAAGTTATAATTATTGGTATTATTGTATTTTAAAAATAATTAAAATTTAAATAAAATATTTTAAAAATTTATATTTTAATCTAACTATTTAACTTTATTTGAATCAAAAAACTAAAAAGCCAAATTGTTGATCAAGACTTCAATCTCAATATTTTACTAATATAATCTAATTCCGCCATTTATCCGAACCAATTCAAAAATCAAACAAGGCATTGGAAGCTACTGTAGATAGTTGAATTTAGAGTGGAAATCATATAATTGGGTGGCTCTTGCGAAAGGTGGGCAATTACCCTACAGCTAATAACTTCTCCACGATGTTGGGTCCCACGCTTTTCGATGACGTGGCAATTTTCTATTGGCCACTTGTACACGTCCTTCGAGGAATTCCAAATGTCGCGTACCCGACCGACGGTAGGTCCTCGTTGTCGCTCATAACACCGGCGACGCTCGCCGGAGCTGACGGCATTTCCCTTCCTCTCACTCTGCAACTACCTAACCGACGTTATAGATGAATGAGACGCCCTCACAATCACGTGGTGTCCCCATGAGATGCCCACTCTCTCTTCTCCGATTCGCTTCCTCAGATTCCCGCGGCGTACCGGTAAACTCAAGCGTCCCTGCGTCGTTCAGCCTATTCTTGACCTCTGCTCTCAAGGCCACCTGACAAGAGCCGTCGAATCTCTGGATCTTTTGGCACGTAAAGGATTACGCTTAGACGCTCGCACTCTTGCTTTCCTCTTGCAACAATGCGCAGACTCTAAATCTCTTAAAGAAGGTAAATGGGTCCACCTCCATTTGAAACTCACTGGTCTTAAGAAACCCAACACGTTCCTGTCGAATCACCTAATCAATTTGTATGGAAAATGTGGTGATCATGTCGATGCACGTAAAGTGTTTGATAAGATGTCCCTGAGAAATTTGTATTCTTGGAACAGTATGCTGTCTGGGTATGCGAAGTCAGGGATGATAAAACCCGCTAGGAGGTTGTTTGATAAAATGCCTGAGAAAGATGTTGTGTCGTGGAATACGATGGTAATTGCTTATGCAAAGAATGGGTATTGCAATGATGCTTTAATGATTTACAGAGATTTGCGGAGATTGCCAATTGGGTTTAATGAGTTTAGCTTTGCCGGTGTTCTGATTGCCTGTGTGAAGTTGAAGGAGTTGGGACTTACCAGGCAGGCTCATTGTCAGGTTTTGATTGCCGGCTTTCTCTCAAATGTGGTTCTTTCCAGTTCTGTAGTTGATGCTTATGCCAAATGTGGGGAAATGAGTGATGCTAGGAGATTGTTTGATGTGATGACCATCAAGGATGTCCTTGCGTGGACTACCTTGGTCTCGGGATATGCAAAGTGGGGTGATATACAATCGGCTATCGAGTTGTTTGACGCTATGCCTGAGAAAAGCCCCGTCTCATGGACAGCTTTGATTGCTGGGTATGCTCGAAATAATATGGGAAACAAGGCCCTTGAATTGTTCTCAAAGATGATGTTGTCACATATTAGACCAGATCAATTCACTTTCAGCAGTTGCCTCTGTGCTTGTGCCAGTATGGCTTCACTTAAGCATGGCAAACAAATTCATACTTATTTGATACGAAGTGGTTTCAAACCTAACACAATAGTTGTGAGTTCTCTTATTGACATGTATTCAAAGTGTGGAAATTTGGGAGCTGGGAGGCGTGTCTTTGACATTATGGGTAATAAGCAAGATTGTGTGTTATGGAACACGATGTTATCAGCCTTGGCACAGCATGGTTGCGGTGAAGAGGCAATGCAGATGTATGGGGACATGGTGAGATCAGGTGTTAAGCCAGATAGGATTACCTTCGTTGTAATTCTCAATGCATGCAGCCACTCTGGTCTTGTACAAGAGGGGCTTAGTTATTTTCGGACAATGACTTGTGATCATGGAATCGTTCCTGACCAAGAACATTACGCATGCTTAGTTGATCTCTTGGGTCGAGCAGGACGTTTCGATGAATTAATGAACCAACTTGAAAAGATGCCTTGCAAACCCGATGGTCTGGTGTGGAATGCCTTACTAGGTGTTTGTAGGATTCATGGAAACTTAGACTTGGGGAGAAAAGCAGCAGAAAGCCTTATTGAATTGGAGCCTCAATCCTCGGCAGCCTATGTATTACTCTCTAGTATATATGCGGCTCTTGGGAATTGGAAGTCCGTAGAGAAGGTGAGACAACTTATGAATGCGAGACATGTGAAGAAAGAACGGGCCATTAGTTGGGTAGAAATTGAAAATAAGTTTCACCCTTTTACTGTATCAGATAGGTTGCACCCTTTGAATGAAGAAATATACTCAGTATTGGAACAGTTATCTGGCCAGATGGAAGATGATGCCTAATTACTTCAGGCTTTGTCAGTTTTGTTTTCCAAGTGCATATCACAGAAAAGCAGGAGAACTATACCTCCATTCACTACTGCAACATGTAAACTTTATTTTTCCCCTCATGCTCAAGAACTGGCAGACATGCTGTGCATGCCGTCTTGATTCCAAAGGTTGAAATCTTTACAGTTTTTATGAATTCCCTTTTCATTCTTTCTTTTTCTTCTTTTGTGATAGTTGGATCGACAATCATTTTGATTCTTTGAACATGTTTTACTTTTGTGTCATTGTTTATAATGTTATTTTTTCCCAATAAATTGTACTTTAGATTCTCTGATTCACTCTATCACCCAACTCTGTATTTGATCATCTTTTTCATGAAATGCATCCATTTCTAGATACAAGGGTAGTTCTTTCTCCAGAGTATGTATACAAAGTGCATGTTTTATGAAAGAAGACCAAATAAAATGCTCTCAGAAGCAACATGCAATGCTGATACAATAAACAGGTAGGTGACTATACATGAAAATTTGGCTTCCTTTATGCTGCTATTTATTTTTATTACTGAGGCTTGGAGACCTTCAATTAATTGCTTCATCTTTATTCGAACATGGTTGGAAATTTGAGTTCAGGCTAGTTCCTCAGTTGCTTACCCTTGCTTTATCCTAAACTGTTGCTGTTTATATGAAACTACAACCTATAATCTTCAAGATATTATTGGACTCTTCTGCACATTAATCACACGGACAGCCTGTTGATCCTTTTGCGGTGCAGATACCTCAAAAATCTTCTCCATTATCTGATAAGAGGATAAGGTCAGAAGATCATCTTCAAGTGATCTCATGCTGTTTTCTCATGTGGCTTTCCAGCTCCATTTTACCGGGCTTAACACATGAATTTTTATCTTCTTCAGGTTGGTAATTCCTCATTTCTGCTGGCCCTTAGATCTGTTGGAAAGCATCTTATAAAAATAGTTACAATCATATAATTCCTTTATCAGTTGCCTGAAAAGGGACAGCTTGCTTGTGATTGAACCCTGTCATCATTAATTCCCAAGTTCTTTCCACTTCTTGGAATTGCTGTTACATTTGTTAAAATTTACTCAGAAGCTGTGAGATATAGAAAATTATTAAATATTCTTTTAAGTATTATGTGGCATTGAATACATATGGTTTCGATAAATAAGAAAGTCTGGTATATATTAAAGATTCTCTCATAGAAATTGGAGGATCCTCCAATTCATTTTGAATGGGTCTCTATTGTTTCACCCAATGTTTTTTTGTAATATTATAAAATGGCAGCACCATATGGTTAATGTCATATGTTACTATGAAACTACTGAATAATTAATATATGTGAACAGGAAACCAGGCATGAGCTGCCTGTCTGTTCCGTGTGGAAAAATTTAGGCTGGTGACTTTAGAATTCCTTTTAGGTGATAATTGAAGGCATATATAAAAAAATTGAAAAAGAAAAAAACTTATGTTAGCTTTCTATAGCCAAACAAGTGGACCAATCTAGGAGACATATCGATTATAACTCCCCACCAATTATTCAAACATGGCAGCCCACCAAAACAAAGACAGGATTGAAAATTGTTGGAAGAAAAAGAAAAAAAAAAGAATACAGGAAAAAATTATCTTCAGATCATAGTTGGAGATCTCTAAACTCGCCGTAACCACCAAACGTTAAGATGGTTTTATTAAAACCCAAAAACCTCATGTCTCTTTTCCATAACCTTCTCCATAAACAACAGAACAGAGGAGGAGGAGGAGGAGGAGGAGGAGGAGGGGGAGAAAAAAGCCAGAGGAGGAGGAAGAATTTGGAATTCTTGTTCTTGTTGTTCTTCTTCTTCTTCTCTGGTTCTGATAATGGGTGGCCAGGTCTCCAAACAGGTTGAGCGACGTAAAGCGATCTCAATTGAGAAGAAAACCCTGCGTAATCTTCAGCAAAGCGCTGGGAACGAGTTTCCCGGTTGTGACTACCGCCCTTCTGATCGGAAAAACTGGATGTCTGGTCTCAACCCAGAGAAGGTTCACGTGAACAAGATTGTCTGGACGGGAACCCACGACTCTGCCACCAACAAAATTGGAATCCGATTCATCTCTCGCCCCTTTGCCCAGTGCCAATCCTTGTCCATTTACTATCAGCTCGCAAGAGGCACCCGCGTCCTCGACATCCGAGTTCAGGAGGATCGCCGTGTTTGCCACGGAATCCTCCTCACCTACAGCGTTGACGTTGTCATCAACGACATCAAGAAATTCTTATCCGAGACCCAATCAGAGATCATAATTCTGGAGATCCGAACGGAGTTCGGACACGAGGATCCTCCGGAGTTCGACAAGTACTTGGAGGATCAATTCGGGGATTTCCTGATTCACCAAGACGATCACGTCTTCGAGAAGACAATTGCAGAGCTGTTGCCGAAGAGAATTATATGCGTCTGGAAGCCAAGGAAATCGCCGCAGCCGAAGGCAGGAGGCGCGCTGTGGAGCGGTGGGTATTTGAAGGACAATTGGATTGACACGGACTTGCCATCGACGAAGTTCGAGAGCAATTTGAAGCATTTGGGAGAGCAGCCGCCGGCGGTGGCGAGGAAATTCTTCTACAGGGTGGAGAACACGGTGACGCCGCAAGCGGATAACCCCGTGTTGTGCGTGAAGCCGGTGACGGGGAGGATCCATAGATACGCAAGGCTCTTCATAACTCAGTGCTTCGCCAGGGGATGCGCCGATAGGCTTCAGATCTTTTCGACGGATTTCATAGATGGGGATTTTGTTGATGCCTGCGTTGGGCTTACACATGCCAGGATTGAAGGAAAGGCCTGAGTAACACAATTATTAGTCTTCTTCCCAATCTTTGTTCTTCTTTCACGTATTTCCCTAACCTCGGATCGCGATCTTCTTCGTCGTTGCTTTCTGGGAGACAAATTCGAACAGTTGTTTATGGGTTTGATTCATGTGTGTGTGTTTGTGTGTCGGTTGTATTACAGGGTATATAGAGGAGGTGGTTGTATATTTGTCATGTGCTTTGAATAAAAGGATTGTAAGGATCCATTGATCTTTCTTCAGCTCTACTACATCTCGAATCTTTCTTCGGATCCTTATTTTTTATTATTTAGGGAAATTTCTTTTCATTTCGCTTCAAATCACTCAAACCAACCAAATGGACCGAAAGAATGCAAACGAAGTGAGCTGTTCATGAATAATTTAGACTTGACTCAGTTAAGCCTCATTCAAATACGATTCGTTTAATAAATGAGATGTTGATGACTTTAAAATTAGGCTAATTTAGTAAATGAGCATTGGCTAGTGAATAATTTATTTAATAATTTAGCTCGACTCAATATAAGATTTTTAAACTCGTTTAAGAGTATGTATAAATACCCTTATAAATTGTTAGACTTCTGCAAAATTTGATTCCTTATAAGAAAACAAGTTCAAATATAAGCTCGATCTCGTTTATTTTATTTGAGCTAAGATTGAGCCGAGTTCGAATAGAATTATTTTTAAACGAGACAAACTTGAACAAAAATAACTATTATGTGGGCTCGAACTGTGCTCGGGCATTATAAAAAAATTTAAATGACATGAAAGTTTAGCTCAATTAGATTCAGCTCTTTTGTGCCCTAACTTTGAGTAATAAAAATAACTGTCAGAAGGGCACCGGATGTGTTTGGAATTCCAATAAGATGGAATTAGATTGTAGAAGATGATATATCAACTCATATATTCAATTTTATACGATGTTGGAGTGTTGATGCGTTTGGAATTCCAATAAGATGGAATTAGATTGTACAAAATGATATATCAACTGATGTGTTTGGAATTCCAATAAGATGGAATTAGATTGTACAAGATGGAATTAAATTGTACAAGATGATATATCAACTGATGTGTTTGGAATTCCAATAAGATGGAATTAGATTGTACAAGATGATATATCAACTCATATATTTAATTTTATACGATGTTTGGAGTGATGTTTAAATTTTGTAATTGTGCCAATGGAACTTATATAATTAATGACAGTATTGATGTAAAATTCTACCACATTGGCTTTATATAGTAAACACAGTATAAATTTATACCAAGTTAAATATAATTATAAAAAAAATCCAGCGTTTAAGATTTTAAAATTTACTTAAATAATCTTCAAGTCTTTCTAGTCAAGAAATAATATTTTATAAGTTCGAATAAAAGTAACGGATATTAAAAAATATATTTTTTTTATCATTATTATATTTATCACTCTAAATAATTTATTAAATTGGATAAAGGTGTTATGATTCACCTCAAACACGAAATAACAATATAACATCTTTTTAATCCTAATCCTCAACATACAATGTCATAATCAAATTGTATTGTATAGCTACTAAAAATTATCCGTATCTAAAAACACTTTGAACATAATTTAATTATAAAATTAATTTAAATGATAAATAATTTTTTTAATTATTAAAGTAAATATTTAAATTATCTTCATTAAACGTACACTTAATTTAAACTAAAAGTAACGAAATAAGTAATTTGCATGTACATTAAAAATATATATTTAATCAAAGATAAAATAAAAAAATAATTTTGAAATAAAAAAAAGCAAAAATGTCAAATTTTAAATTAAAAGTGTAAAAGAAATTTAAATTACAAATAGAGAGAGAGAGAAAATAGTACCACATAAGATATCTATCAATATCAACACCGTTGTAATTTATATTATAGATATCGAATCCAATAGTCTTCTTATCCACCACAAACACAGCTTTGCATATAATTCCAGCAGAAAGTATTTTGTGATGGTAAAGGCATGACTAAATTTATTGGATCCATGTTAAGATAAGGTGGTGAGAGTAAAAAGACCAAAATACCTTCCTGAGACAAAAAGGGCGTACCATAACCACTTTTTGTAAAGTGGATCCTACAATAAGATCAAAATAGAATTCCTAATTCCATTCTCCAAGAATTTGATTCCTAAAAACTAGTTGTATTCGTCTATAAATGGAAAATGTTGCTACCATTTACAGAAAAATAAGCAGCTCACTGATCAAACAAAATGTTGAATCAAACAAACTGATTCCATGAAAAATTGATATAGATTTTCGCAAACATTACCTATAAATTCCCGCCAAATTCCAGAAAAGAGAAGAGAGGATAACTCTTTTAAGTGATAACAAAGGGCAATGTAAAGTAATGTACAGTTTTACAACTTCAGCCACTCTATAACCACAGGCTAAAATTAGATGCTTTTATCATATGAGAGCCAATTCCAATGTTCTGCGCATATGTATATTAGAAGAACTGAGACTTCCATAAATATGAATTCTATCTTGCTTGATTAGAGTAGGTACCAATTGTATCTTGCTTGATTAGAGTAGGGACCATCTACGAGCGCTTTCTCTCTACAAAATTTATCTTTCAGAACTTCCTCCAATCGCAGGAATATCAACAAAAATGTACCTGCAAAGGAAAGAGCCAACAACCCCGTAAATTCGTTATTACAGCATTTTGGAGGGAGCAACACCAACTTAACAGGGTTAAAGATGAAACATTTTATCTAGATTAGGAACTAGGGAGTTGGGACACACGTAAAACAGGTCTTGCTATAGCAAAGTTAGAGGTAGATGTCTGAAGTAGGTGATGATTGAAACGGAACACCAAGAAGACCCAGCACTCACCTTTATCACTTTGGATAAATCATGTGTCCATGTAAAGTGGGGAGATGAAGACTGCTTCATTTTGTATTCTGTTTTCGTTTTTTTGTAAAACACTTGAATATAATCAAAAACAGTTTTCTCACTAAAATGAAAATGACTTGAAAATGATGGGTGTTTTTAGAAAAAAAACCTTTATGTTTAGGTTTTCAAAAACAAAAAAACTTCAACAAAAAATGAAAAAGGAGAATGAAAACTATACAAAACAGGTCAATGGATGAACCTGAGCCAGAAAAATCAAATATCCTAGTGTAAAATTATCACTTTTTCTTTGAAACCAGAAAAACATTACATGCGCCAAACTGGGTCAAATACAGATTCTTCACTCAGAAGTAAGCTCTCCCTTATTTCCAGGATGCAAAAGGCACAAAAATGACACTCATGTTAGTTTCTTCCCATTCTCCTCTCAAATTCTATGAGATAATTTTGAGTAGTGGAATTTGATATCATTTGAAACCAGGAAAGCACGTTACATACACCTAGATGATCCAAATACGGGCATTTCACTTAAATGTGAGCTTCACACATTGTCTGGAATACCAAAAGAAGACATAAAATTACAATTGAATGTTAGTTCAGCTTTCCCTCATCCTCTGCCAAAGTGCAAAGAGGAGGCAGAGAAATATTCAACAAGATAACCTAGCAACCAACAAGACAAACAATTAATGCAGCTTTTAATAATTCAAATGAGAAGGGCAAGAGTAGGAACAATGGATAATAAGTAAATGCTCAAGTAAGATGTGACACCAAGAAAGGCGGAGCAAGATAAATAGCCAATGGCTACAAAAACGCAGCAACATGATTCAGGTTGAGGGAATTGCAGCAAGAAGGCCAGGACAAAAAAGTTAACCTTTCGGCTGTAATACACACACACACACACACACACACACACACACACATATGTATGTATGTATGTAGGTATCCATGCATTATGATTCAGGAGGCATCAACTTTGGATAATTGGATTAAGGCTTCATTGTATTGAAATGAGAAATGTACTTCTATTAATGTTTGGAGTTAAAAACAATAGGAAATAGTTGAACCGTTGAAGTGCCATAATTATATAAATAAACCATGGTCAATAGTGTACAAATCAAACTACAACAAAAGAATAGGTGTGCACAAACCGGCAGCAAGCCTATCTTTATGCTGCAGGCATCCTTTCACCAGAAGTGTCCCTGGGATTTGTTGAAAGACCTATAAATAGGAAAATATATGCAATCAAATATAAGTTTTAACAAAATGCACGATATCAAGCTAATAGAGGGGTAAAAATTACCGAAACACGGAAAGACAGGTCATTCATTGGAAGATGCGAATAACGTAGACCAGTGGATGTCACTTGCTTAGATTGGAAAGGTGCAGGTTCATTGATATTTCTTAGATTATTCTTTAGGATTGCATCACAGTGATTATTAGAAGCAGTGATCTATGAAGATGAATTTGTGTCAGATGCAAGCATATGGTAATATTGTATTTGAAAAGAAAGAAAAAAAAATCATAAAAGCAAAAGAACATACATCGATGGTAAATGCAGAAACATTTGATTTACATGATGCATTGGCACTGCAGAAAAAGGTTTCAACAAATTGCAACACATGTATGGCACTGTATTGGCGTTGAAGCCCCTGAAAATCAGGAAAATTGGCATATGAGACGTCATACTGGCAGAAGGAATATTAGCAAATGGCATGAGGAAGAAATATGAATGAAACAACAGAAATCTGCATTGGCTACTCTGGTTAGCCCGCATAAACATGTCAATGTCCAGGAGATATAGGAAACCAGTCAAACAACCAATCAAATTCCTGCAGTAAATTGACTGCCCCCAAATGGCAGCCCAGCATAGCATGTACATGCATAAAGTGTCACTGAAACGTGGCTGACAAGATTGGTAGAGATTGGAAAACTGAAACTTTGCCAGGAAAATGAGAAGAAAATACTTACGTGAGGCACACATCTAAGTGCGTGTGACATAGTTGAAGAGACAACAGATGATCTTACAACAAGAAAGAATTTACATAACCAAGTAACCAACAACCCAAGACCTAAGTAAATGGCATCATTTTCCTCAAAGTAATTTTAGAGTTGCAAGGATACGCCCTCTGTCATCAATAAAATTGAAATGCTCAAACACCCCAACAAGAACCAGAATTTGAACTATTCAGTTAGGGTACATAATGCTCTTAAATAAAGACAAATGGGAATAGAAGTAAAAGTTTTCCACGTTACGGTCAGTGGTCAATTTATAGAGACGCAATAAATCATAACCAAAAAGAAGTACAACAGAAATGCCAGCCTCAGTGTTAAGTGATATCCTAACTGAAACACCAGGTGGAGATCACGGGAAGCAGTCTATAATAGAGTTACGTCACATGTCATAGAAGGCATTATCCCATCTTATCAGCATTTAGACTGATGGTTGGTCACAAGTGTATGGGCAACAAACCACAGTCCCCTCCACCCTCCACCCACCACCTTTGCTGAAAACAACAGTCCATCTTTTTTTTTTTAATATTGTCTTAAGATTATTAACGAACCGAAGTGCCCTCTCAAGCAAGCCATGCTGTCAGTATATAAGCAAATTGTGCACAATCATCGTCTACCTAAACAAGTAGCGAATGAGAGACAGGGCGTTAGCCATAAAAGGATTATGGATTCTTGATGGAGCTACAAATAGATTCAACACTACAACATCCTCATCTTGATGTCCTTCAAATCAGACAATTGTGGTCACATGAATTCATGCAAACTGGGGAAAAAAAATCCAAACCTCAAGCGTGAAAGACAGGCTATTCTTCTCAGCCACATGAGATGAAATTATCTTCCTGGCAGGAAGCATAAATGACCATGCAAGTCCCCATCGACAAGTTTGACCTTGGACAAATTCAGTTGTCTTAACTATCATGACTCCAACCTTGCGAAGTTTTGCTATAAGAATCTTCAAGTTCGATTTCCTTCCAACCATTGATGTGTACCACCTATTAAAAAAAAAAAAGTTAAAGACTAATACACTTAGTTTACCTAATGCATGAATACCTTGAAGCATTAAACCATGAATCAAATCAGGGTATTTAGAAAATGTGATACCGAAAAGACTGCTTCAATTGAACACTATCTTCAATAATACGACTGATGAAAGCCTCTTCTCCACCAGGACAAACCATCTCCTCTGAAGTCCCACCACAAGAAGTTCTAGGATTCAAACCTGCTTCCTCCATTGTCTCAAAAAATGGAGGATTACACATACAGAAGTCAAATTTCTCACCATCTCTGACAACACCAAGGAGTACAGGAGGCCCATGATAACTCTTATTCACATCTGAATGCAATTTGAGAGTAGAAGAGGGGGCAGCCTCAGCCTTAATAGGCTCAATTTCATATACCTGTGTACTGCTTCCTATGTCAATCGACTGCCCATTACACGACTCTTTCCCATAAGATGTCTTCTCACCACTGTCGACCTTTCTAATTTCAATTAATTCAGAAATGTGGGGATTACTTTTAACATTTCTCTCTGCCCACTCCAATGCAACCTCAGTCACATCTGCGACCAAGTTCAGCAATATCAAAACCTCACTAAACTTTGTACTTTTTATATATAAAAAAAAGAAAAAGATAAGAAATTGACATAAAAAACTTGTTAAATGAAAATGAAAATTTCAAAGAAACTACCTGACCCAACAAAACTCCATCCCAAAAGGGATGAACCAAGAAGCGGGTATATGCAGTTGGCTCCAGTTCCAATATCAAAACCCCTTATAACTTTGTCATCACCATCAGCATTACTGTTTTCTATAATGTCTGAAGACAATAGATCTTCAATCCAATGGATGTAATTTGATCTGTTAGGCACAGTAGGGCAGAGCTGCCCATCAGGAATCCACCTACGATATTACATTTTCTCTATATTAAACATAAAACCGATACATCCCAAAATGCAAAATAATTTCGTTTAAAGTTCTATTTCTGTCAGAGGGAAATGTGAAAGAGGAACAAACTATAACCGGAACAAAGCTATGACACTGAACTCACACTAAATTAAGCCCGAAACCAGCAACCCGACAAAATGACCTGATCTCAAAGCATGCAGCAAGCCTCCAATACCCACAAGAATAAACCCATAAGATGAACTTAACGCTCCGTTTGGATGCTTTTTTTTCGAAAAACAAATTAAACTTTTAAAAGCGAAGCCATCAGCTAAATATCGGAACTCCACAAAAACCCAAATGAGGGGTCAAAAAGTTCTCTTCTATTTATTTTATGAAAGAAATTGAGAAACTTTACTTACATTTTTCATCGCATGAATTACCGCAAAATTGTGAGTGTGCGGTGTGCTCCACACATACGATAGTAAACCAAAGGCAAAATATTGAAATAAATACAGCAAGAAAAAGAAACAAGAATCACCTAAAAACCCTAAATACTCAAAAGAAAAAAAAAAGATCGATAAATGAAATATGATGTTTGTGACGTGCTTTCTGTACCCTACCAATTGAGGCCATGATCGTGGAGGAGCAAAACCCTAGTGAGCTCTCTGGTGGCATTGAAATCGGTCCAGTCGATTCTGGAGCGACCGTCGCGAGAGTAGAAGACAAAGGGTTCGAAGGACGGGTAAACAGAGGCTAAAAGGCCAAAATCCGGCGGCTTGTCGGAGTACTTGTTCCGGCGGTGAATGGTCGGCTTCTCCACCACCCTCTTCCTCTTCTTCTTGCTCGTCATTTTCCGTAGTCTATAGAGCTCACCACCAAATCCAAAATGGGGTTTTCGAATTGGACATCGAGTTGGATTTATTGTTGGGCCGAGCTGATTGGAGCTGGGTGGATAAATAGATATTGGGCCCAACTGGACACAAGTACCAACCCAAGCCTTGTATTTTTTAAGGGTTTTAATCAAACTAAAACTATACTATTTTATTATGGGAAATAGCGCATTTGGTGTCTTGAAAGCTATTGAGTATTGACAGGCTGCAATTAAGTATGTATTTTAAAATTAAAATAAATTTTAAAAAATTAAATAATAAAATAATTTAATTTTGAAATTGTGAGTGGTTATACTTTTAAAATTAGAGAATGGAAGAGGATTTTAATAAATAAGACCGAATGATGTTGTTTTGGGTATAAAAAAACTAGGGTCATTTTTTGTATATAAAATCACACAACTTCACTTACAATAAATGTGAGCTCTTTCTTTATATATTAACTAGAATTTGTGGGCATGTCCACTCTTATTTATTGTATAAAATTTTAAATAAAAATAAAAGATTTACAATTTAATAATATTTCTTATAAAAATTTAAAAAATTATTATAAATTCAAAATTAGGAAAGCAAAAATTACACATGAAATACTTATATATTATACTTAAAGATTTGTACTTGTTGGTTAATGAGAAATACTAAATACACATTCATTGGTTATCTGTATTGAACATTTGTATGCGGTATAGTAAAATTTAAAAAATTTTAAATAAATGTCTTATTATCAACTGATAACAGAGTATTAGTTCTACAACTTTTTTTTCACAGATTTAGTTCCATATAATAACTAGCTGATGAAAATGCTCTTAATATTTTATTTTTGCACATCTC
>JAOTRH010000020.1:147543-163471 GCA_034768845.1 Heliamphora exappendiculata | reverse complement strand
AATATATTAAACAAGATATATATTATATATAAAAATTAATTAGAAATTACTACTAAAAAAATTAAACAAGATATATATTATATATAAAAATTAATTAGAAATTACTACTAAAAAAATATATGGAATTCTAAAAATTATACACATTTTTTTTAAAGTTTAAGTCAAGCTTTTTGCTTTTACGCTTAAAGCAATTTAAGTCAAAATTTTAGTTTATTGTCTTTTGGCATGAAGTTACCTATACTATTTATCAAACGAGCATTTTACTTATTTGACTTAAATTAATTTTAAACAAAAAATTTAACTTAAAACCAAGTTGACAAACGTGGCATATGCCCAAGGATGGAACTATAAGGGTTCGTTTGATAACAGCTATGGATTATGTGGAATTAATAGTGAGGTGGGATTAGTAATGAGGTGAAATTAATTTTTTTGTATTAGAAATAAGTAGGATTAAATAACGGATTAGATAAATTCATGTTTAATTTGGGTATGATTAAATAACGTTGGATAGAATTATAATGATTAATTTTTAATATTACCTTTATATTAAGTTAATTTATTTTAAAATTAACTTAAGTAAATTAATAAGTTAAACTTTATATTATTTATTTTAATATTTTAATATTTTTTTATTATTTTTTCAAATTTTTAGATTTGCTTCTTAATCTAATTTTTTATAATCTCGCACTCTTCTACTAAGTTATCTATTATTTGGCGAATTATCAATATGTCCGGATAATTAGTTTGAAGGTTTTTTTTATACAAACAAATATCGAATGGACTATACTCTGAATTAATAGTTCGGACGAATTATTAGTCCGTTGAAACAAACGAAACCTAAGTTTATTAACTTAGGGGTCAAAGTAAATATTTTTTTTTTTTGCATATTGATATAAATTATTCTATTTTAATTAGAAAACAAAAAAATTTAATAATTTATACTTGCATAAGAAATAATAAATAAAATTAATATTATAATCTCAAAAACATATAAAAAAACAAATACCATAGCTTAATTAGATTTTTATACATTTATAATTTATGATCTATCTAAATAGAAGACAACTTTCTTTTAAGTTTTTAAATGTGGTCTCTGGCAATATTTTTCAAAAGTTAGAAAAGAAACCAATGTTACAATAAAAGAGGATAATACAACGTACTTTTGATTGAAAATAATTGTTGTTTTTATTTTTATTTTTTTAAATTGATCTAGATTTTTTATTTTTTATTTTTTTCGTGACAAGAAGAATTCAAAAAATATTAAAGTTTAAACTAAAGTTAGAAAAAAACATTTTTATAAATTTTTTAGGCAAATACTAATAAAGTTTTTTATATTTGATTTTACATTAGTTTTTTAAATAATTTTTCTTATAATTTAATTTATATAAATAAATTATTTTTTTAAAAAAAATTGAGGGGCCATGACCCTCATTGCCCAACCCAGAGGGGCCATTGCCCATAAGTCCATGATATTCACACCGACGCCGAATTTATATATTTTTTTGAATTTTGTCTCAAACAGCTCTATAATACGAACAGTTTATAAATCATTTCAGTGTTTCCGAATGAAGTCATGTCAAGCTCAGAACGCCACAGGCCCACATGTGATATTTTTCCGAAGGCAGAGTCAATATCTGGCAAAGCCCTTGACGAATCTGCATGCGCGCTGTCTAGTTTAGTAAGTGCTCAGTACACATTCCACCACAGTTATATAGATAGCAAAACCAAAGCAAAACACTACCCAACGTTAAGTCGCACTCATCAATTTGTTCCATGGTTTGTTTTCAGGGAGCTATGGATATATGCATTAGAAAAATGTTATATCTGTCTTCGATTATTTTTTTATTTCGTTTTGTATTTGAAAATTTTGTTCGTAAATTGATTTGTACTAAGTAATTTAATCAAAAAAATTAAACGCTATAAATAAATAAATAATTAGACAATCACATAATTAAAAATAATGCAAACACAACCACACATAAAATAACGATTTTTACGTGAAAAATTCCAAAATTAGATAAAAATCATGAGATTAATCTAAGTCTAGAAAAATTAAGTAATATAAAAAATCGTTGGTTATAAGAGAATCTTACAAACTACTGTTGAATTCATAACTTCCGAAAGTAAACTTACTTCTGTCGAATTCACGTACACCAACTCTCTGCTTGACTGTCACTAAAATTCATCACTAAACTTCAGATGCCGACATAATCCACCATCAGACTTAGCACCCTTGAAAATTCACTCAAAAAACTCCACGAACTCGAAAAAATTATTGAAAGTTTGGTAACTTGATAATATTCTTGACTGCGAAAAAGTTAAATGTTCATCAATTGAGTTGGCTGGCTTGAGAACCTTTTAATCAATAGAGAGACTATGTAGCGGTTATGAATTATAACTAGAATATTAGAAATATCTAACAAAAAAACCCTAGCTACCCTATACATACTAAACACCCAAAATCTTAGCTGACAATAACAATTAAAACAAGTCGCGCGTTTAGACCGCTCGATCGGTTAAATCTTGCTTGAAGTATTTTTTTGAAGTTATGTGCAGAAGCCGAGAGTTGCTATTGACTGCTCAATGAACCGTTCTATCGTGCGGTCTAACACCACTTGTTTTATGTTAATATTTTTAATTCGTTTTTGCTGCGCTGCAATACCAAACTATAATTCTAATAAAATAAGTATCAAAATATCAAAAAAATAAAATATAAATACTTTAAATACTAATTTATCACATATTTATCAAAATAAAAACTAAAATAAAACCAACATCAAAATCCCTAAGAGTATTTTCAACCACTTTTGTATAATCATGATTGAATCATCTTTTTTGAAAGTGATCATTTACGAATTAGTGAAATAAAATCATTTCGTAGGATTCAGTCCGGTTATGTAAACCCTCCCCCCCAAAAAAAGGCAGAAGAAAAAACAGTGAAACAATGAAGCGCAGTATACTTCCTGTTCATATTGTCCAAATGTACCTTCCTGTTTGTACCAGAAGCAAAAAAAATATATAAAAAATAAAAATAACACCCTCTTGTGTCGAGGAATAATAATTGTAAAAAAATTGCCACATGGGAGATATATATATATATATATATATTGGAGCTAAAGCTTTTTAGCTTATTGATCAGTAGGCCTTAAATGGTAGCCTTAAAGTGGTTGAAGTGGTAGGCTTAAATTTCTTCCTCGACAAAGCCCTCATGACAACTTGGACATTGCCAAGAGGTCTAAGGTTCAAGAGATTGTAGCCCATCTTTGTCTCTACTTTCTTCTATCGATCTATCCTTGCTTGGTGTGCCATATCAACGCAAACACAATGCGAGTAAGCATTTTAAATTGTGTTCGACTATTTATCCGTGAGAGAAAGAGAGAATTCATTCATTATCAACAAAATTTAAGCATAAACCATGATATAGCGAAGTACAAATTTTCATGCAGAGCATACTAGCTACATTTCAAAAATCAACAGAGCTTTAACCTAACCGACTAATTTTTTTTCAAATTTTCTTTTCCAGAAAGATAAGACTACTTGTGGTTGGGAATTGACATTGGCCGATGCATGGGAGCATGACACTTCATTTTTTCTCCGTCTGAGACCCGAGGCGATGCAATGAGGGAAATCCAAGCATGGAGAAGGAGATAATCCTGAATAATGCAGAGTCGACGGCTCACAGGTGGTGGTAGTGGTGGAAGGAGGCGGGGGACGGAGCAACGGCGGTGGAGTTGAGTAGCGGGAGTAGTTGTGGGGGTTGAGGAGGAGGGCACTGGTAGCACTTGGTGAAGAGTCCAAATGTGTCGATTTGGCGTATGAAGTTTGTCATGCTCGCCCACCCACCAAATCCAAACCCAACCACAAACACCCACACCACCACAAAGACGTTGATCGTGTACGCCCCCGCCCACCTTCCCAACAACCTCGGCGGCTGCTCCACTGCGTTCTGCATCACCAAATATTTCAATCCCACCATTAGGGAAGCAAACATTAAAAAGGTGCTATCTTTTTAAATAAAGAATTATTTGTTATTTTTAAAGTAACAATATCGTGACCTTGCTAATACTAAATATGCAATATTATACCATGATTCAGCACTATTAAATAGTTATTCTAGCAAATTATTAAGGGTACATTTGGCTACTTCAGCTTTTTAGCTAAAAAACTAACATAATCAGTTTAGCAAAAAAAATAAAAAGTTAATTAAAGCACTAATTTTTAAAATACACTATTTAAACTCCAACAACATTTAAAATACAGTAATACCTTAAATTCATAATTTATTTACTATCAGTACTAATTAATATAATTGTTAATATTAAATATATAGAATGAAAAAATTATCTAATTTGAACAAAAAAAATAAAAAAATTTTTTTTTTTACACAAACAACAAACTTTTAAAAAAAATACATTGAAAGCTAAGTTACCAAATAATATATTTTGAACTAAATTTAATTTTTTTAGTTAAAAATAAAAACAAAAAACAAAAAATTAACTCTTAAACTAATTACCAAGTGAGAGCTAAGTAATCTGGATTACTACCGTGTAAGCGATATAACATGGGACAATACTAAATGGAAGAACTATGTTGGCTATACTAAGAGTCTGATTGACAGCTAGCTTAAAAGTTAAATTTTTTATTTTTTATATTTTTAGGTAAAAAATTAAATTTGGTTCAAATTAAGTTATTTGGTAACTTAGCTTTAAGTTAGTCTTTTTTTCTTTTTGTTCAAAATGAACAATTTTACCATTTTATATACTTGATATTAATAATTATATGTAATTGCTAATAGTAGTAAATAAGTTATAAATAAATGATATTATTATATTTTAAAAGTGATTGAAATTTAAATATAATATTTTAAAATTTTATATTTTGAATTAACTTTTTAATTTTTTGACTTTTTTGCCAAACGTACAACAAACTTTTTGGCATTTCAAAAATCAAGATTGCCAATCATAGCCTAACCTGTGTTTAGTTTAATTTTTTTAAGAGATTCTTTGCTTAAAAGCCTATAAAAAGCTTATTTGTTTGACATCTAGTTGTAATTAATTGATTTTTTTTACGTTTATTTTTTTATAATAAAAAATTAAAAAATTAAAAAACTTATAAAAAAAAATAAATCAAATACAAGCTAAACGGATAATTGCTATGAGATTTAGACCCTATGTGTCCTGGGGCTATCCTCAGCCGTGAACGTGAACATAAAAAGAATTGGTCGCTAGTGGGAGGTTTCGGGGGAACCGTTCGATACATTGTGTTCTCGATTAATAAATATTCATAACTTTTTATTATGTAAATAATTTTTATTTTTAAAATATTTATTAAAAATAAATTATTATATTTTTATTATAAAATTTATCGGTAAACGATCAAATTAGCGTGAGGTATAAAATTCCAAATTAGCAAATAGTTACTACTCCAGTGCATATGTACGCTTCAGACGCGCAGTACAAGTAGAGATTCAGAATTTCCTGAAATGATACAGCGAATCTGCGTACGAATTGATATTCTGCGCGGAGGCATCAGCAAGAATCTCGCGCTTTTCCAACTGTGTATCATAAATAGACAATAGATTGTACCTAAATATAAAAATCAGAATAATATAATTTTTGAACTCCTTTTTATACATTTTGTCTTTATTATGTAAAAATACGAAAATACATTTATTTTTGATATATTAATTAATGTATGGGTTTCGATATAATAAATTACAAATTATAAAATAGAAGGAGAGTTTTGTAATTTTCCCTTAATGAAACCAAGAAGAGAAGTGTATTTTTAAAGGTAGTGTGAAAATCACTCCACAAAAATAAATATTTGTATTTATTTGAAAGTATACAAAAAAAAAATTTATTAACCGCTCTCCAAATATTATATGATATGTATCTACCTAACAAAATAGGGTCCACACCTAATAATCCGAAATAAATGTAAGAGAAAAAGCTTCCAGTGTGATCTTCTAGATATTGACCACACAGCACCAACCCCACAGCCTGTGTTTTTAATACTCGTAAATACATACTTATATAGGTGTAAGAAAAATATATAAGTTTCGTTTTATTAATCTAGTTTAATGTTTAATTTTTTTTGTTTTAATGTAAAATAAATAAAAATTCATTTGTTAAAAACACAAAACTATTTTTAGCAAACGAATATAAAAAAAAGGTGTAATGTAACAACTAAATAAAAATAAAGAAACGAAGCACCATGAATCTTTTATGTCTTCTTGATCTATTTTTATTTAATAAATAAAAGAGAAAGAGTGGCTCATTTTGTGTAATTTAATTTATTAAGAATATTACTAAATAATTATCAGTTTTTATAGCATTTTTGTACGCGCATAATCTGGGTTTGACAGAACAACGGCTGTGATTGTGCCACTTGCAGATTTTTAGATGGTGTTCTGAACTGCTTGCTCGATGAACTGCTCAAACGATCTATCACGAGAGAAAAGAGACCTTGGCCCGACTATGAGACTACTAGAGCGGTCTTTGATTTACTGGAGGAGTCATGTCTGGTCTGGAGTTGGTCCAATTTTTTTTTTTTATACATAAACATATATTTGTCATCCAAGCTCAGCATTATAAAGATGACCGTGATATATATGAGATAAGAGAGTAGGTTTACCTCGCGGGCCGCGGCAGATTTGAAGGTGATCATGTGGGCGAGCGCAGGGATGATGTAGACGGTGAAGCTAACGAGAAGTGATCCAACGGTGGAGTTGATGGGCCCAAAGAATGGGAAGATGATGGCCAAGAACCATATAGGGACGACCACAGGCAATCTCGCCGCCGCCCGCTTGCACAAGCTCTTGCACTCGTGCATCCCTATTGCCTTCTCCCACACAAAGTATAAGGGCGTGCATGCAAACCCAAATGTAATAAACTGCACAAAACCATAAATAATTTAACATTCGGGTCTGATTGCCAACAAACTTTTAAATTAGTTTTTTTTTTTTTGTTATTTACTTTTTTAGTTAAAAAACTAAGTTTGGTTTAAAATATAATATTTGGTAACTTAGCTTAATTTTTTTTTTTTTTGTTTAAATTAGACAATTTTAACCTTTTATATATTTGATATTAACAATTATAAGTAGCTAGTGGTAATAGTAAATAAGTAATGAATGAAAGAGTATTATTGTATTTTAAAAATAATTAGATCAATTTAAATAAAATATTATAAAAATTAATATTTTGATTTAAATTTTTGATTTTTTTGTAACTTTTTGCCAAACAAATTATGTTGATTTTTTTGTGTGCGTTTTTTGCCAAAAGTAAAAAAAGTTAGATTAGCCAAATGGGCCCTCACAAAACCTACAAACCCAAACAATAATCCCACAAATAAATTCAAATTTGAATTGAAATGTGAGTATTTAATTTTGTATTTCGGAAGTCTCTTAGTTGTATCATAAGCTAGTATAGTTTATTTGAATTCGAAATATTTTTTTAATCACTTTTGTAAGTCCGCAAAAGTGCAGTTAAACATATCTTGTAGCGCACTGTAGGACCTCTCTTGAGTCTTGACTGCCTCAAAACTTTTCTTAATTGTGACCAATTATTAAATAGTCTGAGTAGCTAGGGAACATGACATTGTATGCATAGCACTTTTCACTTTCATTTAATGACAGTATTAAAAAATGCTTTATTTTGTTTAATTATGTACGTGTAAATGTGTATACATATTAATAGGTAATAGGAAGGAGAATGGATGGAATGGATGCCTGATGGATGAGCATGAGTATGACAGCCATGTCTCTGAAGGGTGATCTTGGGAGAAGAGCAAAGGCATTGGAGTGGTTGAGAAGCATGTCCCCGAATGCCCAATACACTGCTGCTGCCGAGGGAAGCGTCAGTGTCATCACATACACAGTTGCCATCAGGTATATGGCCTTGAACTTTTGTGGCTTCCACATTGCGTGCATTATCTCTCTGCCCACCAAATAATAACACTTTTCAATACCATTGTGGTGTCTCATGGTGATGTCAGACAAAAACTTAATTTGATATATATAAAAAAATATATATATATTACTATTACTAATAACTTGAAATTAAACATTTTAATCCGAGTTGTTAAGCACTGTTTATTCAAATGATTGGATTAATGATTCACTTATATCGTTAAACTTTAAAAACTATAATATATACATATATTTGAACCTTGTATTTAAATTTCTTAGCCTATGATGCTTGAACTATATAATGGTCGATCTTTGCATGTCAAAGAATATTTCGTTCAACTGGCGACGTGGAAAAGACTACCTGAACTTGGGATGGAATGATCAATGTGCACCACTCTCTCTCTCATGATATAAGCAAAAGTGATTTAGGACCTGTTTAGGCCCTGTTTGAAATAATTGTATATTTTGCTTATTTTATTTGGTTTATTTTTGTTTTTATGAATTTTGTTATTATTTCGTCAAATTATTATACTTTTGAATTTCTCTTATCGAGACGAATTAGAAATGCAAAATTCTTTGATCAAAATATAAAAAATATTTATAAAAGATAAATAAAAAAAAGGCCAATAAATCAAATTTTATGTTGCTTATTTTTGTCTATAATTAACCTTTTTTTTATATTTTAATAATTTTTTTTAGCTTTTTATTTTATCTCATCTAGACAATTTAGAAAAGTAAAAGAATTTAATCAAAAGATGAAAAGGTTTTAAAAAAATAAAAATAAGCAAGATTTATAAAATTTAACCCAAACAGGACTTAACCTAGTTGGATTCTCTATTTTTTCTGACTTCTTTTTATAAAATACTAACTTTTAAACGGCACTATTTGCTATAATAATAAAAACTCATTTAATTTATTTTAATACTTTTTTTAATAAATAAAGAAGACTATTCCATTACAAAACAAATTTAAAGGAATCCGGCAAAGTAGTCCAATGATTTATGGTGGTCGTTGAAACGTAAACCCGAAAGATTTTGTGTTAGGAGGTGGAGTGAGTCCCAAAGTCATGCCTTTTTTTAAATTAAAAAAATGTTTAGATGCCTGTGTTGAGAAATGACAAAAATGATTTAACAAGAAAGTAGATTCTCAATCTTTTCACGTTTTTGTTTTTATTTTTAAATGTTTAAAAAAGAGAAAGAGAGATTGTTTAGCTTTTTAAAATTACAAAGATAGCATAAGACAGAGTCTTGGCTTTCTACATACAGGTTAAAAGAACAAAAGGGTTCCCTAGAAAGGATGACTTTTTGCTTCCCACGCCTAAGAAGGGCAATTTTGGAATAATAGTGGGTATTTTATAGGAAAAAAAAAACAAAAAATGAAAAAAAGAATCTTTCAGATGAAGATTGTTCTTTCATCACCGAATAAAGGTTGTTCACTAGATCTCATTCGGCGAGGCTAACCGCGTTAATGCACAAGCCCAGACAAGCCAGGGTTTAGTCATTTTCCTAGGCATTCAAATTTAACTTTTTCTGCATTTTGCTATTTTACCCTTGATAATTAAGCCATGGTCGTTGGAAAGCGTGGGAAAAATGGTGTGAATAAACGTAAAAGGCACGCATCTATAAGAAACAAAACAATAATCCGAAGTTTGTCTTACACAGTAACGGCATGTCCCCCGAATGTGTAGAGAATGTTGGTGGCCCCTGTGAAGTAGAGCACCAGCTTGGTTGGTCCTGAATGTTTCACCCCCTCCACCTACCCAAATAAATTCATAAAAATAATACAAATTAAACTTAAATAACTTAACTCACACATTGACCCTAAATCCATTTTTTACACTACAACTCTACTGCCATAAAAAAATCAATCACTATAAAAAAATATTAATAAAATCCATAACAACGCATTCACGAGGTGTCAATCTCAAGCCTAGCAACGGACGAATAGACCGTGCCTAAATTCGGACCGGATCAATCTCTTCTTTGTTTGAGAAGCTCCCACACACGCAGACCAAAAGATCAAATCACACTTGTCTAGACTGGATAAGTACTTGTAGATCTTGGTGGGATTGTGGAGGGAGTCTCAATCAATTTTTTCTAAGATTACTTATCAGGCTAGGGCAAACAATACCCATTTTGTGATTGGGTTAAACTGTAGCTCTACTACTAAACAGGCAATTTTAATTTTTTAGCATTTTTAACCAAAAAGCAAAAAAATCAAATTGCCAATTAGAGCCTAAATGTAGGATAGTGGGTGGCCAGTATAGTTTAAACTAATAATAAAATGAGTATTGTTTGCCCACATTTTTTCAGGTTGATGAATAAAATCGTACTCTTAAATATTGAAATGTCGTACCTGGCCTTGGAGGAGTGATGCAATGGCAAGGTACCAAGCAGTGTATGTGGTCATTAACAAGCCGAGAAAAGACCAGATTCGGTAGTTGTGAAATGAAGGTAAGAAGACAGTGGTGGCGCAGCAAGCTCCGAAGATGTAAGTCCAAGTCCTCTTGTCCAGGTTGTCATTTATGTAGTATATGTTGCTGCACGTAATTATGATAACGCCGTGAATTGTTAGGGAGGGGGTTAATTAATGAGTAATGATATTTAAATCTATTTTATAGATGTACTTTATATGCTTATTTATGTGGCATAATTAAATAACCAATGATTTTCATTGTTAATAGGCAAACATGTAATTTCAACTATGTCACGTGAGTAAGTATGTGAAATAGGTCTATCAAGTAAATCTATATATTATTATTTTTAATTAATTGGTGTTTGGTTGGAGAGAAAAAGAGCCAAAGATTTAATTTGGGTAAGGAAGGCGCACCTCGCACAAGCTATGAGTTGAATCACTGATCCAAACAGAAGGAAAGTGCAGTTGAATGCCAGACCCACGTTCCTCCAGTGCTTTCCAAGCAGCCCATCAAGTACTTCGAACCACTTCAGTAATTCATCGAAGTAATGAACCAAATTAAAAACAAAGAAACCCATTTTGAATCCTATAAATCATATATATGTTCTATTCAATGTATGAGGAACGAATACATGCATTCTTTTATTTATTTATTTATTTATTTGGGTATTTGTGGGTTTTTTTTTTTTGAGTATTAATGAAGACCTGAATCACATGGCTCCTGAAATCAACTTTCTCTCTTTCCTTTCTGGTTCTGTACTCTACGTAGAGAGTACTAATGAGGTATGCAGTCCAACTACCCAGCAAGCCATAGAAGATCTGAAAGAGTACTCCAGAAAGCATCCCAAGCTGAGAAAATGAGTATGGCAAGGTCAGCAGAACCTGCGCCACCTGTTAAAAATAATAATAATAATAATAAGTTGAGATCAAACACATTTTGAAAATGTGAAGCAAACCACTTAATGGTGCAAAACCGGGTGAACCGGGTGAACCGGTGCAAAACCGGGTGAACCGGCGAAGGCTGTATGGATTAAACTAGGCAGTGGGAAAATTGTCCGGACGGAGCCTCTGTTGTCTAGATGGAATTGGACAGAGGGGGCGTCCATCCGTCTAGACGGGGCCTGCGTCCATCTTGAACGTTCAAACGGTGGCTAATCCCATCTGCGCGCCATTTCTGATGAGGCGCCCATTTGAACTTAATTTACTATTTCAGTAATGCTATAAATTTAAAAAAAATACTCAAAAATTGCTCAAAATTTAAAGAAGATAATTAAAATTCACTTATAGTGTATTTTACATCCTATTAAATATATATTTAAATCTTACAAATTTATTTGAGAATAAAATTTTAAGTACTTTTTTTTAAATGTATATACTTTTTCTTACTATTTTGGTCAATCTATCTAAAAGGGTCTTATGGTAATTATATTCATTTTTAAGAAATGGAGAAAAGTGGAGCTTTGTAATCATATTCATTTTCAAGAAATGGTGAATCGTGTGAGCGTAAATGCAATTACCGAATAACGTAAAATTTTGGTGTTGTGTTCTTTCGTGTGTGCGTGTGTGCGTGTGTGTGACAACACAGAAACCATAAAGAAGAAAAAATTTTGTGTCGTGTTCTTTCGTGTGCGTGTGTTTGTGACAACATGGTTGGAGATTCTGAATGACAAATAAGGAGAGAATGACGGTTTAAAGGACCTGATTTGAAGCACAGCTAAACCAAGCATCATAAACAGAGCCACCATGCCAGAAAAGCTCAGAAATCCTGGTCTTCACATCCTTAGGCTTCCCTTCACTACTCTCCATCTCCACATAATTCCCCACAGGCACAGTCTCCACCACCTTTTCAGTTGCCATCTCTCTCTCTCTCTCTCTCTCTCTCTCTGCTAAGGATTTGAGAATATTTGAAAATGAACGAGCTCAATATAGGTATAGTGGTGAATATCTATACATCTCTGTGCGTTTATATAGAGGGAGCCACACAAGACAGTCGAGAAAGAGAAGGGAGAGAGATCTCGAAGAGTGGAAAAAGGCTGTTTTTTAAAGGCATATTAGAGAGCGGTTTAGGAAAGGAAAAGTTGGGAAGCCAGGTACGAAAATTATTAGTTAGGTCTCCTTTGTCCAACTTGGTTTTAAATTAAAGTTTTTTTTGTTGTGCTTGAAATTGTAAGTCTTGTAACAAAAAATCGTTTGATAAATCGTAAAAGTAACTTTAAATTAAAAATTATTAAACAAAAAAGTTTGACTTAAAGCTAAAAATCATTAAACAAAAACACTTGACTTAAAGTGTATTTAAACTAAAAGGCAAAAACTTGGCTTGAAGTTGTTATATTTTTCTAAATTTATTTTTAAATTTATTTTTAAATAATTTTATTTTCATCAGGGTGTTTGGAAATACTGCTGCTAATAGTTTATAAATAATAATTTGTAATATAAGTTGTAATTGTTTAATAGATTACAGCATATAAAAGAATAAATAATTAAAAGTTGTAACAGAAGTTGTGGGTATTTAGAAAAAATTATAACATATGTCTAAAATCAATAATAAAAAATTAAAAATTAACAATAGAAGCTTGGCCAAACACCTCTAATATAGATCTTATTTAATAGATTTTGACAAGTAAATTTTAAAATATAATTTTTATAAAAAAATGAATATGTATAATAAAAATTACGATATTTTTAAAATATAGATAAAAAAATTTGATATAAAAAAATATTAAAATGTTTAAAGCTAACAAACGAAATCTTTTAACTTTTTGAATTTAAACTAAAAATCAAAAAAATTGACTTAAAAATTGTTGCCAAAAAAGCCATAAATTCAGAGTTAACATTCCTTAAGTGGTATATTTGTTGAATGAGAATATGCAATGTTGACTAAATAAATTATTTTTATTTTTTATTTACTTAACAATAATAAATATAAATTAATATTATTTTCCACAAACTATAATTTGTAAAATAATTAAATAAAAACAGTAAACACGTCACCTAATGCTCAGATTAATCAACCTTTTTTAGCAACTTTTGACGAAAACCACTGGCCTTTTGTGCCGTAAATCAGAACTTTTTGTTTTTGTTCCTTTGTAATGAATTATTTTGTCATTTAGCTAGTTATTTAACAAAACATAATTACTAGTTGTTTTTCAAATAATATAATTATAGAAGCGTGAGTGGCTTGTTCGCACGAGTGGGTTTTCATACTCTACTAAGGTCAGATTGATGACCGTTTAAAGTGGAGTTTTTTTATTTTAAGTAATATTTAATCAAATAAGTAAGATTCTTAAAAGAAATGGTGGTTGTAAGTTGAATAAGCAAAAAATAAAAAATAAAAACAATTAATGACTTAAAATAGTTTTAAGTCAAATAAAATATGTTATTAAAATTATTTTTTATTTTTACATAATTTAATAATCAATATGAAACTTAATCGATAGATTTTGACAAAAAAATTTCTAAAAATATAGTTTTTACAAAAAAGAAAATTTGGATAATAAAAGTATTGTAATTTTAAAAAATATATGTAAAGGTATTTAATATGCAAAAAGATAAAATCTAAAAGGCATTTGGGTAACTAAAAAGACTTAATACACTAAATTAGTGGGGGCTAAGGCCAGGAAACACCTCTCATATTGGGTTTGGAATTTCTGATTTTTACAAATTCTGCCCCTTGATTTTACGAATTGTGCTACTAAACTATGCTACAAAATACTTGTCATCAGGGTCACCCAAACAGGGGCGAGAAGTATGTTCATAGACTCACCTCCGAGTATTGTAATATTACTGCATAGTCTGCATGGAGGCATATCGTATATAATAGTTCTAGTACTGAAATTCTTAACTCTACTTAAATCAGAAATACTCTTTATATAGAGCTACTTTCTATAATAACAAACATTAATGAAGAAAAAACACCTTTTGAAATTACTATTTACGAATAGCCAACGAGCCCCAAGGCTTATTACAATTATTTACAAGTGTAGAAGAACCCTAACAAAAAGGAAACAGCCGATTACCATAGCAAAATTCCGTCAAAACGTAATTACCAAAAATTTGTCAAAATGGAAATTTTGAGAGACACACAAATTTGACTACTTAAAAATATATAGAAACGTGTCAAAACTATTAGCACTGAAAAAGAATATTTCTAAAAATAATGATTTTCAAAATAAAATTTCCCGCGTATCATGATTTTCAAGGTCAAAATCATGAAATTTGGCCGAAAACCGTTTAGATTATAATGTTAGAAATTTTTGCTCAAATTCTATTTGAGTTGAGATAGACTTCTAGTCTATCATATTACTAAATCTTATTTACAATAATATAATTTTTTGAAGAATTCTAAAAAATATAAATTTTTACAAATTTAATTAGTTTTGAACTAGTATACAAATAGAATTAGATTTAGTATATGTTTCTCTTTTATAAATATAATTATATGTTCATATAATTAATAATTAGCGTGTACAAATTATTTGAGAGAGAAAATTTGTAAGAACTGAGTGATTTGTAATCGTTTCTCCATGTATTAAATTCTATTGTCTGTGGACATAGATAAATTGTCAAATCACGTAAAATCTATCTATTTGTGTTTGTTTGTAATTATTTTGAATCTTTCTTGCACAGCATATTGAATAGTTATGAGTCTTGTTCGTTGAGTCATTTCAAATTAAACATTGAATCTTTTGAAACTATTCCGACAGAATCAAGTCGTGTACATACTATCACAATTTAGCCTTTGAGTGATCATATGCCTCCGTGAAGGTAAATTCATGAACCCTGCACTAATTATCGGAAGGTAGTTCGTTAGTAATTGTGTGAGAGACCTAAGATCAAATTAATAAACAAATTGTGTAGATTCATGACAGTGGAATCAAAATGAAAATGGTAAATCAAACAAACCAACTTTAAGTTCTTTTTTTCACCCTCTGTATGAGTATGAAGGGGGTCAATCGGAAGGGTGATTATGGAAAAACAGTAAATGTATTTATTTTACCAAAATTAATTGTGGGAATAACAAGGAACTTGGGGCTAAAAAAAATTAATAGGAACAATAAAAATATTTATATATGGCAAGCATAAGAGGCAACGGAATGAGTAAAAAAAAGTGGGGGAATTATAGCAAAGTAGACCACATGATTGCAGCCAAACGGGCGTGGTCGCTTTGAAAGAAGAAGAAAGCTGCTTTTATCACATGGCCAATGGCTGGAATTAAAAAATAAAATAAATAAATAAATAAGAGAAGAAAGAAAAAGAGCTTTGAGGACACGAGAATCTATCCTAATTCTCCTCTTCCAAAGTCCAAAACCCCAAACTCCCCTTATTTGTATTCATACGGACTTGAATCTTGGGGACCACACTGGACATTAATTTGAGAAGCCTAGCTTTTGAGAGTTGCTAGATCATGTGCCATTGGAAACAACATCTTTGTTCCCAATTTGCAGACTAATCCTCGAGAATCAATCCTACAGTACATGGATTAGTCCCAAAAAAATATAATTAGTATTACTTAAAGAGGTTTTGAACATGAAACATAAGAGACAAAAAAGTATTAAATATTAGATCTTTACCACCATTTCTTTTCTTTATTAATTATTGCATTAATAT